>BSBK01003921.1:0-347500 GCA_027943335.1 Chamaecyparis obtusa
ATATGTATATATATCTATATAGATATATATATGTGTGTGTGTGTGTATATATATATATATATATTCATCAGATGCTCTTTTTGAGTATTTTAAATGCACTCACAATTGTTGCACTACACCACTCCCTCCTCTCCAACTAACAGCGTGCATTATGTTGTGAAGATATCTCTACTGAGACACAAAAATCAAGTAACATGGTAGAGATGTGCCAAATGTGTAAATCAAAGGCTGAAGAGAGGAAAGGCTATGATTGTAAAGCTCTAACAATAACAAATATGACTATTTTTTAATACTTATTTACATACAAGGAGCATGCATTTACAGGTAAGAATCTTAATACATTTTAGGTTTCCAACCCCCACCTGGCAACTTCTAACTATTCATTTCCTTTTTAAATTATTTCTACTAACATTTAAATAATTCCACTAACCCACTTGCATATGGATGACTAATAAATAACTATATTTAACGTACAACTTACAATAGATATTTTCATGCCAAAGTTTGGAAGAATCAAAAGGAAAGGAAAACACTATACTTATGCCTGTGACCAAGGCTTACAAATGGGATTCATAAGTAAAGTGAGATACAATAGTTATTGAGGAGTGTTGCAGGACTACAACCACCAATCTAGATCTTAATTTAGGAAGAAATGGAAGCTAATAAAAGGAAGCTAAGCCCAAATTGATGAGTTCCAGATAAATTGAACTATTATATATAGAGCCATGTAATGAAAAAAACAATGCTAAAGGAAGTTCCCATAACCAAAAAAAGGAACCATCGATAGAACTAGAAAGAGGAGGAAAGAAACAAAATTTTCAAATTAGAGAGATTTTTTTTCACATGATAGAATATTGCCAACAACAAACAATGTAAAATAGCACAACAAATTAGATACATAAAGGTCCCTCAGATTCCATCAACCTTACAAATTTACTAAATTCAACATCTCCTCCAACCAAGCAGGGTTGAGACATAGAAAATGATCATTATTCGGATTCAGTTGACAACTAATCATTGTGTTGTAGGATATCTGAAATTATGATTAGGAAGATTTTGGAATTTCCTTGCCACTGAAGAGACACTAGATTTATACATCATTGACTTTTTGATAAGCTAAATAAAAAAGTGAATTAATGCTCATCCTACACTCAACCATACTATAATTTAGTGAAACCTCTCCTTTTACCTATGAATTCCACCAACTTGGCAATATTTCAAATTCCTTGTTTAATAAGCTCTATCACTCAATAACTTTAATGTTCATATTAAACTCCATCAAAATAAGTACGGAAGTGGCTTCCAGTTAGCTTGTGAAATTCAATATCTTGGCGATGGTTCAAATTCCTTGATTGTTAAGCAGTTTATTTCGGTAACATCAATGTTCATATGAAACTAGACCAAATTAATATTTGTGGATTTGCATGTTTGTAAAAGTCTATATGGGTGGAATGATGATTTCTCTAGGTATGGCTCTGAAGATCAAGATGTGTGGCACGAGCAAGAAAGGGGTAAAGAATTCAAAGGGGAAGTTATTATGATAAAGAAGAGCAACAAAAGTTAAAATGAAGGGTTTATGGAGAGGAGGCACATGGTCATATAGACAAACAATACAACTCTTGTATTATTTTATCAAAACAATTTCTTTCTAGAAGAAGTATTGGATTGGGAATAGAGTAAGAGTATATAGAATACTCAGGTAGCATCTTTAGAAAGAGAACAAAGATAAACTATTTTGATATTTACTAATAGTCAAGTAGCATCTTTACGAATAGAATAAAGATCTCAATCTAATTTTCTAATATTCATTTTTTTTTATTTAAATAAATAGATCGAATATTATAAGATCATACATCTTTTATTATTATCCGTATACAAATATTTTATTAAAATCAGATAAAAATAGTTTAAAAATAAACTCTACCGCACATAAATATCATATAATAGATTTTATAATTTCTTACAAAAACATGTCGTTACTTTCTCCAATTTTTTATTATCTAAATTTTCGTTTATGCTTTCACATAAAAAAAACTATCTCCATATCCTTGCACCTTCCTTAGGTGCAATTACTAGTTATAATATTTCACTGCAATTGTCATGGTCGTAGTGTGAAGTTTCCCAGGTAACGTGTTTGTCAGATGAATTGTATGAACATTAACTAATGTCGGAACTGACAGAAGACCAGACCCATAAAACCAGCTTCACTGCGGACAGGCTCAGTTATCAATTTCTGTTTTGTCACAGAAATCCCTCAGCAAACGTGTTCTTTTACTCTCTTTTGTGATATACGAAGTTTGCATTTATTACAAGCTTATGTTTTGGAACTATAAATCTGTTAAATAAAAGATACAGAGATCTCTGCTCTGTACTATATTATTTACTTTGTCGCCTAATTTTCAACGCCAATAATATCAAATGGAAAGATTAGGTTTCGTGGAATGTTATAATGTAGTTGTAGTCCGACATGGTTATTTTTTTAAGTATTAGACAGGTTCTGTAGTCTTCAAAGTTTGCGTTCATTTTGATGTTGTTGTCCAAACGTCGATTGCAAGAGGCTACCAGTGTGAATGTGAGCGAGGAAATGATTTTGAGATTTCTTTCAATCATTATTTCAGAATTCAGTGTACACAAAATTTGGGACAAGGCATGTATTAAAAATTCTTGGACACTAACATTAAGTGAATTTGGTTGGAGATTAACATTAATTGTACTTGGTCAATGTAATTTAAGATTAAATTAGTACTTGTGTTTTAGAGAGCTTTTTTAATGACTTTTTGATTGGTTGAGTTTAAGTAGGGAGGATGATCTTGTGTTTTTTAATTATATAATTTATACTAGGTTCAAATCTTATGGAAATATTAGTGGATTATATTTTTGTCTATGAAGGATTTTGATAGATGAGATCTTTTTATTTGCAAGAATTTGATTGAAGGAAAATTTCATACTTTTGCGGATTATATTTTTATTTATGAAAGATTTTGATAGATGGGATCTTTTTATTTGCAAGAATTTGATTGGAGGAAAATTTCATATTTTTGCGGATTAGATTTTTATCTATGAAAGATTTTGATAGATGAGATCTTTTTATTTGTAAGAATTTGATTGAAGGAAAATTTCATATTTTTGCGGATTATATTTTTATTTATGAAAGATTTTGATAAATGGGATCTTTTTATTTGCAAGAATTTGATTCGAGGAAAATTTCATACCTTTGTATTCTCTCTAAAATATTGTAATTATTTGTTTAGAATTTGAAAACCAATATCTACGTAATCTAGTTATTTCTATCAACAAAATATTCCAATGAAATCACTTGGTATTTAGCTTTTCAATCTAAATGCAAAAATAGATAGATAATAATATTTGAATAAACTCAATGAAATCATTAACTATTCAATGCCTTGGACTATTCATTAAACTTAATAAATAGTAATCTTGAGTAAGGCAGATATAAGAAAGTAACTTTTCTAACTATAAATTAAAAAATTGTTCAAGAGATTAGGCTCTTTATTTGTAAGCATTAACTAAATTTGGTCAATGTAATTTAAGATTAAATTATTACACGTATTTTATAGAGAGTTTTTTTATGGATTTTTTTTTATTGATTCAACTTAATTAATGAGGATAGTGTTGTGTTTCTAATTACATAATTTATAAAAGGTTCAAATCTTATGGAGATATAATTAGAATAAGCTTAATTCATGGATGACGAATTAGGTTTAATCTATAGACGATTTTGATGGATCAGATCTTCTTGTTGTATTTAACTAAGGGAAAAATTCTAGCTTATATATTGTAATATTATAATTCATCATATAAATTTTGAATGTTGATATCTGCACAATCTAGTTGTTTCTATCAAATTGAATATTATAATAAAGAAACATGCATAAATAACAACATTTGGGAAGAGCCAATAAAATCACCAAGTACTCAATACATTAGATTATTTGTAAAATTAAAAAAATAGTAACCTTGAGTAAAGCAAATACAAGAAAATACTATTTTCATTTATAAAAAAAAATTCATTCAAGAGGCTCTCAATTCCTCCACAACTAGAATGTATGCTTGAAATTTGGATTACATGAAATGATCAAAGACATTAACAACATATTGCATAGTCCACTTGGACCTATTGATATAGATATATTAAGGAAAAAATTTAATTATCTATTGAATACAATCAATCTGTTGGCATAACTGATGTAGAGATAAGTTGAGAATGTTATGGTATGTGTTTGATGTAGATCTGATGATAGGTTGATCAATTATGATGTTTTCATTGATGTCATAGTGTTTTGTTGACTGATAGTGAGTCTATTATGCTAATGTGTGTTCAAGAGGTTGGATCTAGAGATGTGTTAAGAGTTGGAATCAGCGAAAACTTTAGTGGCGATTATTCGCCATTTGGAAAATGTCGCCTGTCGGCAACCCGCGAATTGGTGAATATTTTGCCCATATGGGAGTGACCCTATCGCCCCGCATTTATTAAAATTGGGTCCAATGCCTGAGTCCATCGCCTAGTGGTTTATTAAATTTTGTCCATTTCTTTCACATTATCGCCAATGGCATATACGTTTTGGGCACGATATATTTTTATTGTTTGCCTATAATTTCAAAGCGGCCCCAAATGGACGGCCTATATTCGTCAATATATATATATATATATATATATATATATATATATATATATATATATATATATATATATATATATATATATATATATATATATATATATATATATATATATATATATATATATATATATATATATATATATATATTTAGGCGGCCCCAACTTCACCAGCCATTTTACGGACGCATGTCTCAAACCGATGGGTTTTCGCCACCTTTATTAATCATACCAAGGTATTGGATGACCCATAATCGCCTAGGAAATAACACAAGACGTGTTATAATTACGCGGACTTCGCCAAATATTTGGACACCGACCTAATACCTCCCACCCAATTCACCAAAAAATATTAGTATAAATACATTCATACATCAGTGTTATTGTACACAATTTGGATCGGTTCAATTTGATCGATAGCGAAGTTCAAACTGTTGAGTCTTGACTACTTTGGCAAGTCGCTACTGCAATTGAATTTGAGGCAAAAGTGAGTGATTATTATTCTGCGACTATGTAAACATTGTATATTATAGTTCTATTGTCATTTGTCACTTCTTCAACAAGTAAACATTTTTTTTCACTGGTAGTGTTGAGCATCATTTTTACATGAAGACAACAGCTAAGAATTTGCGTGAGCAACTTCCCCTCTTGGAAGATTGACGGAATCAATCTCAAGGTTCCTCCTAGCTGGGTATCAACCGCTTGGATAGCTCAACAGAAGACAAATGTGAATTTGTTAACAAGGAGGCCTTTACTGGTTCTTCTCTCAAGGGAAACTGCAAAACAAACTTTAGGAAACCAAGATATCTCTTTTTTGCTACGATTTTCAAATTAAGAACAAAAGTACTGCTAATCTCAATTAATCTACTAAAAGTAACTTGCAAAGAGGGTTAGGAAATGTAAGGTAACAAGAAATTTCAAAGAAATTGCTGAAAAGAAACCTAATGGACATATGCTAGCAATCACACCACCATGTGAATTAAATAACCAAGAAGATGAGGAAACCCACAAAATAGAGATCAGATCATGTCACAATCTTCAGCTGAATGGATGCAATCATCAACAAAATCAAGCAAATGCAGACGTATGATAAGTCAAAACTCATCAGATCACGAAGCCACTCCAGATGTGCGCACACGTGAGACAAGTTAATCTTCAGGAACCAAAGAATAATCTTCTCAAGAAATTCATCATGACACAGCAATGTAATACCAACAAACACTGAATTAAAAGATCGCAGACTTAAAATAATTAAACAACCAATTGGCTCTTTGAAATAAATAATGAGCAAATCACACATTCACAAATTTCCCATAGATAGCAGATAAATCACACCATGAATGAAGCACCAATCGTATTTTGTTGTATTAATCATCAAGTCGACCCTCATTACATCATTTTATTACAATTTATAGAGCTATGCTCTTATTTTCGCAGTTAGGGTTTCGCTGCAACTAAAACTTGAAAGTAAATTTAAACTAAAGCTTGCATTAAAGAAACTACTTCTAAAGCTTAGCTAAGCTATCGTAGCAAAAAATTAATCCTCGTACATTACAAAGATTTGAATAAATCAAGCATTAAACAACTCAAAATGGAGCTAGAACTTGCCCAACTAGAAGAGATCCCAAAATCATGCACAAATGATCCAAAAAGGAAGCCTAGATGACTGGAAAGTGATCTCTGAGATAACTGGAGTTAACTTTCGGACGTGCCAAAAAACACCCAAATCCCGATAGTTGGTCTAAAAAACTCAAGACCCAAAATTGACTAAGTATTAAGTCCTCTATCTCCAAAATTTTGGACTTGTCGGACTTGTAGGTGGCCGAAAACTCCCTATGGCCGAAATGCCAAAAATCAGGCACTGCAAAATTGGCTAAGTGTCAAAACTGAATTTCCTATACACAAAATTTGGCAGATTTTGAACTGGAGGCTCACTAGCTAGGAGGCACTTTTGGATGTGCTTTCTTGAACCTATCCACTATCTCTAGCACCTTATCAAAGTCTGGCATCTTGATCCCTTGGAGAATCTCCTTCTGCCTATCTCTAAAATCAATCAATTCCTTTGCAAAAGCCTTTATTTCTTCCTCTTGAGATAGCATTCTTTGAATTTCCTCCTTTTGGTAGAACATCTATTGGAGGTCTTCTTTAGACTTTACCCCTCGAAATATGTCTAGATATTGATCGATGATATCATTTACTGAATGCATAGTCTTATCATCATCTTCATCAAACAAATCTAGATCCAAGCCTTCAAAGAACTCCTGCAGCTCTTTTGTAAAAAACCTGTTGTCATCCCTTCTCTTATTCAACCTCTTGAGGACCTTTTCAAATACAGCCAATGTTGTTGCTATCTCTTGGATCCATTCTTCAAAATTATCCAATTCTACCCCTTCATAAATCTTCATCAACACCTGGAAGCATTGCTTTCTTATCATCGTTAGCTCATCCACCACTTTTTGCCAGTTGAGGATGGTCTCTTCTACACCATTTTCTTCACTCATGATCTCCACTAAAGAAGTTATTCTCACCAAAATGTTCTGGAAGAGCCTTAAGATCCTTCTGAGAGATAAGCTAGCGAACTGCTCAAAATCTAGCTTCCACTCAGCACAAGCATGTACAAAAGAATGTGGAACATCTGCTTCTATATCCCCCTTCTTCTCCAAAATTGTCTGTAATGAGGCTTCGGGGTTATTAGGGTCAATTGGACCTGTTGTCTTTAGAATGAATTTCTTCATAGCTTTGTTTTTCTCTTCCAGAGATTTTATCCTTTCTTCATCTTTATTCATGAAGCCTAGAGCGTGCTTCAAGCCTAAAGTAGCCAAGGTTTTGCTACCTTCCCTAGTTGGTCCCCCCAAGTCTACCTCCTCTAACACATAATCATCTGAAGTGATCTCATTTACACCAACATCCATTGTAGGAATAGCCACCTATGCTTTCCATCTCCCCGTTTGGTCTTGTGTCACATAAGACATTCTCCTTGCTTGAGGAACTGGTGTTGTTTGGTGGAAAGCATGCCCTAGCATGGTCATGTCAACCTCATCATCAGTGTATACTCTAACCCTTGGCTGCACTTCTTTGGTAAACCATGTGGACTTTGAGAATGCATTCAATGGCTCATAGGGAGCAGCCAATGTAGAAGAGGTTGCTAATTGTTCTATCCTTATTTCCTCCTAAGTTTCTTCTTCTTCTTCTCCTATTTCCTACTCATTCCCAACATCCTGTTCATGTTCCTCCCTCATCAACAGTTTATTGCTCATCAATTGTTTGTTCCTCAGTATCTGTTTGTGGCTTATCTTCTTCAGTATGTGGTTCCTCTTCCCCCTGCGACTCTCCCTTGTCATTTGGCTCCTCGGATCCTATATGAATTTCTTCCATTTTCTCTCCGCCAGTGACTTCTTCTTCCTTCTCCGACTCCTGCGAGCTCTGGGGCACTGATTCAATGTAAACTTGGGGAGGAATATTGAGTGGGGGAGGCGTAGGAGACACGAGGGGGGTGGTTGAATGGGCTGGTGGAGGCGGAGTCAAGAGGGGAACATGGGATGAAGAAGGTTGTTGAGGCAATGGAGTATTATGTACGAGAGTGGAAAGTGGAGTAGTAGGAGGCTCTTGAAGTGGAATGGTAGGAGGTGTGGAAGGATGAGGTGGAGGTGGAGGTGCTAAAAATGAAACCAATAGTACCTATGTACTTACTCCTTCTGAGGTGACCCCAACAGAAGAGTCCTTTTTCAACTCTATGGTTTCTCCTTGGTCGTCAATCATCTCAACATCATTTTTCCCTGGAGGTCCCTGTTGTAGATCCTCTCCCATGCCACTAAAAAGACTAGTGAACTGCATAGGGGCTTATTGCTCAGACTCCTTGAACCCATGCAACCCCACAAAATCTATGATGTTCAATTCATCATCACCGAGGGCATCTAGATTTATTGGCTCTACCTATGTAGCCCCTTCAGCATCCTTAGGATCATCATCCATTATCCTTCTTTTCTTCAAGAATCCTACAGACTAGGTCCTCCTACTAAGGGGAACTCCATCCAAATTATCTTCATCATCCTCCACCAGGGTATCCATATGTGTGAGCATTGAGCCTCTCTTCCTTTTGTACACATGACCCTTGATCACTCCAGATGGCTTGGGCCCTATGATGAATTTTTTCCTCTTCGCCAAGCTTGGAGAGTCTTGGTTGCTAGGTGAAGGTGCCTTTGGCAGTGCAATAATTTTGGTCATCTTAATTTTAACTTTCTTGGAATGTGTGGCAAGACCATAGGCAGTGGGGTGCTCATGCCAATATACAGTTTTTGGCTTCAAAGGAGTAGCCTCTTTAAATTTTGGCTTCAGTATCTTTTCTCCCTTCTAATTTTCTTGAGAGGGTTTCTCTAGGAGTTTCTTCATGGGGAGTGGTTGCATTGGAAAAGAATGAGCAATCCAAGACTTTGTCAGCTTTATCACATGTTGGGCTCTAAAATCCATGCTTTCATTCTCATCTTGATCTACCTCTGCATTCAGGATGGCCCTTGTGAACACCTTGTCTGTATTGTATATGGAATCCAAAACTTTATCCAAATCGGCATCTACCACCTTCTATAGAATCCTCAACAATAATGCACCCTGTGCCAGCTCTAGACTCATCCAGCAGTAGTCACAGACTCTTACCTCATAATCATCTATACAATTGGCCCAATGGTCCTCAATATGTAACTCATGAACATAGTGTCTTCCCATTATGTGGCTATAGGTACCAATGGGGTCAAAGTGTGGCCTTACCAGATTGTAGGTTGTTAATGGGAACTCATCCCATTCTCCAGTCAATGACTTGCAAACTTTCATGTCTGGTACACAGTGGGGGCCGATGGAAATAGGAAAGTCCTAGCAATGTTTCTTCTTATTCTTGATATGCTCATGGGCATCAGACAATTGCCTTGCTATCTCCAGTAGAACTACCCTATCAAAAGGGTACCTTGGGAGCTTCTTGGGTGCTAAAGTGCTTCCTACCACCCAAATGTACGTGAATGTCCAGAATTGTATATAAAAAGCCCCAATGGCCTTTACTTTAGCCGTTGCTTTTGTTGATCACCTTTTAGCATAGCCACCCTCAATGGAGTGGATGCTTGTAAAGATGAAGGCATCATTAACTATTCTGAACTCTGGGCTATTGTGCATGAAGAAGTCTTTCCTCACCAATTAAGGGTACAAGGTGAATGACCATGTGTTTTGTTCTCCAATGTTTCCAACTTTGGTTAATCCCATATATACTACCCTGGCAGCTAGTAAGTACATGACATAGGATGTCATGTAGAAATGGCAGTCTATCTTCACCCGAATCAGTTGTTCATCCAGTTGGTCACTTAGGATATATGCCTAATCAAACCTGGCCTGCCTTTCTTTTATTTTTTGGATTAGGAAGATCATCCAAGGTTCCAATTGGTGGGACTTTGGCAGCCCGTAAACCCTGCTTATCATTGTTATGGCTGCCTGGATATCCTCTTTCATGTAGCCTCTCCTCATATCAATTCTATCCAATCTATTCTTGGGCAATGGTTGCATCAGGTACTCATTGTTAACGATGTTGTGAGCCCTCTGTGTGTCCTTATTGTAAAACTCCATCCCCTTGTTGATATTGAAGTTAAAGAACTTATCTACCCCTTTAGGAAGATGGAAAACATCTTCAATGTTGTTGGGCCTCAAATCCAGGACCACCTCTCCATTTTTGTTCTTAACCATGTGCTCATCTAGCACATAGTTACTGGCCAGTGTGTTGATCAAATCTGCCGACTGGATGGAGACTGGGTGTGCTATTGCATTCACTAGGGAGCAGTGGACTAATGAAGTGCAGTCCTCTGAATGGCCCACTGGCTGAGCACACTTATTCAGGTACTCATTCCAACTCACATTCCCGATATATGTATCGGTTATCCCTGTGTGCAAATCAGTCACCTTGGACGGTGGATGGTATCCTTTGAACTGATATTTCATTGCCAGTGATGCTATTACCTTCTCGGCCATACCTACAGAGAGGACAAGACATGAATGAGTAACACGATGAGAGGAAAAAACCCAACAAAAAAGTACATTACTAATTTTCAAGCTCAAATGGGTCAGAAAAGGAATTTTTGGCCTTTCGAACCATCGGGGTTGTCGCACCTCCGAAAGGTCAAAAAGGTTGAAACCGCTGAAAGAGGCCTTACTTCCATGTTCAAAGAGCTTTCGGTGAATTAGAGGTGAGGAAACCCTGGAGGCAAAAAAGGCTGACACATCTAAAAAGGCCAAAAAGCCAAGGAGGGGTTCCTATCTTGAAACAATCAGTGATTTAGGGAGTGAGAGATTTTGGCGTGCAAAAAGGCCGACATGGTCAAAAGTCCTAAAAATAAGGACCATAAGGCAAGGTCCACTTTGGTGTTTTGGAGCTGTGGGATGTTTTGGTGCGCGACATCACTGAAACATCGAAAAGGTGCTAGCACTTGGAGATTGTCAATTCGTAAGTTCTCTGAAAGTTTTAGACCCCGAAGGTCTAAAACTAGGGTTTACAGTCAAACTTGAAAAGTGAGTCTGACAGGCAGTTTGACCACAAACTCACTAAGGGATGCAAGGTGACTACCTTGACAATCCCTATGGCTGAAAAGGCCAACTCAAAGAAAAGACACAAACCCTAGACACTAAAGGACAAGGCTGACAAGCTGACAAACCCAAAGACCTAACCTAAAGACCGAAAGAGAAGAAACAATGAAGGAAAAATGAAAAGGAAGGATGAAAAACCTAGAATGAATTCCAAAGACTCGAGGATGACTAGAAAAATGATAGCATGAGCAAGGAGTGAAAGCGCGCAACGAAGAGCTTTGGAATGGCGAGAGAGAGCGTAAAAAGTGAAGGTTAAAAAACCCTTCACACCTTTTATAGGCTTCCCGAGCGGCTGACGTAAGCACCTAGAAAGCTGGCCTTTTCGGCCACTTCAGGGGTGCGGACCTCTAAAAGTCTGACAAACTTGAAAGGTCGACTCCCACGAGAGTCAGACTTCCAGGGTTGTGGACCTCTGAAAGGTCTAAAAAATGTAGATAGTCGAAAGACCCGAAGATAAGGCGCTACTTACTCTACCGGGCCTTTCACACTTTCGGACATCTAAAAGTGTGAAAGGTGACAAGGCCGAAAAGGTCAAAAACTAGAAAAAAAAACTAAGGACAAAACCCCTAAAGACTACAAGAAGCAAGGCAAGCAAAAAGTAGAAGGGGGGCCCCTTAGACCATAAGGGCCATTAGGGGAGCGTGGTTGTGGGACCACAATAGGTAGGCTGGTAGCCTTTATTTCATTGAAGAATTGAGATGTCAAACAAGAATAAGGGTAAGGCTCTGGCATATGGGGAAAGCCAAGAGAGGCCAACAAAATGTAGAACCTTATCATCATACTTTGGTCATGGTGTTAGAAATGTTTCTAGCCAAAATCGGGAAGCTACTTCATCACAATAAGATTTTCAAGATTCACAACCTGAGGCTGAACCTACATGACATATTGAAGAAGTCAGCAAACCTGATATCTCAGATCACGATGAACTTGAAGAATATTTTTAGTTAAATACCCAGAGTAGCCATAATGATATAATCGACTTGGATGAGATTGAGAATGTCAGAGAAGATGATGGTGCAAGGAAGAAAAGAAAATAAAAATCAAAGAATGATAGATTGTGGGATCTATTGAGGAATTTTCAAGTAGAATGGGTGTCAAAGTATCCATTCATTGAACCAGTGGATAATTTAATTGAAGAGGAGCCTCCAGTAGAATGCAGATGTAAGATTTGCAGCTAGATAAATAAGAAGGAAAAGAGGTTGCAGCTAAAAATTGACACCATAGAGAAGCATATGGGTAAAGTTTACGAAAAGAAAACCATAGATAGAGTTCAAAAATTAGTGATAAGATGGAAAACAAAGGAGGAATCTCCGCATGTTAGGAATGTAGAATTATATGAATTTCAGCATAATATAAAGATGAAGCCTGGTGAAGTTAAAGGCTCTATTAAAGCTTGTTTTGGAAAAGCATTGGAAGTAGAACTAATGAGAAAATTTGTTCAGTTAAGTGTTGTGTTTAATATTTTGAGTAGAGGGCATCCTATGATAGACTACCCATCATTGAGTGCTTTATTACACTTTCTAAAAGTTCATAACTATCCTAACATTCACTGGTCAGTAAACAGTGGATGGGAATGGGCAAATTGTCTTGCCGAGGTTGAAAAAGAGGATCTAAAGGCAAAAATTAAAGAGTCAAATTTAATTGCATTGTCTTTAGACGAGGTTATAGCAATAGACAATACTTCATGGGTATGCATGCATGTTTATACTGTACAGAATTTTGTTCACCAACCTCATCTACTAACCGTTGCTAAAATGAGGGATAATGCGACAACGGAAAATTTATTTGAACTATTAAAGAGTTCTCTAATTGAATATGGAGGTATAAATGACATGACCATTGCCAAAAAGTTGGTGTGTGTTGGAGCGGATGGAGCTTCAGTAATGCAAGGCCACAGGGGTGATCTTTGCACAAAGATACAATCTTCTTGTGCACCCTACATTACTCCCATTCACTGCATGACCCACATAATGAATCTATCTTTTGGAGTTATCAGTAAGCATGCTCCAGTACAAAAAATTGAAGCTTTAATCAAAGAGCTCTACCAATACTTCTGTCGAAGTCCAAAACAATTGAGGGAATTTCAACACTTTGCTGAAGGACTAACCAACGAGAACAAGCTTCTTAAGGATAATGATACCAGATGTATATCTTTGGATGGACCAGCACATCATGTTTTTCATAATATCAATCGTTGCTTGGTCTAATGAACTCAAGTCGTGACGAAGCAGGGCAACTAAATTTCCTGCGCTGCTGGCAATGTTAAGTAATGTAGAGACATTGTTAACATTAGCAGGTATTCTCCCCATGCTTGAGGAAATGAGAAATTTAATAAAAGGGCCCAGCAAAGCATATATTGCAGAATATGCTTTGTTGCATAAATTGACATGTGTAACGCTTGATAATCTCTATCAATTATGTGTCGATGATGTAAAATTTGCCAACTGGCTGAAAATCACAAATTTGGACTATCCTGATAACTTTTTTAAAATTGGTTCAAACGGGGAGTTATGTGTAGAAGTTCACGGAGTTGAGATACCAATGCACTACTTTTCTAGGATTGAGTTTGAGGAACCAGTAAAGAACCCCAGGAGGCGAGTATCAAGTATTAAAAGGGAAGACTTTACCAAGATCATTGAGTCTTTAATAGCTTCTCTGAAGCACATTACCTATGATCTTTCCTCATAGATTAGAGCAAGATTCCCTCCAGTCAAACTACTTGAATCCATGGCTATTGTGTTTCCTCGATATTGGAGTATGAACAATCCGAAAGATTTTAAAACTAGGCTACTAACTTTGATAGATCATTTCTACAAAACCAAAAAGTTAAATGGAGTAACTCTAAATGGAATTTTAGATGGAAATCATTTGAGAGATAAATCAGGTCATTTTTCACTAACAATGAGGGAACAATATAATATTATCCAAAACCCTTGCGAAGATGGATCGGTATCAAGGCTTTGGAAAAATCTAGCTGAGAGCAAATTGTTGACTCATACAATATTAGAATATTTCAAGCTTGTTGATTTATGTCTGACCATGATATTGGGGTCGGTGGAGGATGAGAGAGTTTTCAATGCTTTGGGATTCCTAAAGTCAAAGCTAAGAAACAAACTAGACAAGAATCTGGAAAATTGCTTGAGGCTCTATACATCCAGGTATGAAGTCAATACTTATCCTTACAAAAGGGCACTAAAATTGTGGAGGAAGAAATGTCAGAGAAGAGGGTTGGGAAACATTTCAAACCAAAGTAGGACTAGGAGTGGGAATGCCAGGGACAATGATGTCATTGACTCATGTACTGGTACTAGTACTGCTAGCAGTGAACATCAATTAAGCGGTGGTATGTAGAGTGAAGAAAACATATCGAAGAACCAAGGAAGCTATGAAGTTGATGGTGTTGAATTCGATGATCTCAATGATGATATGATGTGGTAGCTTGAAGTTGAACTATTGTAGAAGTAGCAGGTCCTAGGTATTTATTAAGCTTTTTCCTAAAGTCTACTGTCAATTTTTGTATCTCATCATCAATCATGCATAATAGCATATTCCAATGTCAAAAATATGAATGTGGTTGATAATGTCATCAAGATTCAATTCCACAATTAATAATGGTTTTCATTTGCATTATTCAGCTCATATGGTACAATTCTTGTAGATTTTTCATTATTCTTTTTTACAACATATAAATTCATATGTTACAATTCTTAGAGTTAGAAATACTGATTCTCATTAATTTAATTACAAATATGATACAATGTAACAATTCATTCATTAATTAATACTAGTAAGAACATAACTCTGTCATTCTGTTTACAAAATTCAATGACTCAATACCCATTGGCAATTTGGCACATTGCCCAATTTCAATTTCATTACCCTAAGCCAATGACCCTGAATTCCCTTTTATAGAAACAAGTGAGCAACAACACTTCAGGTCGATTTGCCTAATGTGAAGTGAGAAGTCCCAAAATCTAAATCAGTAAGACAACTAAAAGTCTACAACATCTCTACAACTTTAGTTGTACATTTTTGCATTTGACAAGCCGGTTTAGTAAATTAGCATTGGCAATAGCATCTATAGCTGCAAGACTGCAACATTGATCCTATTCAAAAAAAAAAGTTCAAACTTGTTACTTTAAACTCAATTCTAGACTCTAGTATTTAGGATAATATCAAAGATATATACTAAAGATATAGAGATGATTGAAATTGAAAGTAATTTCACATACTATGATTGATGAGATCAAAATGATTCTGTTAGTTTCTTTAGTATGCTCCATTCTTCATTGGTTGGAAGGGAAAAATTTGTGATGTTATAGTAAATGACCTGCAACTTCGTCAGCCATCCATACTTGGAAGAGTGAGTTGAAAGCAATGTTCCTTCCATTACTGCATTCAAAATTGGGAATGTTTTGATGCACTTTGCAATGCCTTCATGAGTTATGTCCTGAGGAAGGTTTCCTAAATCAGACGTCATTGTGTCCTCCAAAAAAAATTTGTAAGCTTCTCTTCCAACGAAATTCATTGATGAGTAATCAGGTCCAAGACTCGGCAAACTAGGAGATATCAATTTGGTTGTTTTACTATTCATCTTAGTGAGCTTTGGCCTGAATAAGGCAAGAATTTCATCTGCTTCTGTTAGTTTTTGACATATTTGAAAGATAGAGGTCACCTTTATTGTTGCACCAATGTGGTCCTGAATTCCCTTGCTTGCCAAATGCCTATCACTGGTTCTGTTGATTTCTTGTATAATCTACTTTGCAGTTTTCTGTCTCTAACAAAAACTTTTGTTCTTCGCAATGTGCTCTTTCAGCTTCCCAAAAACATTTGTAACAGTATCATTTAGTTCAAACCAATCACACAACCTATCACTAGACATCTTTATTTTCCCCCAGAAGAATTTTTTTATTTTCTTGACTGTATTATTTACATTGTCATCCAACATGTTTTCATAATTTTTAATTGTATTATTTGCCTTCTTTAGGTCTTCTCTCATTTCTGAGAACTGGTGTTCACCATGTTGTCTTATTTGATCTTCTTTCTCTTCCCATTGTTTTTTTTTTACCCTCTCATTCTCCAATTCTTTCTTTAACTTATTGTTTGTCTGTCCCGCATTCTCCAAGTTTTTGTATAAACTTAATGAAGAGGCTTTTTCATCCTCAAGTTTTTTTCTTTTGCTCAGTCCCAATTTTTCCCTTAGAGTTTTTAGTTCTACATCCATATGTTCTTGTTGTCCAATTGCTTCTTTAGAGGATGAATTTTTTATCCTTCTCTCTAATTCTTTGCACCTATTTTCTGTTGCTTTCTCAGTTGCCTTTACATTTGCTAGGTTTGCCTTTAACTTATCTATTATGCCCTGAAGCTTTCCTTTCTCTCTCTCTCTCCAACTTCATCAGTGAAATATAGACCACTTGGTTGGTCATTTTTGACACATTTATCTTAGGTGGATTGTTATCTCTAGCTAGGGGCATAACAACCATGAATTCCATCATATCTTTATTTGGGTCATATGTGGGAAATAACCTATTGGATGTAGGTTTTGCATCATGAGCTGCAGCAACTACTTCCATCTTCATTTTCTTACTATTTTCTCTATTCCTATTTTTTGATTGTTCATAGTTAGTTACAAAATCATTTTAACAAAAATCAGGGTTTTGTGACACACCTGAATGTTTGAATGGTGAAATAGCATTTGCACTGATGTACAAGCTTCCACCTATGTTTCCTATGGTTCTGCTAATTCCACCATGAGGATTAGCAACACCTTGACCCATTACAAGTGGAGTTTTTGGACTGTTCTTAGGGTTTTGTCCTGAAGGTTGGGCAATTGTTGGACTCGCAGTCACCATTGGCATTGTTGAACTAATACTTGTCATAACCTTTTGCTTCTTTACACTACCTTGATCTCTGGGAACAATTGTTTTTATGTCTATCTGTAATGTCCTTTTCAGACCACTAGTTATAGTTGTACCCATGATATCCAAAGTTGTGGGATTGGCAATTGATTCAGATTGAATCTGAGTGCTTGCAACAGGTGGAACTGTATTTGAAGCTGGAACTAATGGAATTGACTGAGTTGATGAATGTGATGATTGAACTCCTAGCCCAAGGCCTAGTTTCTTACCATGTTTTGGTGGAGCTAGTGGGTCAAGTGCAGACCAAACCCCTTGTCCACTAGGACCCAGACCACCAATACCTTGGTAGCCCATTTTTTGTATAATATCTGCCCCTTTGGTATATTTATCTTTTGTGGACTTATCAACTCCTGTACTAATTGTGGGATTCACACTGGATGTGGGATCCATAGAATCCTGGTCATAGTCATCATCATCAGTGACATTTGCTTCAGCCGGATGCTCCTTATTCCACAAGTCGTTAAACATTTTATCCTCTTCCACCTCATAAAGATCTTTAGAGGTCTTTGGCTCACCGAGATTCTTCCTCATTTCCCAAAAATCTTGAATTTTGGTTCGAGTCCAATTATCATCCATACATTCATCCATTAGGTCATTTTAAATAGATTTTGTAGATGGTTGAGTAGCTTTCTGGTATAAATTGTACGATGTCATGGCCTGCACTTTTCCTCTCTATTTGTGCAATGCCATAATTTGTGATGAAAATTCCTATATTGACATATTATTTTCAACAGCATATTTCTCCATCTCTTTTTTGACCTCATCCCAGGAATCCATGTTTTTAAATTTTTCAATCAATGGCATACTTTCATGTTGACATTTTCTTGCAAAGTTCCCATTCTCTCTAAGCTTTGTTCCAATTATGTTGAGTGGATCATAGTACCAGTGACTTTCAACATCAAAGCAAAAAATTGTAAAAAAGGCTTGTGCCACTTTGAATCCTCTTCTCTCAAATGTGAACCCTCCAAATGAAAAAGGCAAGGAAGGAAATATCATTTTCTTTTGCTGACCATTAAAGAGTACATCTGTGCTCTCCATCTGTCGTACATATTCCAATGCAAATACCCTCTCTGTGACATGTATTGGAAGTTTTTAGGGTTCTACCACTGAACTGTAAAACCTTAATACTGTGTACTCTTCCATGAAGTACCAGTCAGCCAATTGTATTTTACTTCCAAGTTGAATTAAATCTCTACAAGTAGCAGGAAATCTAGGCATTGGAGTGCCTGTAATTTTATCGTACATTGGTTCCAAAAAGAAGTCTACAAAATTATTGTAGTTCCTTCTATTATCAATCAACCTTATTTGAGATGTCCACTCATATATTGGATTTTGGCCCTGACTACAAAGCTTGTTTGTCTAAAATATTGCATGATGCTTTTCTAAGAGAAGATAGCACAAGTAGGTTGTGAATCTAAATGTCTTCTGTGAACTTGTTTTAATCATTAGTAATTGTTCTTGCATGCAACGATCAATGTGCTCAATAAAACACTATTTTACTAGTTCTTTTTCAAAATGAATATGAAAAAGCATTTCAAGAATGTTGGCACCCACTTCTTTGTTACTATCCAATCCCAAACAAAATGCTAGCAAGGAAATAATGTCCTGAACACGTGGCACAAAAATTTCATAATCATAAGGAGGCATATGATCTTGACCTAGGCTAGAACCATTTTTTATTCCTCTGATATAAGAATCTCTTTGTGTTGCATCTATTTTTTCATAATCCTCTTCCAACTTTCTCAGGTCAATTTGCACATTTGAGTTTTGTTGTTCAAACCCTAGGTTCAACAAACTAGCAAATTCACTCTCGGTTATGGACAAAATTTGCTCCTGAGTATTTTTATTCACAATTGATTTTCTATTTTCATCATAATTTTTGGCGCAGACCATGACAATTTATGGGCAAGGGAATACTTGAGGTAACACCATGCGTGCTGACCCAGCATTCCATGATGCAATTTTATTTGCCATTGCATTTACCTTGGGGTTAAATGAAGAAAATTTTGAACCCTTATTTGATGGTTCCACTTGTTTTCAATTGCAAATCTAATTTCCATTATTCCCTTATTTCCATGAGTAACAGGATCATAAATATCATGGAATAAATCAGTGAAACTTGGTGTTTTAAGCAGATTGTGGAATTCTATTATCTGACTTGGCTTTTTACTCATAGTCTTATTCTTGATTTTTTTTTTCCCATCGTGGTAAGCTGGTAAGTGGTAACCTAAACCGGTATCACTATTTACTCGTAGGAAAATTCAAATATTTATACACAACTACAAGCCTACACAGGGGTGATTCAAAATTAAACCCTAACAAGTAACAAGATAATTTTTTTTCTATAATATAAATAGTAAAGTTGTAAATCAAGAGATTTGAAAAATTTAAAATGTGGGACCTAGGTGTTCAGGATTTTAGTAGTTACCCGTTACCCTTAGTTTCAATTTTTGCAAACTATGACTGGGAAGAGACTCGAGAGCTGAGAGAATTTGTTGCTTTCCTCAGACCTCAATCCTCAACCTAGAAATGTATACTACAGACTACTTAATAACTTATACTTATAAATGAAAAATTAGATTGGAAACTTAAAGCACAAAAAGTGTAAAATCTACAGTCGTCACTGTAAGGAAACTCAGGTGTGGAAACAACTTCCTACACTAATCTCCAAAGGAAAGTATTGTGCAAATTCTTTTAAATCCTTACAATTTCAGATTCGTTAACTACTTTAACAATGATATTGCAGCCATATACCATGCACACAGAAAATAGAGAATGACGCAATCATTTACCCTGGGGAAAACCTTTCGGTAAAAACTGCATCACTCCAAAACCTGCACAATGCATTTATCAAAACTATTATAGTTTACAATACACTTGCAATGCAAGTTCTTTCAGAAGATTGTCCAACTCTTGAAGACAAATCGCAGTAGTATAAAAACATTCCAACAATACACTAACTTCTCCTCTCTTCACAACCCTAAAAAATGCTTATATCCTGCGCTTCCCTTTTTAGGGAAACTTCCAGAGATAGCCGTATTAGTGTTTTACCATTCTCCAAGAAAATAGGAACCCCATGATTAAGGAAGAGTGTACAGTACTCAACTTTATCAGTTTCCACATGTCTTGCATGTCTTCACCCATCATTGAATCTTCTAGACATAGCTCTTACGTGTCATAGGAATCCATCATAATCATTTCAGCCATGATCTCCTTACACACAATTCAAGATGCTGACACATCAAGTGGAGTGACACATCAACATGCCAACTAGACATGTACACTCACACTTAATTACATTATTTGCAAGAAATACATTTTACAAAACAAATAATAAGAATAGGAATTATCCAAGGTTGAGACACCTTATTCCTAACATTCTCCCACTTATCGAACACCTTGTAAGAGCAATAGGAACTAACCACTATAGGCCGAAAGGCCCATAGAATCCGAACACCATCTGAACTTCTCAGTGCCCACTGGTTTTGTTAATGCATCTGCAACATTCTTCATAGTATCTACCTTCTCCAAATTTACATTTCCATCTTCCACCATATCTCTCACAAAGTGAAACTGCACATCAATGTGCTTCATTCTGGCATGAAAAGTTGGATTCTTCGCAAGACAAATAGTGCTCTGATTGTCACAACAAATAGTAATATGTTATGCATCAACACCAACATCAAAACATAATCTCCTAATCCAAATGGATTCCTTACAAGCATGAGTAGTAGCCATGTACTCGGCTTCTGTAGTGGACAAAGCAACCACAGGTTTTCGCTTACTCATCCAACTGATAGCACCACCAAACATATTGAACACATAAGCATTGGTGGATCTCCTGCTGTTAATATCACCTTCCCAATCTGAATCCACAAACCCACTAATACAAATTGAATGTGGAAATCCAGAAGAGTTACCATGGTAACATATGGAGTAATTTGATGTACCCCTCAAATATCTGAATACTCACTTAACTACATCCCAATGTACCCATCCAGGGTTAGCCATAAACCGACTCAGAACTCCCATTGCTTGGGCAATGTCTGGTCTAGTACAGACCATAGTATACATAAGACTACCAACTACACTAGCATAAGGTACTCTACTCATGTCCTCCACCTCACTAGGAGATTTTTGACAATCATCTACAGATAACTTTGTTCCCACAAAAATAGGAACACATAGTGGTCTACAATCTGCCATGTTGAACCTGTCCAACACAGACTTCACATACTTACTCTGACTCAACCAAAGTTTTATGTTAGACCTATCTCTACTGATTTCCATACCCAAGATGTACCTTGCTGCCCCAAGATCTTTCATCTCAAACTGTGCTGACAACTGAGATTTAAAATTAGAAATCATACCCTTATCCTTCCCAAACAACAACATATCATCAACATATAATGCAACAATAAGAAGGCAATCATTTTCAACTCTGAAATAAATGCAATGATCTTATTTTGATCTTACAAATCCAATTGAAAACACAAAGGCATCAAACTTAAGGTACCACATCCTAAGAGATTGCTTCAAACCATATAGAGATTTCTTTAATCTACAAACTAAGGCTTCTTTACCTTTAACAATGTAGTGCTCAGGCTGTGACATATAAATCCCTCCAAATCACCATGAATGAAAGTTGTCTTCACATCCATCTGTTCTATCTCTAAATCATATGATGCAGCAAGAGATAATAGAAATCTAATGAATGTCAACTTTGCAACAAGAGAGAATATTTCACCATAATCTATTCCCTCTACCTGTGAATACCCCTTTGTAACCAATCTAGCTTTGTACCTTTCAACACTGCCATTTGCACATAATTTCTTCTTGAACACCCATTTACAGCCAACAGATTTTCTCCCTTTAGGTAAAGGTACAAGGTCCCAAGTTTTTTTTTTCTCCAATGAAGCCATCTCATCATCCATAGCCTCAATCCAGGAACCTGCATCTTCCATGCCCAAAGCCTCTTTCACAGATCTAGGCTCATCAATGTTAGTAATCAAAGCAAAAGCACAACTAGAATCTAACATAGAATAACCAAACCTTTCTAGTTACTTTCTTTCTCTCATGGATCTCCTCAAGGGCTGAGGTTGAGGTTGTTCTTCCTCTTCTTTTGAACTATCAGAGCTCTCCTCATCATTAGTCCCAACATGGTCTCTCTATTTAGTCTTCTTAGGGGTAGGAGGAAACTGAACAACATCTTTTTCCTTTTCTTTTCCATCTAGTTGTAGCACAATAGGAGAAGGTGTTAGCTCTTTGAAAATAACATTTCTACTATGCAAGACCTTACTAGTCATAGGATTCCAAAGCTTGTATCCTTTCACACCAACACTATATCTGATGAAAATACATTTGATAGCTTTGTTTTCCAACTTAGATCTTTTCTCCTTTGGAACATGTGCATAAGCTTCACAACCAAAAACATGAAGATGTCTAATTGAAGGCTTCTTACCAGACCACACCTCCATGGGTGTCTTACCAACAAGAGCTGATGTAGGAGATCTGTTAACCAAATAGCAAGTAGTGGCCACAGCTTCAACCCAAAACCTTTGTTCTAAACCAGCTCCACTAAGCATACTCCTAGCCTTCTCCATCAGTGTCATGTTCATTCTCTCTACAAATCTATTTTGTTGCAGGGTATAAGGAGTTGTCTTATGCCTCTTGATACCTCATTCTTTACAAAACTGTTCAAACTCTGTGGAACAAAACTCACCACCATTATCATTTCTCACACACTTGATTCTTTTACCAGTCTAATTCTCCACGAGAGCCTTAAATTCCTTGAACCAACTAAAAACCTGTGTCTTACTTTTCAGGAAATATATCCAAGTCCTTCTACTATAATCATCTATAAAAGATACAAAATATATAGAACTGGAGATAGAATGAACTTTTACAGGACCAAAAACATCAGAATGAATAAGATCCAAAAGTCCAGAAGACTTGTGAGAACTAGAGTAGAACTGAACATGATTTTGCTTACCATAAACATAGTGTTCATAGAAATCAAACTCAAGATTACAATCATTTAGCCCCTCGACAATATTTTTAGTTTTCAAGGTCCTACGACCCTTCTCACCAATGTGGCTAAATCTTGTATGCCACAACATTGTCTTTTCTAGAGGAAGCTTGCCTTCCAAAGTGTTTGCACCCTTAGGTACACTTACTGCACTGCCATTGGAACCCATTGTCATAGACTTCTTTACTGCTCATTTAGATGGTGAGGATGAAGTGATAGCCACTCTCTTCTTTGAAATAGAAGAACTATTTCATTGAGCAATCCATGCATCAAGCTGAAACAAAGTACCTCTAGCGAGTACCATAGAACCTCTCATCATCTTGCATCCATCTTTCAAAAAGACAACTTGCACACCTACATCATTTAGCATACTTACAGCTAATAGGTTTCGTGCCAAATCCAGAATGTGCATAACTCCATTGATTCCCTTTACTCATCCATTAGGAAATCTGATAGTGACCCTTTCGCGTCCAACTATCTTTAGCTGAGAATCATCACCCAATTACACCTTTCCACCATCGAACTCTTCATATTTTGAGAACCAGTTTCGATGAGAGGTCATGTGAAAAGAAGCACCTGAGTCTACCAACCACACATCATCAAATGCATGGGCTGCCAAAGCTGCAATAAAAGCATCTCCATCTTCTTGAGATTTTTTAGAAGCTGAATCTAAGCCTTTCTTCTTCTTCTTCGGTTCTTTGCAGTCCCTCCAGAAGTGCCCAGATTTATCACAATTCCAACATTTCACCTTGGACTTTCTAGGAGTCTTAGAACTCCCACAGAATTTGGATCTACCCTTCTTTGACTTGTTTCATTCTGCTTTCCTCCATCATTGGATCTCCCACAAATAGCAAGGGCTTCCTTAGATGAATCTGAAGTCTTTCTTTGCATCTCCTCAAATAGCAGCAAAGACACCACATCATCCATACGGAATGTGACTATAGTATTTCTAAGAGCCATCATAAGATGGTCCCATGAATCTGGCAAGGAACAAAGCAGGGTCATACAATGATCCTCCTCCTCGATCTTGGCACCAGATGATGCCAACTGTGCAATCAATAAATTGAATGCGTTGAGATGATAAGTTATAGATCCACCTTCCTCCATTCTTAAAGAATATAACTTCTTTCTCAGGAACAACTTATTCACTAGAGATTTGGCCTAATACACAGACCCAAGCCATTTCCACAAAGAATTTGTAGTAGTCTCATCAAGAACATTTAGAAGAATGACATCTGCTAGATAGAGTCTGATGAGACCCTTAGCCTTCTAATCCTTGATCTCCCAAACTGCTTGAGATATCACTGTAGGTTTCACATCAAGTGAAGTAGCCTCCAATAGATCGCAGTCTTCAAGCATGTCTTCCATCTTGAGTTTCCACAACTTTAAATTAGTGCCATTAAATTTCTCCACCTCCATTCTACTGTATGAGGAACTTGCCATCTCAATCTGTAAATAAGATTTAGAATGCTCTGCACAAAACTCCCACTCAACTTGAGATTAGCTCAAAAAACCCTACCCAACAACTAGGATCAAAAGTTGATCAGGCTCTGATACCACTTGTAAGGAAACTCAGGTGCGGAAATAGCTTCCTACACTAATCTCTAAAGGAAAGTATTGTGAAAATTATTTTAAATCCTTACAATTTCAAATTTGTTAACTACTTTAACAATGATATTGCAGCCATATACCATGCATACAGAAAATAGAGAATAAAACAATGATTTACCCTAGGGAAAACCTTTCGGTAAAAACCCCAGCACTCTAAAACCTGCATAATGTATTTATCAAAACTATTACAGTTTACAATACACTTGTAATGCAAGTTCTTTCAGAAGATTTTCCAACTCTTGAAGACAAATCACGGCAGCATAAAAATGTTCCAACAATACACTAACTTCTCCTCTCTTCACAACCCTAAAAAATGCTTATATCATGCACTTCCCTTTTTAGGGAAACTTCCAAAGATAGTCATATTAGGGTTTTACCATTCTCCAAGAAAATAGGAACCCAAAAAAAATTTTGGGCCGATGCCCCGAACCCCATGATTGAGGAAGAGTGTACAGTACTCAACTTTATCAGTTGCCACATGTCTTGCATGTCTTCACCCATCATTGATTCTTCCAGACATAGCTCTTACATATCATAGGAATCTATCATTACCATTTCAGCCATGATCTCCTTACACACAATTCAAGATGCTGACACATCAAGTGGAGTGACACATCAATATGCCAACTAGACATGTACACTCACACTTAATTACATTATTTGCAAGAAATACATTTTACAAAACAAATAATAAAAATAGGAATTATCCAAGGTTGAGACACCTTATTCCTAATAGTCACACTTGTCACTGATTGTGTGAGTGGACATGTGTCATAAATCTGCAATGGGTTTGCAAAGAAGCTATATTTCTTTTCCCTTTCGGCCCAAAATACAACTTCAGTCATTGATCTACAATCATCCAACGGTCATAATTTCAATGCAATGTTAGTCACTATCTGGTGTGGTGGCACCATGGGTCCCATTAACTCACCTTGTCACCTAATGGCTGAGTCACCTCACGAGTCAGATGTGTCACATCGTCATCAAATGACATTGTTGGTAAGTCATACGAGACTGCGAGTGGAATGTGTTTAGTGACACGTGTCATGATTCTAGAATGGGTTTGAAAAGATGGGGTTTCTTTTTTCCTTTCGGCCCAAAATACAACTTCAGTCATTGATCTACAATCATCCAACGATCATTATGTCATTGTTAGCTAGTGTGGTGGCCCCATGGGTCACATTAACTCACCATGCGAGATTGCGAGTGGAACGTGTTTAGTGGCACATGTCATGATTCTAGAATGTGGGGTTTGAAAAGATGGGGTTTCTTTTCCCTTTCATCATGAAATACAACTTCAGTCATTGATCTACAATCATCCAACGGTCATTATGTCATTGTTAGCTAGTGTGGTGGCCCCGTGGGTCCCATTAACTCACCATGCGAGACTGTGAGTGGAACATGTTTAGTGACACATATCATGATTCTGAAACGGGTTTGAAAAGATGGGGTTGCTTTTCCCTTTCATCCCAAAGTCCATTGTACATCGTCGATCTATGCTCATCCAACGGTAGTTATTTGCAATAGAAATTGTTAAATGTTATACTGTTATTATTTCCTTTATAGATATTAATTAATAATGGATAATAAGTTAATAACATTTAAAATTTAAAGTTATTTAATTGAATAGTAACAATTCTAAATGCACTATTTTTTAATAATATTACTTAAGTTAGTGTTTAGAGATTACAAGATTTCTCATTTTTGTGGTCGTTGACTCACTAGGTCTCCCAAACATAAGTTATCAGTTAAAGTAATATTTTTTATTGATTATATAGTATACTTAAAGTTAAAATGATATTTTTTATTGATTATAACTTCAATGTTGATAATTATAATCTCATATAATTCTCATACCTTATAATTAGAAAACCATAAATACTTTCTCTAACCTTATTAATTCATTTGTCCTTCAAATTGATTATATAGTATACTTAATGTTAAAATGATATTTTTTATTGATTATAACTTTAACGTTGATAATTATAATCACATATAATTATCATACATTATAATTAGAAAACCATAAATTCTTTCTCTAACCTTATTAATTCATTTGTCCTTCAAAATTCTATAAATCTTTCATATTAACTACAACTGTCTACATTGTACAACTATGATACATTTTAAATATTCAAATTTAAAAATGGAAATACCATTCGCATCATTTGAACATTTTCATATTTCTACTTAGACAAACTTACAAGTTACTTCATACATGTCAAATACAAAAATAAAACAACTAATTAAAATATTGCAATCACAGTGACAGAGAAGTCTAAAAACCATTTTTTGTACCCATAAAACACAAATTGAAATGACCTAAAGCTTGTGAAATTTTCATTGTACTTTTTCATAAAATTATAATTACATTGTCCACTTCTAGTACAATACTACAAAAACAAACCTACTATTATACTATAAACAAAAAAAAACCCAAAAAATGAGGTATGTTTTTATAAAAAAAAAACCACTAGTCCACTAGTGCTTTTTCCCTTCTACTCCATCTAAGTAGAATTCTGCAGAGAAGATTAACTACAAAAATTCATTGAGCCACCTGTATTGCCCCACCTGAGCCTCCTCTTTGTCAAGCATAAACCACTTACAAAGAAAATCCTTGGAAATCAGCGCCCATTTCCTATGGCGCTTCAACTGCCCAGCAATCAGGCCCAACAGAAAAGGTTGCATGGCCACATACTGGCCTAGGAGGACAAGCTTGGGTATTTCACTTGCCCAAGGGATCCCCACCCCTATTTCTGTGAACACGACAACATTAACATTTTTACCCAAGTATTCTTCTTTAAAAACCCTCCTCAGCAGCATTAACATGTCAACCTTCTCTCCTCCGAGGTCGAGAAGAGATGCCAAAAAATGGGACGTAATGTTTGTGCTGACTCGGTGCCTATCTTCATTGTTCAAAAAATCTCAGCCCGGCACCATTTTCACAGCCTCTATTACGAGAGGTCCACCCTCCTTACAAATAGATTCTAAAGTTTAATCAGAAAAGGAACCCAGAAAGGCCTTCTGGGCCTCCTCAGATGTGCATCTTAGCCTAACTGGAGTGTCCATCTAAAACAGTAAAACTTCAAAAAACTTTTTAAAAAATTATTTGCAGAGTGCAGAGTGCAAACCCTAAACAAACAAATTATCTAGCAAAGATGAATCGATGAATAATGAAGCTAGATCATCTATAAATAGCCCTTGAATCCTTGATCGTTACTTAGCAATAAATTATTCTTTCTTTAATGGTATTAAATTCATTGTCCTTAATATGCCTCTAAATCTTTCATGTAAATCTTTCCCCTAAATGCATGCGTGTGAGAAATTAAAATTTTGTACTTAATCTTTCATATCTGGGAGTAAATCTTTCCCATTTATGCAGAACTGTCAAAAATCGATTAGATTGTACAAATTTGGAAGTGTTGCGTGATAGGTAAAGAATATCGCTTGTCACTGACAAGGAATTTATTTCTTACCGAATTAAGAGGTTACAAGTTGCACTATAGTAATAGGACTGTGATTATCGATACCAACACATGTACATTGTAGTCTGCAGACAAGTTACCCTTATTTGATACGTGTCAACATTCTGGTGACTTTCTCGACAACTCTGTTTCCTTCAAGAAATTGGGGCCGAAATTAAACTTCAGCCATTGATCTTGGAAATCGCCAATAAAATATATTTTTTTCCATAATTAACGAATGATTAGCCAATAAAATAAATAAATTTTCAAATGGTACATAAAATTCGCCAATACAATAATTTTTTTACCCTTCAAAAGAATATCATTTGCCTCATATATTATAATTTTTTACTTCATAAGAAAATTATTCACCTCAAATATTATATTTTTTACTTCAAAAGAAAATTATTCACCTCATATATTATAATTTTTTACTTCAACAGAAAATTATTCGCTAGCAATTTATGAAATTTTCATTCGGCAAGGAAAAAATCGCCAATACAAACTATAAAAAATCATGGATTTGAAAAAAAAATTCACCTACATTAAAACAAATTCCCCCCTAAAATAATGTACGATTCACCAAGATTTTACACATTTTCCAAAAGGGGGGTTTCTTAAAGTTATCCTTGGTTGGAGTGTGCGCTTGTAATGGAAGACTAAGTGATGTCTCTAGATGCTATATCTATGAACACAAAGGTTTAGCATATGTATGTTGTGACTTATGGTTAATTGAAGGTTGACAAGTCAACATGAAGAACAAGATGAAGCCAAGGAGGAATGATTTGATGATTTGTCAAATAGGTTTGGACTCAAGTATTGTGATTCAGGAAATGTTATCTTGACTATGTTATGGGATTTATGTTGCGACCGCATCATGATTGGTGATTGAAAGACAAAGTTTCAATGGACAAAAGATCACTCAATGAAAAAGAAAAGAAATTCTTAAAACTATCGGTTAGTCCTTGACCAGTGATGTTGCACCGTGTTTTGATAAATGGTTGTGTTGTAGGGATCGTAGTGACGTAGTAGATCAACAAGGAATGGTGAGTTGGCATTTTCAGGATCGTGATAATCAAATTTCTTGGATTTGTGCAGGAACATTAGAAAGTGTGATGTGGTTTGACTTTTCTTTATGAAATCGATTATGCAATAGATCTGGAGGCTGACAAACACTTGAAATTGTAATTGATAATTGGTAGTTCACATTTTAGGGGTCAAAGCTTGGGTTGGAATGAACTGTAATGATGAAATTCAAATGTAATTAGGTCACGGCTAACCTAGTTAGTGAAAACATATTTATATATCTTTTTATGTATTATGAAGTGAGAGTGGGAGAGAAAGATTGTGAATGCAGATGTGCGATTGTAGGGTTTGGATGTTTTGCATGTGAAGTAGAGATTGAGTTTTAATTGGATATAAACTAGCAAAGGAGGGGTGTTTCTCATATCATTGTACTTGTTCATTCCTAAAAATTTCTACAAGAAAATCCTATAATTGAGTAGACTCTCACAAGTCTGATTTGTAAATCATTTAACCAGGTGACTCTTTAACTAGGGTTTGAAATCCCTTAACAAGGTTACTCCTAATAGGTTAAATCTCCTATTAGGGCTAGAGGTAAATCCCTTAACCAGGTGTCTCC
This sequence comes from Chamaecyparis obtusa, assembly GCA_027943335.1. Classification (NCBI taxonomy): domain Eukaryota; kingdom Viridiplantae; phylum Streptophyta; class Pinopsida; order Cupressales; family Cupressaceae; genus Chamaecyparis; species Chamaecyparis obtusa. The sequence continues at coordinate 29,915 of BSBK01003921.1, forward strand.
TAATAGAGTGTTTCTCTTAATCAATTATTTGTAAACTTTTTAAAAAGCTAAGCTCTTAATCAAGCATACTTTAGAAGAGTGCAAAATTATTTGTGGGTTTCATCCCCACATATAGTTTCTTCCAGTTGGGTTTCCACAAGAAAAAATATTAGTGTTATTGTGTTGCATGGTTGTGGATGTTTATCTTTAATAGTTTTTTTATTCATGAAATGGATGTTAATTGATGATGCAAGTTGTTGAATGGTTATGAAAAGTTTAACTGATAGATTACTGATTCACCCCCCCCCCCCCCCCTCAGTAATCTTGGACTTGATAATACTAAAAATTGGTATCAGAGCTTTGGTCCTCTTTGTGGTAAGTCTAACATCTTGAGGTAAAGATCACAATGATGAGGCAGGAACCTCCCAAGTTCACTAAAGACATATGGAGTGACATAATGAAGTTATATCTAAAAGGTATGAGATCACATTACTGGATGCATGTCATGCAAAAGTATACCACTCCTAATGGAACTCTTAATGCTTATCAACTAAAGGAGTTCAATAGGAGAATACTCAAGCACAAGAAGCTACTGTAAGTTCCTTATTTAATATGGAATATGTTGATGTTCATGAACTTGATACTATCTATGATGGAGATATTCATGTGATAAAAGCTAAGGAAGATAGTCTCAAAGGTAAGTATGATGACATGAAGATGGTATAAGTAGATAACATTGCACAATATGGTCAAAAAATAAAAGAAGTTGTTGGTGTTATTAGAGGTGCTAGTGGAATTATTGAGGAAGATGATGTGGTAAGTAAAATGTTGAGAAATTTACAGCCCGGTTATGCCATTAGAGTGTTTGCTATAAATGAGATCAGAAATTTTCACAATGTTACCATAGATGGACTAATTGGTAAGCTTACTACATTTGAGTTAGATAATTTTGACAATAGTATTCCAAAAGTTGAGGCAGATTTCAAGGCATCGATGGCTAATGTATCAATAAGGAAAGGTAAAGAATTAAGTCATGATTATGATTGCATGTCAAGTTACACCAAGTAAATTGAAGCTATTTTGGACAAGGAGAGGAGACAAGGAGAGATTGCCTAGAGGGACTGGTAAGTACAAAGGCAAGCTACCACTAAAATATTTCTCATGTAATAAGATTGAGCATATTGTAGCTAGATGTCCTAATGGTGACCAAAAGGATAAGATTTGAAATTTTAAAGGAAAAGGGAAGAAATAATGCTATATTATAGTTGATGAAGGAGTTATCGATGAAGAATCAAAAGATAATGAGGAAGGGGAGATTTTATTTGTTGCAGTCAAAGAAGATCCATCTAAAGGTGAAAAGACACTATTTTCTCACATGGGACATAATGATGGTTTGATTAGAGACATCACGTGCTCACATCACATGATTGGTGACAAGAGTAAGCTTATTAAGTTTGAAGATTTTTATGGTGGTTTGGTAAGGTTTGGCAATAATACACCTTGTTTGGTTAAAGCAAAAGGCACTATTCCTTTGAATGCAAAGAGTCAAGTATAGATGTTATTTATCTTGTGGATGGTCTAACATATAATCTATTGAGAGTTGGTGAACTAAATGAAAAAGGTTACAAATTTCAATTCAAAGGAGGTATGTATAGGATACTTGGAATATCGGGTGATGATATTTATACCAATAGGAAAACTAGAGGTAATGTGTTCCATCTGAATACTACTATGAACAATGTTTGGTTGCAAAGGTTGAAGATAGTTGGCTATGACATATAAGGTTCTATCATGTAAATTTTGATAGTTTGATTAAATTGAGTAAGAAAATTAAAGCTAGGGGATTGACACAATTAGTCAAGCCAGACAACATTATGTGTAAAGAATGTCAATTGGGTAAGTTAATTGCTTCTACTTTCAAAGAAAGTGTTTTTCATCTAAGGGCATACTTGATTTGGTGCATACTTATCTTTTTGTGCCTATGAGGTAGTGAAGTTACCAAGTTGATAGATATTTCATATTGTTTACCGATGACTATCCTAGAATGATATGGGTACAACCTTTTTGAAGGATAAATTTGATGTTTTCCAAAAATTCAAAGCACTAGCTGAGAAAGAATCGGGTAGAAATGTAAAGTGTTTAAGGTTGGATAGAGGAGGTGAGTTTACTTTTGTAGATTTTTTTTAAGTATTGTGAAGATAATGGAATCAAGAGACAAATTTCTTCCCCAAGGACTCCATAGAAAAATGGTGTTGCTGAGAGAAAGAACATTACTATTATGGATTCTACAAGGACAATGTTGATTCAAGGTGATGTGCTGAAAGTGTACTGGAAAGAAGAAATTAGTATTCTTGTTTACACACTAAACCAGGTGCAAGTAAAGAAAGGAACCCATAAGACACCCTATGATCTATGGTATGGTCAATCACCAATGTTATATATTTCAAAGTCTTTGGCAGTAGATGTTACATTAAGTGGGATGATCACATAGGAAAGTTTGATCCAAAAAGTGATGAAGGTATTTTCATGAGTTATTCCACTAAAATTAAAGCATATAAAAATTTCAATAAGAGAACTGACAAGATGTTTGAGAGTGATAATGTAAACATGGATGAATACCCTAACAAATCTAATGATTCAAGTAAGAAAATGACTGAGGATGATCAAGAGATTGTGTATATTGAGCTAGAATTGCATAAACTGAAAGAACAAAATAATGTGGAAGCATGAGTCAACCAGTAGAAGAAGAAGCTCCTAGACTAGAAATGGTGATACCTAGGTATATGAAGTTAAATCACTCTATTGATCATGTTATAGGTCATAAGAATGCATGTGTTCTAACCAGAAGAAATCTTAGAGAAAGTACTTGTTTGAATTCTAAGTATGAGCCTCAGACAGTGAAGGAAGCAATCAAGGATGAAGATTGGGTAAAAGTTATGGAGGAAGAACTTGATCAAATTGAGAAGAAGAATACATGGACACTTGTTCCTAGACTTGAAGATAAAAATGTAATTGGTACCAAATCAATTTTCAGAAATAAACTAAATGAAGATGGAGATGTGATCAGAAATAAGGAAAGGCTTGTGTGTAAGGGTTATGCACAAGAAGTACTAGACTATGGAGAGACTTTTTCTCTGGTGGCAAGATTCAAAGGGGTAAGAGTTCTACTTGGTTATGATGCTTATAAAATATTCATTTTTTTTTCAAATGGATGTAAAGCCATCTTTCTTAAATGGAATTCTTGAAGAAGAATTCTACATAGAGCAACCAAATATTTTTGCATTGAAAAAGAACAAGGACATGGTATGAAAACTCCAAAAAGCACTATATGGACTAAAACAAGCACCAAGGGAATGGTATGAAAGGTTACACTCTTATCTTATCTAGATTGGTTTTAATAGTATAAGTGATGATAGTAATATGTACCTAAAAGTAGAAGGAGATAAGTTGTTGATAGCTGAACTGTGTGTTGATGATATAATCTTTAGAGGAAATGATGATATGAGTTTGACATTTTCTGAATAAATGAAAGAGTTTGAAATGTCAATGATTAGGGAGATCAAATTCTTTATTGGACTACAGATTTCACAACTAAAGAATGGTATATATATCAGTCAATAAAAAAATGTGAAAGAAGTACACAAGACTTTAGGTATGGATGACTCCAAACCAGTTGGATCCCCCATGGTAACATGATACAAATTTCCTAAGCATGATGAATCTGATGTAGTGGATGATACCTTATGTAGGTCTATGATTAGTAAGTTGCAATATGTTGTCCATAAAAGATCAAATATTGCTCAAGCAGTTGGAATAGTGGCAAGCTTTCAAGAAAATCCTAAAGAATCTCATATGGATGCATTCAAAAGGATATTTAGGCATTTGAAAAGAACATTTGACTATGGTTTGTGGTATGCTCATGATGGCAATTTCTCTTTGAGTGTGTTTACTAATGCAGATTAGGCAGAAAATGTTGAAGATATAAAGTGATGCAGTGCAATGTGGAGAATCCAAGAATGGATAGTCCAAACCTTACACTAACAACAAAACCCAGCAGAAAAACAACAAAGAGATTCTCAAATACTATTTTCATTCAACATGCTTAGCTATAAGGCCTTCTGAGTTATGGCCAAATAAAAACAATTACAAGAGTAATTTTATAAGACCTTGCAAGATCCAACTCCAAGCTAGCCATATTTGTAACAATAGGCTACAACAACTGGTAGAAATCCCCAAAAAGACTAAACTTGTGCTCACAAGAAACCAAGAAACCTTCTTATCTTCCAAGCCCACACTTAGCTACTAGCTCTACTCAATATCATTCCTTTTCATTTCTCTATGTTGAATGATCCTCCTACAAACCTGCCCAGACACTCCTTAAATACATTTCTTTAGCCACAAGTTGGCCGAAAGAAAGAATTAATTCTAAGCCCAAGTCATCTCCTATAATAAACATTTATTAAATGCAATACAAGTTGACTCTCAAATAGCCTTACAAATAATTAATTCTCCATGTCAACTTCTAGATCTACCTAGGAGAATACAACATAAGCTACCAACATTAAATACATCAATTCAGCCCACCAAATCCACAAGAACACTTGTCAATAAGCCAAATTACCGAGCATCAGCAAAAATAACCAAGCAAGCTAGGCATCACTGAGAAACCATGTTGACCAAGAACCATAAGCATCATCGAGCATGGGTTCTACCAAGCACCAAACTTTTATCAATTTCCTTCAGCAACTAAGCTCCTTCAATGATTGAGCTCCTCAGTCAACACTGTAATCAAGGAACATAGAGAGAAAACTACTCCAACATGACACACCAACATGTAGGATTTCCAACTACCCTAGGATGCTCTTGCATCAAACACCCCAGGTGCAAAAATATGTTCTCAAAGGCTAGAAGATCATCTTATGGGATTCAATACATAAACCCTAAATTGGTTCTTCACATACATGTCCTCCAAGTCTTCACCTTTCATACTCTTCCACTTCTACTTTCTTTTCCTTTTTAAGTCTTTCCTCGACAATCCATAGGTTTTTTCTCCATACTGATCTCCAATCCTTTTAGGATCTTTCAACTCAACTCGGCTCCCAAAGCTCAGGTTCCTCCTACTGACTATTGTATCCAGAAAAGGTATCAGGGAAAACTTCCTTCCACTCTTCTCAATAGTAAACACATTCTTGACACAATCATGCACAACCTTGGAATCATACTGCCAAGGTCTCCCGAGAAATATGTGACAAATACTCATGTCCACAATATCACACAACACTTGATCCTTATACTGGCCAATCTAAAGATCAACAATAAATTTCTCCCTCACTTCCAAAGCATGAACATATTGCAATCAACCAATTCTATAAGGATAAGGATGTCTCACTCTCTTCAAACCAAGTTTCTGAACCATCTCCTTAGCTACAAGGTTATTAGAACTACCACTATCTATAATCACATCACAAATTTTACCTCCTAACTTGCACCAATTTTTTAACAAGTTACTCCTCTGACAAGGTACTACCTTAGTATTGAGTAATGTTCTTCGAACCAACATGTTTTCTAACTCTACTTCAGGTTCATTCAGTATGTTCTCATTAACCACATTAGTTCTACGATCACCAATCTTCAAGGAACATTCTTATGATCGATGTCCTTCTTCACCATAATGAAAACAAGTAACCTTAAAGGAAACCTTACCTGTCCTCTTGTTTGGTTCAATAGGTTTCAGTTCATCTTCAGCAGTCGGTTTATCCTTCATCAAGTGATCTTGTTTCTCCCTCCCTCATGAATTACCATGTTGTCTCCTCTTCAACTTATCTTCTACCTTTAGAGCATACTGATAAGCATCCTCAACTGAATCAATCTTCAGCATACCAAACTCATCCTAAATATTGAATCTCAAACCATTCACATACCGAGCTACCTTTTCCTTACCAAGTTATCTATGTCCATACCAAATAGTAAGTTTGTAGAAATCCTTGGTATATTCTTCCACAGTCATCTCTTTCTCCTTCAAATTCTGCAACTTCTTAAACAACTCAAGCTCATAGTCGAGAGATATGAACTTAGCTTTCAACTTTTCCACCATCAACCTCCACCAATTGATCTTCATTTCACCTTCATCTTCTCTATCTCTCTGCAATTCTTTCCACCAAAGAGCAGCATGTCCTTTCAACTTATTCTATGCCAATCTCACTCTAAGAGGATCTTCAATTTCTTCAAGCTCAAAGAAGTCTTCTAACTCACCAATCCAATCAATCAAGTCCTCGAGTCTCAAAGTACCAGAGAAGTCAGAACTGCCATTTGGTAGCTAGTACTTAACTAAGCTCCATATCTCTATAACCGACTAGTTTTGTGTTCACCAGATCCATCCCTATGATCGGTCCTATCATCTACACTAGATCCAATAGCTTCAAAGTCTTTAACAACTTCCTCATAGCCATCTTCAGCACTAAGATTCCTCGGCATACCAAAAATAGCCCTCATAATCTTAGTGATCATGTCATTCTTCATCAATTCCATCTTAGATCTAAAATCTGCTTTAACCTTCTCTTTAATCTTTGACTCCATAACATCACAGAGGTTTACAATCACCCTAGAGTCCAACCTTCTCGGAGGCATCTTCAATATCTTCATAAACCCAAGGAAACAAATCACCAACCTAAGGTCCTGGTGCAAACTGCCTCAACTTTGGTGATCTATCTAAACACTCAAGAACTTCAAGCTTTGATACCACCTAATATAGTGAAATGTGGAGAATCCAAGAATGGATAGTCCAAACCTTACACTAATAACAAAACCTAGTGGAAAAACAACAAAGATATTCTCAAATAGTATTTTCATTCAACATGCTTGGTTGTAAGGCCTTCTAGGTTATAGCCAAATAAAAATAATTACAATAGTAATTCTACAAGATCTCGCAAGATCCAACTCCAAGCTATCTAGATTTATAACAATAGGTTACAACAATTGGTAGAAATCCCCAGAAAGTCTAAACTTGTGCTCGCAAGCAACCAAGCAACCTTCTTATCTTCCAAGCCCACACTTAGCTACTAGCTCTGCCCAATATCATTCATTTTCACTACTCCATGTTGAATGATCCTCCTTAAAACCTACCCAAAGCCTCCTTAAATATACTTCTTCAGCCACAAATCAGCTGGAACAAAGAATTAATTCTAAGCCCAAGTCAGCTCCTATAACAAACATTTATTAAATACAATACAAGTCAGCTCTCAAATAGCCTTACAAATAATTAATTATCCATGTCGGCCTCTAGATCTACCTAGGAGAATACAACATAAGATACCAACATTAAATACATCAATTCAGCCCACCAAATCCATAAGAAAACTAGCCGATAAGATAAATTATTGAGCATCAGCAAAAACAACCAAGCAAGCTAGGCATCATTGAGAAACCATGTTGACCGAGCACCATAAGAATCACCGAGTGTAGGTTCTACCAAGCACCAAAATTTTTACCAATTTCCTTCAGCAACTGAGCTCCTTCAATGACTAAGCTCCTCAGTCAATACTGTAACCAAGAAACATAGAGAGAAAACTACTCCAACATGACACACTAACATGCAGGATTGCCAACTACCCTAGGATGCTCTTGCATCAGATACCCCAAGTGTGAAAATATGTTCTCAAAGGCTCAAAGATCATCTTATGGGATTCAATACATAAACCCTGAATTGGTTCTTCACATACATGTCCTCCAAGTCTTCACCTTTCATACTCTTCCACTTCTGCTTTCTTTTCCTTTTCAAGTCTTTCCTCGACAATCCATAGGTTTTTTCTCCATACTGATCTCCAATCCTTTTAGGATCTTTCAACTCAACTCAGCTCCCAAATCCCAAGTTCCTCCTACCAAGTGTTGTATCCAAAAAAGGTATCAAGGAAAACTTCCTGCCACTCTTCTCAATAGTAAACACGTTCTTGACATAATCATGCACAACCCTGCAATCATACTACCAAGGTCTACCAAGAAATATGTGACAAATACTCATAACCACAATATCACACAACACTTGATCCTTATACTAGCCAATCTAAAGATCAACAATAAATTTCTCCCTCACTTCCAAAGCATGAACATATTGCAACCAACCAATTCTATAAGGATAAGGATATCTCACTCTCTTCAAACCAAGTTTCTGAACCATCTCCTCAGCTACAAGGTTATCAGTACTACTACTATCTACAATCACATCATAAAGTTTACCTCCTAACTTGCATCGAGTTTTGAACAAGTTACTCCTCTAACAAGGTTCTACCTTAGTATCGAGTAATGTTCTTTGAACCAACATGTTTTCTAACTCTACCTCAGGTTCATTCAGTATGTTCTCATTAACCACATTAGTTCTACAATCACCAATCTTCTAGGAACATTCTTATGATCGATGTCCTTCTTCACCATAATGAAAACAAGTACCCTTAAAGGAAACCTTACTTTTCCTCTTCCTTGGTTCAACAGGTTTGGTTTCATCTTCAACAATCGGTTTATCCTTCACCAAGTGATCTTGTTTCTCCCTCCCTTGTGAATTACCATGTTGTCTCCTCTTTAACTTATCTTCTACCTTTAGATCATACTAATAAGAATCCTCAACTGAATATATCTTTAGCATACCAAGCTCATCCTGAATATTGAATCTCAAATCATTCACATACCGAGCTACATTTTCTTTACTAAGTTCTCTATGTCTATACCAAATAGTAAGTTTGTAGAAATCCTTGGTATATTCTTCCATAGTCATCTCTTTCTACTTCAAATTCTGCAACTTCTTAAACAACTCAAGTTCATAGTCGAGAGATATAAACTTAGATTTAAAATTTTCCACCATCAACCTCCGTTGATTGATCTTCATTTCACCTTCATCTTCTCTATCTCTCTATAATTTTTTCCACCAAAGAGCAGCATGTATTTTCAACTTATTCTATGCCAATCTCACTCTAAGAGGATCTTCAATTTCTTCAAGCTCAAATAAGTCTTCTAACTCACCAATCCAATCAATCAAGTCCTCGAGTCTCAAAGTAACAGAGAAGTTAGAAACTTCCATTCGGTAACTAGTACTTAACTGAGCTCCATATCTCTATAATCGATCAGTTTTGTCTTCACCAAATCCATCCCTCTGATCGGTCCTATCATCTCCACTAGATCCAGTAGCTTCAAAGTCTTCAAGAACTTCCTCATAGACATCCTCAGTACTATTATTCCTCAGCATACCAGCAATAGCCCTCATAATCTCAATGATCATGTCATTCTTCATCAATTCCATCTCAGATCTAAAATCTACTTCAACCTTCTCTATAATCTTTGACTGTATAACATCACAGAGGTCTGCAATTGCCCTAGGGTCCAACCTTCTCAGAGGCATCTTCAAGATCTTCATAAACCTAAGGCAACAAATCACCAACCCAAGGTCCTAGTGCAAACTGCCTCAACTTTGGTGCTCTATCTACACACTCAATAACTTCAAGCTCTAATACCACCTGACATAGTGAAATGTGGAGAATCCAAGAATGGATAGTCCAAACCTTACACTAATAAAAAAACCTAGCAGAAAAACAACAAAGAGATTCTCAAATAGTATTTTCATTCAACAAGCTTGGTTGTAAGGCCTTCTGGGTTACAACCAAATAAAAAAAATTACACTAGTAATCCTACAAGACCTCACAAGATCCAACTCCAAGCTAGCTAGATTTGTAACAACAGGCTACAACAACTGGTAGAAATCCCCAAAAATCCTAAACTTGTGCTCACAAGCAACTAGGCAACCTTCTTATCTTCCAAGCCCACACTTAGCTACTAGCTCTTCTCAATATCATTCATTTTCACTGCTCCATGTTGAATGATCCTCCTAAAAACCTACCCAAAGCCTCCTTAAATACTCTTCTTCAGCCACAAGTCGGCTGGAAGAAAGAATTAATTCTAAGCCCAAGTCAGCTCCTATAACAAACATTTATTAAATTCAATGCAAGTCGGCTCTCAAATAGCCTTACAAATAATTAATTCTCCATGTCTACCTCTAGATCTACCTAGGAGAATACAACATAAGATACCAACATTAAATACATCAAGTTGTCCCACCAAATCCACAAGAATGCCAGTCGATAAGCCAAATTACTAAGCATCAACAAAAACAACTAAGCAAGCTAGGCATCATCAAGAAAGCATGTTGACCAAGCACTACAAGCATCATTGGGTGTAGGTTCTGCTGAGCACCAAAATTTTTACCGAGTTCCTTCAGCGACCAAGCTCCTTCAATGACTGAGCTCCTTAGTCAACACTGTAACCAAGCAACATAGAGAGAAAACTACTCCAACATGACACACCAACATTTAGGATTTCCAACTACCCTAGGATGCTCCTACATCAGAAAGAGCACAAGTGGTGGTGCATTCTATCTAGGTAAAAGGCCTGTATCTTGGACAAGAAAGAAGAAGAATTATATCTAACAATCTATAACAAAAGAAAAGTATGTAGAAATGGCTATAAACTATACACAAATTTCATAGATGAAGCAAATTCTCGAAGGCTCAAGAAAATGTGACCGAATCGGTAACTATTTTTGTGATAATACAAGTGCAATAAATATTTCTAAGAATCTTGTAATGCATTCCAAGACTAAGTACATCATAAATAAGTATCACTTTCTGAGAGAGAAAGTGTAGGAGAAAGAGGTGAAGTTGGAATATGTACTAACAAAGAAGCAGATAAAAGATGTCTTTTTAAAGTGTTTGCATGTTAGTGAACAGATTTGTCTTCACACTAACTGAAACATAAATTGACTCTATCACCCTCTTCTAAAGACAAACAATTCATAACAGTTGGGTAAGCGTATAATAATTGTTTCCCTCTTAATTTTATGAGGTACAGCTCCCTCTCACAAATATTCAAGGAATTTTAGATTAAAAGACACACATATGTACTTTTTACCTTAAAGCACTTAAGAATCTCTCATATACTCTTTGGTATAGAGGTAATTTCAAAGATTCCACACAAGATCAAGAAAATTTCAAAGAAAACATAGTTTTTTCAACTTCCCAAGATTTAATTTTCTATTTTTAAAATAACATGAACCACCATGGAAAGACTTATGATCACAAAATAGATGATAAATAACATAGAGTAAACAATGTATCAACTCACAAATGAATTAGTGCACCACAAGTTTAAACTCAAATATTTAAACGAGACCTTTGCATTAATATATATCTGTGTGTGTGTGTGTGTGTGTGTGTATATACACTGTAAAGTTTCAAAGCCAAAATGGATATTCAGATCACTATTTCTTTCCACTCAGCTCTTCAAAAAGGAAACTACTACTTATCAATACTGAAGCTAAAATATAACTCTCAAAATTTTAACCCCTAAAAAGTCTTATGCTCCACAATAAATAGTTTTACAATCTAGGAGGCCTCCCTGAAAACTTAGCCTTTTGGATTGTTGGCAAAGAAATAGTTATGAACCAGCGATAAAAAAAAACAATAGTCTAAGGATAGTTTTCCAATATCAAAGCAACTAAATAAAAGATAGCTACCATTCCTCTTCTGATTGCTCATTATCCCACGTGGTTTCTTTGACTAATTTCTAGCTCCTGAAAGTTTTCACAAATTCAAGCATCGTGTGAGAGTGCAAGATTTTCAATCCTAACAGATTCACTCGGCAAACATCTTTTTCACATTTTAGCTCCTTAACTCTCTCCACTTGTTTAAATAGTTTCCCTCTATTTAGGTACAATAGCACCTCTACGTTTTCTATTCTGGTGAAATCTTGAGCCATGGGGTTTTCACTTTCTTTGATGGCATACATGGAAGCTTCAAACTATTTATCATGGCATCTGGGTCTAGGTTCCCTTCTTCAAATTGAAGAATGCCAGAAGAGTTTACCACTTTTATATCCTTCAACGCATCCTCATACATTTCTTTTATCTCTTTCCCTATGGCTTGTACATTTAGGATTGCAGATTTGAACAATGAACCTTTCCATCACATATTCTTCTTTAACATGTATAACATATAAGGGTCCACTAACTTCATTGGATTCTCTAATAAAAAAAATTTTACTCCATATTTGTCAAGTTCATGCACCTAAGACACAATTGCCACACATTTGGATTCATCTAATTCTCATCCCAGTATTAGAGTTTTGATCTCATCATGCAGTGTTTCTCCTTCTGTGTACGTGACAACAAACTCCTGTATGAATTTACTTCCTTCCTTCATGATAACATCAATCCAATTAATTATTTCTTCATCCAATACCCTCCCATGTTGCATCTATTTTAATAACTTCTTGTTGTTTGAAGAATTGGGATCAAACACTTGAGGAGTTTGAACTAAAGGTAATGTCCCTATGTTACTTAGGGAATTGATGAATTCAGCCATGGTTATAACCAGTTGTTTGAGTTCTCTCTTTTCTTGACTATCCTTTTGAGAATGACTCAACATATGATTGGTTGAGAACTTAAATAGGTGCTCTCTTGTGTCATAGTTCAAGAATCCCATTTCCATCTTAGTAACCTCAAAATATTCTACTTCGAGTTCTTGAACACATTTTTTTTGTTTGTATTTTGTGATCTCCACAGTTACTTTTCATGTGATGGATTCTATGCTCAACCTGGCATTATTTTTTATTCTTTTTTCTTTTGGAGTATGAGCTGCATACTTAGTGACTATATCCTTCATAGGAAGGGAAACTGGTTTCAAGCTTCACTTTCTATTTACCAAATCAGACATCCAAGGGGGAATAGAGCTAGAGGTTAACCTATTATCTATTGACCTAGTAGGCATCACATGTTCCTTCTCTTTCCTTTGATCTTCTGGTGATAAAGAGGTATCTTCCTCATTCATTTCTATATCTATGAAAATTGAATATTGGCAACCATCTAGGTACAGTTTTGAGATCTGGTTCTTGACCTCATCTGAGGTGCAGTAGGATGATCTGGATGTGTTTTGGTGGGAAGTTCACTTGAAGTCATCTTCTTTTTAGATAGATAAGTGTTACCTGAATCATTAATCAAAACAAATTCATTAGAGGGGTTGGATGATAACCAAACTAAGATAGGACTTTTATCAATTCTTTTTTATTGTACTATTTTTGCTCCTCTCTGCCTATTTTTTTGTAACCAATTATCCGTGTATCGTAAGATGGACCTTGCCCTCAATTTTATGGCATCCTCCTCTTCTTTGGTCCAATCAATCTCAAGTAGAACTACCCTATCTAAAATTTCATAGCCAATTTCGACAATGATAGAGTCATCTTCATGTATGCCTTCAATGTTGAATTTCAACTTCAAAGCTTTTATCTGAGGTATGAGAACTCTTGAGTGATCCCTCCATTCTATCTCTTTTTCATCACTACAATCTTCCCGCAAATATTGAATGTGGGGAACCAACTCCATCTGATTTTCAAAACTCAGGGTTTGTCTTGCAAAACCCTTACTATTAAAACCTCTTCTTTCCTTTTAGAATTGCATGTTAAAATTCAATAAATCACTCCAAACCACTGAGGCACCAATCATGCTCTTACAAGTGAAATCCCCAAGTTTAATAGGAAACATAGAATCCCATTTCTCTTCAGGGAGAGTATTTTTAATCACTATGAACAACTGCCTACATATTTATGATAGAATGAAATAATCGAAGGCGTGCCTTGGAAACTTGAGAGGTTCCTTGTCAAATCCCCCTAATCTTATAAATGTGAACCTTGGGAATTGAATGTAAAAATACCATACTTATAAACCAAATTTTGTGCATCTAGTGAGATCCTCTACCCTAGATTTCCAGCCAAGTCATAGCATAATTTTCCCAAAAATACATCATGAACCCTACAAAAATTCTCTAGCAATCTACCTCTTCGCAAAAAGGGGCAATACTCATGGATGTTTATATCTTCATCTGATGATTCATGAGGAATCCTGAAAAGGTCTTGGGTGCATGCTAGGAAGTATATTAAATATGAGGACATTTAAAATTCCCTCTTAGTCATTTATGTTTGTGTGAGCTGATCCCTCATTGAACTAGTGATCAGTTCGGCCCAATCCACATATTGTTTTCCATATAGAGTGATCTCTATGTAATGATACATCCAATCTTCAAAAAGGATTACTGAGTTGAACCCTTTGCTCTATGCAATAGGACTACCAGGTCATGAATATGTCATTTCATATGGTCTTTTGTTAACACCTTTGGTACTCTAGAACCTCCTTTATAAAATGTTTCGGTCCACTTTCAGGAAATATTTCTACGGTTCTTCTCAAATCATTCATGAAATTGGGTGTAAGATTGGGTTGTTTTGAAACTAGATAAGGCTTCATTTGGCAGCTTTAAAACTAACATAATTGTCTCCCTGGTTATGGATAAAAGACTTTGGCCATCATTTTTCAATATGCACTTAGACTTCATCATAATGGTTTATACATTATTGAACCAACTCAGGGTTTATCACTATAGGGGGAAAGGAAGTAGCTTGAACAAACCTGCTTGACATAATTTCTAGGGTATGTTCTTTTTTAACAAGATTATTGAAATTATCAACCATTTTATCCACCTCAACAACCATTAAGTCAGTGTCTGAAATCACTAGACCTCGACATTCTAAACTAGTCATATTACCAAAGAAATACATACTCGAATTCATACTTCCCTCCCAAACAACACAACACTCTACATCCTTTCAAATTCAAATAAACATGCAAAAGAAAAAATAGAGGAAAGGCTCTCAACATTTACCTGTAATTTATGGACTTAGAGAAAACTCTTATCTTCTGAACCAAACCTTCACAATATCTTTCTTTTGAGAGGATTAAACTAGCATGACATGATTTAAAGATACTCACATACCCAGGAAGTACGGAAAATATTTGAGCATTAATTAAGGAATTTTATTCGAGTGGGGAATATGTCATGACATGAAACTTTGTTGTTGATAGCCTTTGGAAAACTATCCATGTCATCATTTATTTCCCTCTGACACCATTACTTCACTCATGCTAGGAATTAATCCTATTAGTTTGTGTTGTCATCTCAAATCATGTTTGTAGCCATTAGATTCCCAAGGCATGCCATACCATCATTAGGGTGACTACTTATCTGGCATGTCACATTACTTGTCATGTCATTCTCCAATCCTCTTTTGGGCACAATAAGAATTTATTTGAACCACTTTGACCTACTTTGAACCCAGGTACAAAGTGATTCAAATTGGTTCACAACTATATCATGACTTACAGAAAGATCCCATCTGTAGGTACAAGTGTTAGATAAAAATTCCCTATTGAACCTATTTGAACTACTTTGAACTGAGGTACAAAGTGGTTCGAAGTGGTTCAACAATGACTTAAAGCCACAAACACTTGAAGTGGGAAAGACCAATCATACAAAGAAGATTCAAAGTAGCGTGATGGACATCATGAGAAGTGAACATAGACATGGAACACAGACTAAAACCTTAGGTAATGGGAGAAAGAGATTGAGTATGGATTTTCAAAATAAATACAAGGCTCAAAGACACTTATACAAGATGAATCATACCAATACTAACACCAACTCTGACTGGGGGACTACATGACAGAGATATGCAAAGAACTTAGATCATTGGTTCCACAAACAAAAAATAGGGGAATAACTAATGCACACACCTAAACCGAAGGAAAGAGATAGATATACTAACTACTATGTACAAGAAGTTCCTGAACAAGATCACAGTTTGAAAATTTTCAAATCCTGCCCATTATAAGTGAAAGGCAAAATAGTACAATCTGCATAGGATAAGTAGAATTCATTTGAACCAACTGCTTCTGAAACTATGAAAGGCCCCTTCCATAAGGATTCAAACTTCTCATGAGCTCCTTTGGGCTCTCTCCTCTTATCCCACAATAAGACTTCATCTCCTTCCATAAAATTATGGGTATAGACCCTCATATCAAAAACCTATTTTACCTTCATCTGGTGTTATGTAATATGATCTACCAATTTTTCCATTTCTTCCTCCAACTTGTTTAGGTACATGACCCATTTTTCTAGGGAACTTTGAAAATATTGGTCTTCAATCATAGATTGTAACTTTGCAGCAGATAATTCAAGAGGTAGTGATACGTGTGCTCCCACTCCATACACCAGTTCAAAAGGAGCCATTCCTATATCCCTTTTAGGGGTAGTTTGATCAGCCCACAAGGATTCATATGTTTTGTTATGCCAATCATGGAGGTTATCACCCATCAAATTTTTCATTATAGCAACTAGATTTTTGTTGCTATATTTTGCCTCACCATTCCCTTGAGGGAAATAATCTCTAATGATATTTCATGTTCATAGTAGAACATTGAGATTTCTTCTGAAGAGAAGTATGTGGTGTTATCTTCTACTATTGTCTATGGTAGTTTGAACCTGATAAAGATATAGTTCATTAGAAAATCACAAACCACCTGGGAATTTTCATTCTTTGTAGGGATTGCCTCCACCCACTTTGTAAAATAGTCAATGTCTGTCAGGACATATACGTGCCCAACACTGGATGGAAGATTTACAGGCCATATAAAATCTATTCCCCACTTCCTAAAAGGTTTGTCTATCACTATTGGTTTGAGAGGTAGGGCTGCTAGTTGTGGTCATCCTACAAATAGTTTGCACTTCTCATAATTTTTGACATAATGGTACGCATCCTTAAACATCTTGGGCCAATAAAAGTAGTTCCTGAGGAATTTGAAAGTTGTGAATGTGGAATAAAAATTCCCACCACAAGCTTCAGCATGGAATGTTCTTAATAACTCCTTTTATTTCTCAGTATCCATACATCTGAGAAAGGTTCCATCAATCCCTCTTTTATACAACACACCTTGAGAAATTATGTACTTGGATGCCTTTAGTCTTAGATGGCACCTTTCTTGGGAATTTAGGTGTTTAGGGCATTCCCCATATGTAAGGTAGTATGCTAAATTTGAAAACCATAGATCTATTAAACTTACCAATAGAACCATAGGAGCTTCATTTACTTCTTCTAATGACTCTCCATTCTTAGTTATTAGCTTACACAAACCCCACCCTCATACCAAATTAGACTTTGGCTTAATTATTGGGTTGTATTCTTGAATTTTGGATACCCAAACTTCCCTCTTGTTCATCCCTATCTCCTATTGTGTTAAAATTCTTTTTGCTATTATTTCTGGAACATACACAGTGGAATGTGAGTGTAAGACATAATACCTTAATTGTTTCACTACTTTCACCACTGCAAAGGAGTGCTTTTCAACTTAGGAATATTTGATCTTATGTTTCTTCAATGGTGTTCTCATCAATGCAATAGGTACTTCTTTCCCTTTGTCATCCTTCTGCGTCAAAATCCCAGAGAAAGTGTGTTCTAACGAGTAACAATAGATAATGAAATCCTTTCTAAAATCTGGACTTATCAACATAGGGGCCTAAGATATAGCTATTTTGATATCGCTAAAATCATTTCACCCTCCTTCATTCCACTTGAAAGGGTGTTTCTCTTTCATCATGTCTACCATGTTTCTAGTAATCTCTGAGAATTCTAGGATGAAACCCCTCAAGAAATTCACTTGGCCAAAGAATGATTTTAATCCACTTCTATTAGAGGGTAGATTGAGTTATTGGATAGCATTAACCCTAGCAGGATGGATTCTAATTCCTTCTTTAGAAACAATATGCCCGAAGAGTTTGACTTATTCTACAAAGAAGACTGACTTTTTTGGGTTCAGGGATATATCATGGTTTCTGCACCTCCGTACTACATTTTCTAGGTCTCTCAAGTGGTGCTTTCTTCTCTTTGAATAGACAGTCAAATCATCTAGGTAAATCATAATAATTCTGTCTCACATATCCCCAAAGGAATAAATCATTTCTCATTGAAATGTGGCACTGATGTTAATCAAACTGACTGAAATTCAGTTGTAGGAAAATGTACCCCATGGCATTATAAAATTTGTTTTGTGTTGATCTTCTTTCACCACACTAATTTGGTTATACCCAGAGTATCTTTTTAGTATTGACATTGTTTTTTACCATGACACAGCCTAAAGAACATCTTCCATTACTGACAACGCATAGTTTTCTTTCAGGCTAGCCTAGTTTAAGTTCCTAAAATCAACACAAATCCTGATTTCACCATTTTCCTTTCTTACCGGCACTATATTGGCTATCCAGGTAGAATGATGGATGGGGTAAATAATTCTATCTTTCATCATCTTTTCTACTTATTTCATTATATCCTCATATACCTTTGGGTTATAATTCCTAAGCTTTTGGCGGAATGGTGTGGCATCAAGCTTCAAGGGGATGTGATGTCTAAATTGGCCATTTTTTAAGTTCTCGAGATCTTCATATCCCTATGAAAAAAAGTCTATGTACTTCATCAGTAATCTTTTTAGATCATTTCTCTCCTACTAAGAATAGGTTTTGCCTATTGAAATTTACTTGGGCTCACTGTCGTCTCTCCTATGAAACAAGTGTTCAAGAGACACCAACCCTTTTGGAATCTTTTTCTCCCTCAATTGAATTATTCCACCATCTTCCACAACACCTTCACAAACTTCTTTGCATACACTGTTAGAACCTTCAAAATATAAGGTGGCAAAATTTTAAACACAGCCAATAAAATATTTAAGCTAAGAGCCAGTATCAAATACCTACCAATGTTCTATGTTATCTGGTCCTCTTGGTCTATAGATCATTTCCACCCTATAAGTATGTGTTTTAAATTCAAGGTGTGGTAGGAGTAGTGAAGCCAAAACTACTAAAGAATCTTCCTTTGGGTTTTGACCTCAAGGTATGAACTCAATGGAAAAGGCATAAAAAAAAATTGAGTTCATCCCATACCAAGTTTCTATAATGCTTCAACCTTTCATTTTTGACAGCAAACTGACCTACTACTTTGTTTAAAATCAACTTAACATCTCCCTTTGCAATCAGTTCCTTTATTCCTCTTGACTTCGCTTCCTCCAATCCTAGCAGGAAAGCTTTGTACTCAGCTATGTTATTATTATTTTTAAAATATAACTTAAAAGAAAAAGGAATACATTCTCTAGAAGGATGAATTAACACCACCCTAGCTCCCAATCCTAAACTTGAACAACTAGAGTCAAATTACATACTCTGCAACTTCCCTTCATTTGAACTCCCAGTAAGTAATTCAGCTTCTCCTCCAAGAAGAATTGCATAATTTTCAAACTAACACTCCTCGTAAAGGATTTGGGCCTTGGGATTATCAAAAGGAACCACCATGTACTTTTTTCTAGGCTCTGGTTCAAGTTTTATATTTTTCCATCCTACTAGGATGACCACCTCTAACCAATCCATCTTTATATCTCCTCCCATGTCCTTACAAAAGGTTCTACTGAGAAACATGTTGTAGCTAGATGGGATGTCTGCAACTAAAATTGTCAACTTCAATCATTTATTAGGGCATGCAGTAAGGACAACTTGTACATCTTTAACTTGGCCCATTAGTGGTACTTGTTTTTCATCCATGGAATAATGTCGACCAAATGTTTTAATGAGGGGGAGGCCAAGGGATTTAGCAACAAGGGAAAGCATAATATTATCAGATGCCCCAGAGTCTATGATACAATTACTAAGTTTTTGTGCATTTAAAAGAAAAGAGATATAGAAAGGATCAAGATTTTTCTCTTCGATCTCATTTTGTATGGTATTGGTACAAGGTGGATCTTCAGATGCCTATGGGGTGACTTCAAATAAAAAAATAGGAGGCTATTGAGCTATTGTTATTTCATCTATAAGAGGTTTGTTGAACTAGGTGGGTGAACTTGATTCTCCTTTCACATATTTGATCATTTTGTCCAGTTCATTAGGGTTCATTTTTAGGTATTCAGCGGGATAAATTGAGATGGAGGAGGATTTTCAAAAATCAAAAATGTCAAAGACAAGATAGGATGAGACCATATTATTTCTTGGAAAATTTTTGGCTCCTGAGCCTTTTGGACTAGAGGAAGTATCATTACTTGATATTTCCCCTTAGGAGAAAATTTTTAATGAACTAGCGTCGGGAGTGAACTTTTGTTTCATCTAGTTTTGAGTAAGGATTATACATGATGGATCTTACAGAGTCACTAGGATATCTCTGCCTCTTTCAGAATCAGACTTGTATTCCAAAAAGAAAGAGCCCAAATTTCCAATCTCAATTGGAACTTTCTCTTCCTGACCTTCTTCTCCTCCAACAACATCTTTTGTTGTTGCCATTTGAAGACACATTAACCAATTGGGACATGTTTCACCATCATGACTATTTGTTAGAAGAAAATAATACATTGCCTCTTTTGGAGTGACCTTGATTTGCAATCTAGGTTGTAGGGTTGTTAAGAGAGGGGTTTTCCCATGAGGATGATTATATTGTCTGTGATTGACATCTTGATAAGGTGATTGATATGGAGAACTAGGCTTATTATGTTTACTTTTGAGCATTTCCATATCATTCATTAGTCTTTGCATTAGAGGATCTATTGGAGTAGAGGAAGAAGCACATAAAGTTTGAACTTCTCTTATCCACTTTCCTGCTGCAATGAATGCATCTTCAATCTCGATGGCTTGTTTTTTATAGCATTTAGATCAGCCACTCCATCCTTCAATAGATGAAAAATTATATCATGTGGCACAACATTAAGGAAGAATATTTTTTGGTTCTCATCACTAAGCCTAGAAGTTGCATGAATCTTTTACAGCATCATGTAGAACTTCACCAAAAAATCCCACATTGGTTCATGTATTTCTTTTTTTAATTGGTTCAATTGGAGCAACAATGAAATTGCATTATCAAGAATTTTAAATATTACCTTGAAAGCTATTTTCATATCATTCCAACTGGTTATGGAGGCATGAGGTAAGTGGTTGAACCAGTCAGCTACAATATGGATCAAGGTTCTCACAAAAAAACTAACTACAACTTCTTCAATTGACACGCTAATGACACCACATGCAGTGTGAAATGCAATAAGGTGGTCTTATGTGGTTATTTTGTCATCTCCACTGAACTTAGGAAAAATTTGATAATCACCTTTGGGTAAAGTAGCAAGAGGGTTTGTACCCATGTTCAAAGGACCTATATTTTGATCCCAAGGTTGATTTGTGACCATATTTGGAAATATAAAATTTAAGAATTGGGTATTGAAATGAGAAAGTATTAAAACACCTCATGGGATTATAGCTTGTACAATAGGTGACACAAAAAGAGTTACAGGAGGAGAGGAAGGTCTACTGTAGGACTTAGTTTTCCTCTTCTTGAGGGTGTTCAGGTTAGGGACAAAGTTCAAATTCTTCAAAGCTTCAAAATATTCATCAATTAACCCCTTGCTTCGATCACCTCTCGTATATCTTTTTTCAGCCAGCTTTTGAACTCAAACCAATGCTCAATTTCTTGTAGGAGCACAAGAAAGTATGTCTATTGCTACTGCTTCTTGGACCATCGGTATACTTCTTAGGTATTCACCAATCTCTTCCTCTCTTTCCAAAACTCTGAGGACTTGTTGGAACTTTTTATTGCTACATCTATATTTCCAAGCTACTGCAACTAGGTCTAAAATCAAGTCTTCTTATGTATTCTCAAAACCTAGATTAGGTTGAAGTACAGGAAACACATCATTGTGTGGAAAAACAATTTTGATTCATTATATACTATTTAGAGTCTTGTCTTTGTCACAAGACTCCCCAGTAGAGTCACCAAAAATCTGTTAGTGAGCAGATTTGTCTTCACACTAACTAAAACATAAATTGACTCTTTCACCCTCTCCTAAAGACAAAAAGTTCACAACAGTTAGTTAAGTGTATAATAATCACTTCCCTTTGAATTTTATTATGTACAACTCCCTCTCACAAATATTTGAGGATTTTTTATTAAAACGCACATATATGTACTTTTTACTCAAAAGCACTTAAGGATCTCTCATATACTCTTTGGTATAGAGGTAATTTAAAAGATTGCACACAAGATCAAAAAAGTTCAAAGAAAACACAATTTTTTCAACTTCCCAAGATTTAATTTCTATTTTTCAAATAACATGAACCACCATGGAAAGACTTATGATAAAAAAATAGATGATAAATAACATAGAGTAAACAATGTATCAACTCACAAAGGAATGAGTGAACCACAAGTTTAAACTCAAAGATTTAAACCAGAAATTTGCATGTGTGTGTGTGTGTGTGTGTCTTTATATATATATATGTATGTATGTATGTATGTATGTATGTATGTATGTGTGTGTGTGTGTATGTGTGTATGTGTGTATGTATGTATGTGTGTGTGTGTGTATTGTACAGTTTCAAAGCCAAAATAGATATTCATATCACTATTTCTTTCCACTCAATTCTTCAAAAAGAAAACTATTACTTACAATACTGAAGCTTAAATTGAACTCTCAAAATTATAACCCCTAAACAGTCTTATGCTTCAGCATAAATAGTTTTATAACCCAGAAGGCCTCCCTAAAAAATCATCCTCTCATATTGTCAGTAAATAAATAGTTATGAACCAATGATAAAATAGAACAATAGTCTAAGGACATTTTTCCCCTATCAAAGAAACTAAATAACAAATAGCTACCATGCCTCTTCTTATTGCTCATTATCCCACGTGGTGTCTTTGTCTAATTTTTAGCTCCTGAAAGTGCTCATGAATTCCTATGTCGAGTGAGAGTGAAATATTTTCAATCCTAACAAATTCTCTTAATAGGCATCTTTTTCCCATTTTAGCTCCTTAATTCTCTTCACTTGTTTAGGTAGTTTCCCTCTATTTAGGTACAATAGTACCTCCACATTCTCTATTCTGGTGAAATCTTGAGTCATGGGGTTTTCACTTTCTTTGATGGCATACATGGAATCTTCAAAAATCTTTATCATGGTATCTGGGTCTAGGTTCCCTTATTCAAATTGAATAATTTCATAAGGGTTTACCACTTTTATATCCTTCAATGCATCCTCGTGCATTTATTTTATCTCTTTCCCTATGGCTTGTACATTTAGGATTGCATATTTAAACAATGAATATTTCCATCCCATATTATTCTTTAACATGTACAACATACAAGGGTCCACTAACTTCATTGGATTCTGTGATAAAAAAAAATTACTCCATATTTTTCCACTTCGTGCACCTGAGACAATTGCCACATATTTGGCTTCATTAGTTGCAATCCCGGTATTAGAGTTTGGATCTCACCGAGTAGTGTTTCTCCTTCTCTATAGGTGACAAAGAACTCCTATATGAATTTACTTCCTTCCTTCATGATACCATCAATCCAGTTACTCATTGCTTCAGCTAAGGCTCTCCCCTATTGCATCTATTTTAATAACTTCTTGTTTTCTGAAGAATTGGGATCGAACACTTGATGAGTTTGAATGAAAGGTAATGTCCCTATATTTCCCAGAGAATTGATGAATTTGGCCATGGTTATAACCATTTGTTTGAGTTCTCTCTTTTCTCGGCTATCCTTTTGAGACTGACCCAACATATGATTGGCTGATAACTTAAACATGTGGTCTCTTGTATCATGGTTCAAGACTCCCAGTTCCATCTAAGTAACCTCAAAATATTCTTCTTTGAGTTATTGAACACGTTCTTTTTTTTTGTATGTTGTGATCTCCACGGTTAGTTTTCCTGTGATAAGCTCTGTTCTCAATGTGGCATTAATTTTTATTCTTTTGTCTTTTGGAGTACGCTTTGCATACTTTGTGACTATATGCTTCACAAGAAGGGAAACTGGTTTCAAGTTGTGCTTTTTGTTTACTGAATTAGATAGCCAAGGGGTAATAGAGCTAGAGGTTAACCTATTATCTACTAACCTAGCAGGCATCACATGTTCCTTCTCTTTCCTTTGATCTTCTGGTGATAAAGAGGTATCCTCCTCATTTATTTATATATTAATGAAACTTGAATCTTGGGCAGACATTCAAGTATAGGTTTGAGATCTAGTTCTTGACCTCATCTAAGGTGTAGTAGGATGATCTAGATGTGTTTTGGTGGGAAGTTCACTTGAAGTCATCTTCTTTTTAGATAGAGAAGTATCACTTGCATCATTAATCAAAACAAAGGCATTAGAGGGGTTGGGTGATAACCAAATTGAGATAGGACCTTTATCATTTATTTCTAATTGTACTATTTTTACTCCTCTCCACCTCTTCTCCTCTAACTAGTTATCTATGTATCTTAAGATGGACCTTTCCCTCAATTTAATGTCATCCTCCTCTTCTATGGTCCAATCAATCTCAAGTAGAACTACCCTATCTGAACTTTCATAGCCAAGTTCAAAAATGTGAGATCTGTCTTCATGTATGCCTTCAAACTTGAATTTCAACTACAAAGCTTTTACCTAAGGTATTAGCACTCTTGAGTGATCCCTCCTTTCTATCTCTTTTTCATCGCAACAATCTTCCCAAAAATCTTCAATGTGGGGAACCAACTCCATCTAATTTTCCAAACTCAGGGTTTGTCTTGCAAAACCCTTAATGTCAAAACCTCTTCTTTCTTTGTAGAATTGCACATTAAAATTCAATAAATCACTCCCAATCACTGAGGTGTCAATCATGCTCTTACAAGTCAAAGCCCCAAGTTTAATAGGAAACATAGAATCTCATTTCTCTTCAGGGAGAGTATTTTTATTTATTGTGAACAACTAACTACATATTTTTGCTAGAATGAAACAATCAAAGGAATGCCTTGGAAACATGAGAGGTTCCTCTTCAAACCCTCCTACTCTTATATATGTGAACCTTGGGAAATGAATGTAAAAACTACCATACTTATGAATCAAATTATGTGCATCTTTTGAGCTCCTCTGCCCTAGATTTCCAGCCAAGTCATAGCATAATTTTCCCAAAAATACATCATGAACCCTACAAAAATTCTCTAGCACTCTATCTCTTTACAACAAGAGGTAGTACTCATGGATGTTTATATCTTCATCCCATGGTTCATGAGAAATCCTGGTAAGCTCCTGGGTGCATGATAGGCAGTGTATTAAATATGAGGACATATAAAATTCCATCTTGATCATTTATGTGTGTTTGAGTTGAATCCTCATTGCACTAGCAATTAGTTTGGCCCAGTCTAGATATTTTTTTCCATCTAGAATGATCTCTATGTAATTATACATTCAATCTTTGAAAATGAGTACTTGAAATAAACCCTTTGCTCTATGCAATAAGACTACCATGTCATGAATACGTGGTTTCATATGATCTTTTGTTAACACCTTTGGCAGTCTAGAACCTCCTTTATAAAAAAAATTGGTCCACTTTCAGGCAATATTGTTGTGGTTCTTCTCAAATCATTCATGAAGTTGGGGGTAAGATTGGGTTGGGCTGAAACTGAAGAAGACTTCATTTGGCAGCTTGAAAATTGACATAATTGTCTCCCTAGTTATAGCTATAATTTTTTGGCTGTCATTTTTCAATATGCACTTAGACTTCATGTCATAATGATTTATACATTGCTAAACCAACTTAGGTTTTGTCACTGTAGGGGGAAAGATGACATCTTGAAGAAGCACACTTGACATAATTTCTAGGGTATGTTCTTTTTCCACAAGATTATTGAAATTATCAACCATTTTATCCACCTTAACACCTATTAAGTCAGTGTCTAAAATCACTGGACCTTGACATTCTAAACTAGCATTATTATCAAAGAAATGCATATTGGACTTCATACTTCCCTCCAAAATAACACAACACTTTGTAACCTTTCAAATTCAAATAAACAAGCAAAAGCATGAACAAACAAAAGGCTCTCAGTGTTTACCTTAAATTTGTTGACTCGGAGAAAACACTTATCTTCGGCAACCAAACCTTCACAATCTCTTTATTTTGAGAGAAATAATCCAGCATGACATGATTTAAAGATACTCACATACCTGTGAAATATGACAAATATCTGAGCATTAATTAAGGAATGTTATTGGAGTGGGGCATATGTCATGACATCACACTTTGTTGTTGATAGCCTTTAGAAAAATGTCCATGATATATAGTTAGAGATTCTTTAAAGATGCATTCAATTCAAAGCTTGGATGCAAGTACATGGACCATTTAGACACAAGAGTTATCTTTTTTTTCCCAGTTGTTTTTAGTATGACTGGGATTAATGTGATTCAAGTGGGTTGATGTATGGGTTCCATAGTGTCTAACTCATTTATATATCAAATAATATACATGAAAAATGATGCCATAGAAATTTTAGTAGAGTATGACTATATTTTAGATCTTCTATAGCTAGAACATATTTTTGTAGATTTTTCACTAGAGGTGAATGATGAGAGATCAGATTACTAGTTGGCACAATGTGTACATGGAAATTAGAAGCTAGCATATTCGATGATAGATGATTATGGGTTCATGTATCCTAATGGTTTTTTTATGTTAGACTACAACTAATAGACTACTTGGAGAACAGAATGGGAGAATGTGAAGATGATCACCGAGCTACTAAGGTATATGTGAGGCATTAGATCAGTTGTTATATTTGCATTGATGTCAACTAGTTTTGACTATACTTATCATTATAGTTGCAAACATATGAAGAAGGTAATGTTGGTGAAGGAAAGATATATTAGCATGAAGATGAGATGTATGAGTTAGTTATGATTAAGCTATTCATTGGGAAATTTATTGATGAGTCTATGACAATATGATAGCTATTTGATTGGATTACATCATTATGTTAAGTGTTGAAGATAAAAAAATGTACAAGTTATTTTAGTCGGTATATGAAGAACTTAGTATACATTGAGAAGATGCAGTGTACACCGACTAGGTGTAGTGTATACCGAGTGTAGTATTAATAGAGTAGGAAGAAATTGACACATCACAGTATTGACCAAGCGGTATAAATAAGGAGAAATGTGTGATTGTCAACTTAAGATGATGAGTTGAATGAATCTCGATGATTTCAAGGGTAAAGATAAAGTTTTCTATGAACATATACTGCTGGCAAAATTCAAGGAAGATCAGATGATGAAGATTGAAAATGTTTCAAGGCACAAGTTTCGAGGAAGGTTAAAGAGGCAAAATCAATGATGGAGATTAAGAGGCAAAATCTATGGCTGAAAACAAAATGGTTTATCATGTCTATATAAGGAGATAAGAAATTCAAAAACCGTAATGTGCATGGAAGAAAATTTTATATACATGCATTGCTGGTCAGATAGGTTGAAGTAAAGAATGGAGCAATTCTACAGACAACATGACCAAGGGTCAGAAGGAGATAACCGAGCATAACAGAGTTAGAGAAAGAGGCACAGACAAGTGTTTATCAAGTTGTTTAGATTATTTGTTCAAGTTGGTTTTATACATTTGAGAGATATGTGGGACTGTAGGATAACTAATCACAATTGATTCACCCCCCTCTCATTTATCTAACAATTGGTATCAAAGCAAGAGTACTTGAAAGAAAAAGTTTGAAGGACTTAAGTTAAAGATCACAAGATTCATAAGAGAGAGATACTGAAGCTAAACTAAGATAATTTCTCAACATGGAAAAGTGGGATGAATTTGTATCTATCAGGGATTGGAGATTCTGCACTATACTATTTGGAAAATGAATTTATAACTCCTACTGGTCCTTTGATTGTCAACTAGATGAAAGAAAGACAAGAGCATAATGCAATGATGATTGAGATTGGTTCTTCTCTATCAGATGTTGAATTTGAAGATATTAAGAATTGTACAACTGTAAAATAAATTTGGGATAAACTGACACTTGTTCATGGAGGAGATCTGAATGTGCTCAGGGAAAAAGAATAAATCTTAAGAGGAAATTTTTATGGTATGAAGATGAAAGAAGGTTAAAATATTACTCAGTACAACAAGCAAGTCAAGGAAGTGGTGAATGCTATCTGAGGATTGGGTGGAATTATTGAAGAAGACATTGTGGTAAGTAAAATTCTAAGAACAGTATTGTATGCCTATGCTATTAGAGTCTCTACAATACATGAAATGAGAGCTCTTCCTGGTAATGATGTTTCTCTTGATAGTTTGATCAGTAGATTGAATACATTTGAGATTAACAACTATGACAACAGTATTTTACCTAAGGTAGAATTTGCATTTGTGTCATCTCTAAATACTAGAAGATC
This sequence comes from Chamaecyparis obtusa, assembly GCA_027943335.1. Classification (NCBI taxonomy): domain Eukaryota; kingdom Viridiplantae; phylum Streptophyta; class Pinopsida; order Cupressales; family Cupressaceae; genus Chamaecyparis; species Chamaecyparis obtusa. Next base: position 58,005 of record BSBK01003921.1, read on the forward strand.
AAGAATAAAACATCAGATAAGAAATGAAAGTGAGAGTGAAGCTGAAGATGATGAACTTGATGAACTTGAAACATTAATGGCTAGAAGGCTATTGAAAGGCAAAGGAAAATACTAAGGTAAGCTATCCTTAGTATGTTTTAATGTAAAGATATTGGGCATATTGCTGCAAGATGTCCTAACATGAAAGATGATGAGAGGATGAGTGAAAGATCAAATGAAAGAAAGAATGATAGAATAAATTACCGAGATCATAGAGGTAACCGACAACATGGAAACAGAGACAATCGATACTACAAAGATAAAGGTAAAAAGGCATGTTACCTAGTTGATGATGATGATGATGATGATGATGATGATGATGACCACTAAAAGTGATGAAGATGTAGAGGTGGTGTTTGTAGCTTTGAAGGAAGATTCTGAAGAAGAAGAAAGGTATGTAGAAAAGGCACTTATTTCTAAAGTACGCAAAAATGATACTTCAATTATTGATAGTGGTTGCACACATCATATGACTGGTGATGAAGATAAATTTGAATATCTTGAGAATTATAATGGTGGATCTATGAAAATGGGAAATGATACACCCTCTCAAGTGAAAGGTAAATGATCTATATTGTTGAATAAAAAGATCAGATGTGAAAATTCTTATTGGGTGAAAGGACTTGATTATAATATGTTGAGTGTAGCACAACTGAATAATATAGGTCACCGAGTTTCATTTGAGAAAAGAAAAGTAAATATATATGATGAGGCTGGAAAACTTATCAGTACTGGTGAACAATCAAAAGGTAACCTATTCTATTTGGATAATGTTGAAACTTCTTGTTTATTGGCTAAGAATGATGGTGTTTGGTTATGGCACAAGAGGTTATGTCATGTGAACTTTCACAACATGGTTAAGATCAGTAAGAAAAGGAAAGTTAGAGGTTTATCGAGTATATCTAAGCCTGACCATGTGATATGAAAACAATGTCAAAGGGGTAAAATGTCAAAGTCAAGTTTCCAAAGAAAAAATTATTCATCTAATGCTATTTTGGAGTTAGTTCATACTGACTTGTGTGGTCCAATGAGAACTTAGAGCTATTATGGAGATAGATATTTTATCTTATTTGTTGATGACTTCTCTAGAATGATGACTTTCATGTTTTTAAAAGAAAAATCAGAAGCTTTTCAAATGTTTAAATGGTACAAAGAAAAATTAGAGAAAGAAATTGGCAAACAACTAAAACGTTTCAGGTCAGATAGAGGTGTTGAATTCATTTCTGATGAATTTACTAAATTTGTAATGAGAATAGAATAAAGAGATAGGTATTAGCACTGAGAACACCTCAGCAGAAAGGGATTGTTGAAAGAAGGAATAGATCAATTGTTGATCATGCTAGAACATTACTAATTGAAAAAGATGTTGCACAAATTTACTGGAGAGAAGTTGTCAGTATTTTTGTCTATACACTAAACCAAGTACAAATGAAGAAAGAATCAAATAAGACACCTTATGAGCTATGGTATGGTTATACACCTAATGTGAGTTATTTCAAAATATCTGGAAGTAGATGTTAAATTCTAAAAGATGATAGAAATGGGAAATCTGATTCTAAAGGTGATGAAGTCATATTTCTAGGTTACTCTACTAGAATTAATGCATATAAATGTTTGAACAAGACTACTAACAAGATGATTGAAAGTACAAATGTGAGAGTTCATGAGTTTGTAGAAAAGAATGATGAAGAAAGAAAAAAGGAACTAGAAGACTATGGTAGATTTGTTTACATAGAAGATCTTAATACTCTACCTAAGAAATAGACTAGTTTCACCAAGCAACAAAATACTGCTACCAAGAAACAATCTTTACAAACTGAGAAACAACAAATAGTTATCAAGGAGAATGATGATCATGCACCGAGTGGAGAAAACTTTGAAGAACAGATATATGAGCCTGTACTAGAAAAATATGTGAGAAGGCACCATCCACAAGATCAGATAATTGGAGACAAAGTAGCAGAAATGATGACAAGAAGTAAGTTAAGGAATAATACATGTTTGGTTTGTTAATTTGAGCCTAAAACTATAAAGGATGCATTGGAAAATGATGATTGGATTAGAGAAATGAATGAAGAGATTGATCAAATATAGAGAAACAAGACATGGACATTGGTACCGAGGCCTAAAGACAAAAATGTGATTGGCACCAAATGGATTTTTAGAAAAACATTGAATGAGAATGGAGATGTTACAAGGAACAGAGCAAGATTAGTTTGCAAAGGTTATGCACAAGAAGGAAATGACTATGGAGAAACTTTTTCACATGTTTCTAGACTTGAAGGAGTGAGAATACTACTTGCATATGGTTCTTACAAAGGATTTAAGGTATATCAAATGGATGTGAAATATTTCATTTCTAAATAGGATACTTGAAGAAGAGGTATACATTGAATAACCTAAAGGTTTTGTAGATCCTAATTAGAAGAACATGATTTGTAAGCTACACAAGGCACTTTATGGACTAAAGCAAGCACCGAGAGCATGGTATGAAAGACTACATTCCTATCTCATAAGAATTGGATTTGTTAAAATAAGTGATAACAACAATTTATATTTGAAAGGTGAAACTGATGATAAGATTCTTATTGCTGAAATTTGTATTGATGATATAATATTTGGAGGTCATGATACTTAATGTAAGTCTTTTGCTGATGAAATGAGAAAAGAGTTTGAAATGTCAATGTTTGGAGAGATCAAATTCTTTATTGATTTGCAAATTCAACAACAGCAAGAAGGAATCTATATCACATAGACAAAGTACATTAAAGAAGTCGTGAAGACATTCAGTATGGAAGATTCAAAACTAGTTGGTACACCTATGGTAACCAGATGCAAGCTGACCAAGGATGACAAGTCAATAAGGGTAAATAAAACCTTATATAGATCTATGATTGGAAAATTGATGTATGTTGTGCACAGTAGACCAAATATTGCACACGTTGTTGGAATTGTAGCTAGAATTTTTGCTAATCCTAAAGAGTCACACATGATTATTGTAAAAAAGAATTTTGAGATATCTAAAGAATAGTGAAAACTATGGATTATGGTATAAGAAAGAAGGGAATTTTGAACTTAGAGTTTATACAGATGTTGATTAGGCTAGAAATATTGATGATAGAAAAAGCACTATTGGTGGAGAATTCCTTTTAGGAGAAAGACTAGTAAATTGGATAAGGAAGAAATAAGGATGTATTTCTCAGTCCACTACTCAAGCTAAATATGTAGTTGTTACTGCTAATTGTTCAAATATTGCATGGATAAAATAAATGTTAGAAGGTATGAATGAAGAAATAACTGATCAAGTGATAATTTATTGCAACAATACAAGTGCTATTAACATTTCAAAGAATCTAGTGATGCATGCAAAGACAAAGTACATATCTATCAAATATCACTACTTAAGGGAACAAGTTCAAGAAAAATAAGTGAAATTGGAATATGTGAAGTCACAAGAAAAACTTGGTGATATATTCACAAAACCCTTACTGAAGGACACATTTGAGTATTTAAGAAGTAGACTAGGGGTCCATCCCTTGTCTAATAGTCACTAAGGTGATATGGGGTTGCATCAACCTATACTTTATTAGAAGATCTAATTATGTCGATGCATGATGTTCACACTTTGGGATTCCTAAGGTTGTGATGAAGATGGAAGACAAGCTAAAATCAAGAATATTTGTATATGCAAGGTACAAGAATCTGAAAAATGAACTGCAAGGATACTTATTTTTCTACTGAAGCGCTGATTGTTTTTGGCATTTTTGTCAAAGGGAGAGATAGATGGCATGAAATATTGGAGAGGTAAAATATAGGAGAGATGAGTATTAGTTCAGAATGAAGCTAACTGAAAGGGAGGGTATGTGTAGTGATTAAACATATTAAAGGTATAAGCTAAGGGAGATCATAAAGCCCGAGTTGTAAACACTTAAGATGTTTGGTATTCTATAGCATATTTCATATTGTGTTGCCATCAATTCCAAAGGGAGAGATTGTTAGACTACAACTGATAGACTACTTGGAGAGAAAAATGGGAGAATGTAAAGATGATCACTGAGAACCTGGGTGACCACACAATAGTGGGTTACACTTTTTTAGACATGCTGATTTTTGTTGAAATAACACATTTTTAATAAAATATGATGATTTAAGCCTTGAGAGGTTCCATTTGAAGGAATTAATTACAAATGATTAGCTCAAATCCTCTTAGATTAAAAAAAATATTGATGTAACATCTATACTCCTCATTCATACCTACAATGGAGTCTCCTTGGCACCTATTAAAATGCTGACAAAAAATCACTTCGACTTTATCTTTTGGAAGATCAAATGACTCCATTTGAAAAAGCTATCTATGAGGTAAGGTACTAGTGAGAAAAATATTTCTAATGATTATAATGTTAGTATATTTTAAGTTTATTATGACTTTGTATTTTTAGTTTTACTAAACATAGATATCTCATCGTATGTCTACCTCTATGTTTGAAACTTATGGAAAAATAGTAAATGAGAGAGAAAAAATTCTAAATAAAATCTATGCTATAGATATTGAATTTCTCTTCCTATCAAGAAAAATAAAAATACAATTGGACAAATACACGACAAGTTATAAGCTATGTAGTCAATGTATGTCAAAATTACGGTTTAGTCAACTTCAAACGTTAATAAAATATGCAATAATCATGAAAATGTAGTAAAAAAAATTGCATGCCCTCTGTATGGATGTTAAAACTAAATTTAAAAGAATCACATTGACATCTATTTTAGAAAAAAAAAAATATGTTGTATGAAAACAATGTAACTCTTTGAAAATGATGTTTTCAGCAACATACCAGTTTTCATGGGAGAAAGAAAAAACCATTCAAATCAATTCAAAAATAAAAATAAAAAATATATTTTGAATTTAGACAGAAAATCCTAAAAGACTCTAATTTACTTCATCTTTTGATTTCAAACAGTTTAACAACAATATGCATACGAATTTGAAAAATTTTCTCAAAATGTAGAGTTCAGCGTCCGTTCAGGCAAAAAAGTGTAGCCCACTATTGTGGGTTCACCCAACTACTAAGGTATATGTGAGACATTAGATCAGTTGTTATATTTTCATTGATGTCAACTAGTTTTGAATATACTTATCATGATAGTTACAAACACTTGAAGAAGGTAATGTTGGAGAAGGAAACAGATATTAGCATGAAGATGAGATGTATGATTTATTTATGATTAAGGTATTCATTAGGAAATTTATTGATGAGTCTATGATAGTATGATAGTGATTTGATTGGATTACATGATTCTATTAAGTTTTGAAGATCAAGAATGTACAAGTTATTTTGGTCAGTATATGAAGAACTTAGTATACACTAAGAAGATGCATTGTACACCAAGTAGGTGTAGTGTATACCGAGTGTGGTATTAACAGAGCAGGAAGAAATTGACACATCACGGTATTGACTAAGTGGGAGAAATAAGGAGGAACATGTGATTGCCAACTTAAGATGATGAGTTGGACGAATCTGGATGATTTTGATGGCTAAAATAAATTTTTTGATGAAGATCTACGGCTAAAAAAATTCAAGGAAGATCGGATGATAAAAATTAAAAATGTTTCAAGGCACAAGTTCTGAGGAAGGTTAAATAGGCAAAATCAACGATGGAGACTAAGAGGCAAAATGTAGTACCCCGCCCCTAGTCCAATTTTATTAAGGTTATGATTACTTTAGGATGATGAATTATATGTTAGAAAAAAATTTATGCTTAATGTTTTACTAACCCCATACTTGCATGTGTATGGTAGATGTGTTTGTTTTATATTTCTGTTTGGTGTGCTTGATGTGGTTGAGGGACGGAGTCGTAGTTACTTGCTTGCGAGATCCACATGATTGGCCGATCCCCGCTATTGTCTGTTATATATGAATATATGTATGTACATGCGGGTTTTGTATGTAGGTTTGCAGGTACCGGGCATCGACTTCCTTGAATTTTCAAGATGAGCGTGCCCTATCGCAATATCTCAAATGGTAAGAGAGGGGAGATAATACAAAGATCCAAAACCCTAACCTAAGCCCATTTGTCCTAGGATTGGACAAGAATCAGTTTGACTACCCTACCCAAATTCGTCGAGGTGACAGGAATACGTGGATCCCTTTCTGGTGTTGCTTGGTTTTATTTTGTTTGATTTTACTTCATTTGGCTTCAGTTGATTTACTGCTTATGTGGGTGATTTTCTATGTTTTATTGATTAATGATTATAGTTGAAATTTAATATTAAGTGTGTGCCTAAGTTTAATTGAGAAAAATAATATAAAGTTGATTATTTAATTATTTGGAATTAATTGATTATTCAATTGAAATTAGATTTAATTATGCTCGAGTGTATTATTAAATAATTAAATATTTAATTGCATGTTCTAGGATGCTTTAAATATTTAATCTATTTAATATGGATTTTAATTTTTAACATGTGCATAATTGAAAAGTGATTTGTTTTCAAAAGTAATCAAGTTGTTTTCAAAAGTCAAAGTTGAGTTGTGCAAAATAAAGCTATTTTAATTATTCATTAGGATTTTCCTTCAAAATTGTAATTAGAGTTTGATTAGAAGTTAACTGTTCAGTCATCTCTGGGATTTGCATGAAATGGGGAAATGAATCCCTAATAGGGGGAATTGCATTCATTTTGGAGATTAGACAGGTTTTGGAGAGGAATTTTGGAGGAGAGCTTGTGCTTTGGCTAGAGAATTTTTGCTTGTTGTGGTTGCTTGTTGGTTTGGCTTCTGTGAGCATCTGGATCAGGCACCTGTTTTCTACACAGTTTTCAGATTTGTAGATTGGATTGAATTGAAGAAGGAATTCTACTTTCAGATCTTCAAGGGGATCTCATTTCAATTTTCTAGCATTAGATCTAAGGTAGGATTTGAAAATCTCCTTCTATGGTTTCTGTTTACAGTTTGATGAATTTCTAGGTTTGAATAATTGCCTGTTTGTCTCCTTAGATCTGTTTGTGTTTTCTTGTTTTGGGTATTAGGGAAAACCTTGAGTTTGTTATTTTAGAATTTTATTAAATTTTAGCACAGCAGGGTTATGCTGGCAAAATTTCATTGAAAGTTGTCTCATAGTTTTCCTTTAAAACAAAAAAATCAAACCTAGGTTATAGTTGAACTATAATGCTGAGGAAAAATAAATTTATCTTTGGTTGAAAATCAATTTAGTAGGAAAAAATGTAATTTTGGTGTAAAAGTTAATTCTGGAAAGATATATTTTATTCTCTATTTGAAAATTCAGTCTCAAAAAAAAAATATACAGTCCTTTTCAATTGCATGAACAAACCAATAAGACTAAGAAGAATATATTCTTTGTATGGGAATCTGAGCTTTGAACATAAGATATATTAATCAAGTTGACAAATAAGAATTTTTAGAATGAATCTATTATTAAAAAAATATATTAATTTAATATGTGTTTGGATATTGTTCTATTACTAAATAATTTATCGAAGAAAATATACTTTTCTTTCTTGATTTTCCAATTTTCTGATAAATTAAATATTTAATAAAAAGAATAGATATATCCAAAGATATATTTCATTTAATTTAAAATTTAACAAAAAGAAACAAATGTATATTAAAAATAAATAAATGTTGCTTTTGATATGTTAAAAAAAATTATTATAAAAAAATTGATACACAAGGTACCTAGATGGGTACCTGCGCATGCGTAGGCCCGTACCTACGCTTGAAGATAAGGGAAAGGTAAGGGGGTGCGGTGGGGGCTGCCACATCCCCCAACGTTAAGAGGTATTTTTATTTATCTTTTTAGATTTGTAAATTAATTCATTTTGTTATTAGTTTAACTTATATTTTGTTTAATTTATAATTTTCTTATTTCATAATTTATTTAATTTATAAATTATTTACTTTATAATTTATTTAAAATGTGATTTGTTTTAATAGTTAGCGTAATTGTATATGTATTAAATTATATTTTATTTAATATTATTGCATATACATAATTATGTTAATTGTTAAAGTGTAGTTGGATTTTTGTGAATTACATATTGTATTTTATGGTTTTTCTTAAAGCTATAGTAACTAATTTAATATAGATTTTTAATTGGTTGTTATATACATTATTTGTGTAGATAATATTTTCGAATTAGGAATATTTTCTAGATGGGTACTATTTGAGTAATGTCTATAGCGATTTTGCTAATAGAGTAATCTAATTTGTTTAAGTCTTTTGAACTGTGAATTTTATCTTGGATACTATTAGAATTGAGATTCTAATAGAAAAAGGACCTTAATATTGGAATTTGTTTTTAGTAGATCATATTTGTCTATTTGATGATGTTACATGCTTTTAGGTTCATTTTCAGTTCATTATTATGTGGGTGTTGTATTCTTCTTGCCTGATTTGTCTTCTTATGCAATGTATAGGTTATCGGGTACTAGAAGACCTAGGGAAAAATAGAGGTCGGGGTATGTGTCAGATGATTTTGTTTTCAGCTATGTGTTGATGTGTATGTACTTCTCTAATTATCATCACCTAATTTAACCATTTGGGCTCATGTTGTATTGAGTTTTTCTTCATATTCTATAGAGGAGAATATGGTATTAACTGTTTATGTCTGATCCATGGGATCATGTGTATATACTTTTGTGAACACCTTGAGAGTGTTTTGCGGTGTCATGGTTAAGTGTGAACTAGTGTGTTCCTATTATTTTGTGAAACAGTCCTGAGGGACATTATTATCATCTTGTGATCTATGTGAGATCAGTGATCCTAGGGTAGTTTACCTAGATATGTAGTAGGAGGTGGCTTGCAATAAGCGTCGGGGCCAACAAGTGGCTGCCAGGATCACTTATTGTTAAGTATCTTAATCAAGTGATAACTTAAATAACATTGAGAGATATAAAATTGAACCTAATAAGATATGTTTCCTTGCCCTGGCTTAGTGCTAGTACAGACTAAGGTGGGAATGGAGAAGATGACTAGCCCCCTTTTAAGGGATGAGTTGGCATAATTGATGACTTCATCTGTATGAGAAGTCATTGATACTGTGCAAGGTCACTTGGGTGTCAGGATCTAGAGAGATAACGAGGACAAAACTCAAGGGTTAGACGTACATGATGACACCTTCCTATGCATAGTCTAGTTATCCTACATGTGTCGGTTGCCTCTGCAATAGTGAGTCTTTCATGGCATTATTACTTTTTCACCTTGAGTTAGAGAGATTTCAGGATCCTTTCCTTAGCTTGATCTATTTGATGTTTGTTATCCAAGTGGGATCTTTTGTTATCTGCTCAGCAGGGTGGGAGTGGAAAATTTAGGTTCACAAGGTTGGGTGGTAGTGATTCTTTTACCAATTGAGATTCTGACATTCGTGTACCAGTGCTGGATGATCCTTGTAGCAATTGTTCCTTCTTGATCTTCTTGATGGAGTTATATTCTTCTTCTTCTTCTCATTTCTGATCTTGTATCCTTGTATCAATTCTTCAAAGATCTCATGTGTACTTCTTTTCAATTATTATATTGCATACCCTGTGACATGTGCAGAGGATGTAGGTTATTATGGATACCTTATGGTACCAGTTGTATTTATGCTATCTTCTATGTGATGTTGCTTTTATCTTTCATTTGTTTATTTGAGTTTTGTAATTGTACCTTAATCTATTTTAATTAATTAATGTTAATGTAATCTTCATCGAGAACCCTTGAGAGTTGTAACCTGTGTTGGTTATTTGTATTAATGTGAGTAAATAGTAATTGCTTCCACATTGATGTTTATCTTGAATGTTAACTTTAAAAAAAAAATATTCTGCAAACTTAGATGCATGTTTAGGTTAAGTTCTTCTGGGTTCCTTGGTAGGGCATTACACTTGGTATCAGAGCACTAAGTCCTACACTAGGAACTCTGGGAAGTTGTGTTCCCATTAGATGTCTAAACTGTTAAAACTTGAAACCAAACATAGACATATAACTCTTTTGTGTTTTATAACCATTAAACTACATCTAAACATTTATGTTTTATTTCTCTTAAATGCTTTTGAGATATCACTTGCCTAGTGATTTTCATAGGTGATTGGACTATTATTGTGTATGGTTACCTTCTCTAATGCATCTAGGGTGAAGTACCTTTGGATGTCATCAAGCGATTACTCCCTTGAGCATGGCTATCTCTAGTCACCTTGTTATGTAGATATTTTATGATTGATGATTTATTTTGGTTGATGATGAATTGTTCGTGTTGTGTATGGGCTAGCATTGAAATTTTAAACTTTCTTGTGATGGGACTAGTCACCTAGCTCTCTTTTCGTTATCTATTTTGTGATGCTAGTCACACTTAATTTATTGTTGAAATTGAGGATCCCTTATGATTTATTGTTGGACTTATGATTCCCCCGCTTGGGTTTTACCTTTTTGAGCTTTATGGTGGCTACTCCGAATGTTTGGTATTGTTGACCATGTTTTGTGATAAGTGTTGTTTCTATCATGTTCATCATGAACCCCTGATAGTATGTATAAGGGAGGACATCATGGAGATGGTACTATATTTAATATGAGAAATTAGAATCATTGTGTATCCTATATGTTTACATAAGTATTGCATTAACTAGATAGATTTACATGAACTTCTCAACTTATTATTTGATATAGATATGAATGTGTGCTTTATGCAATTGATTCTACATGTTTTCGATTATGATGAATGAATAAAGGTTTACACATATTTTTTTTGAATTGTTAATGAATGATTGATCAATATGATTTTCAATTTATTCCTAATCAGTATTATATTGCTCATAATGACTATATATCATGTTCTTATGTTATGGCTTGTTTTCAAATGTTATGTTATGTTTTTAGTAAATGCTTCATGCTTGGGGGATATATATCATTATCTGTTTGTAGGCTTCCAAGAGTAAGCCTAATCCTAGGGGGGGTGGATGTAGTACCCCGCCCTTGGTCCAATTTTATTAAGGTTATGATTACTTTAGGATGATGGATTATATGTTAGAAAATTGTTGATACTTATGGTTTTACTGATCCCATACTTGCATGTGGATGGTAGATGTGTTTATTTTATATTTATGTTTGACGTGCTTGATGTGGTTGAGGGATGGAGTCGTAGTTACTTGCTTGCGAGATCCAAACAATTGGCTGATCCCCACCATTGTCTGTTATATATTTATATATGTATGTACATGCAGGTTTTGTATGCAAGTTTGCAGGTACCGGGCATCGACTTCCCTAAATTTTCAAGATGAGCATGCCCTATCGCAATATCTCAAATGGTAAGAGAAGGGAGATAATACACAGATCCAAAACCCTAACCTAAGCCCATTTGTCCTAGGATTGGACAAGAATCAATTTGATTACCCTACCCGAATTCATCTAGGTGACAGGAATTCGTGGATCCCTTTCTAGTATTGCTTGGTTTTATTTTGTTTGATTTTACTTTGTTTGGCTTCAGTTAATTTACTGCTTATGTGGGTGATTTTCTATGTTTTATTGATTAATGATTATAGTTGAAATTTAATATTAACTGTGTGCCTAAGTTTAATTGAGAAAATTAATCTAAAGTCAATTATTTAATTATTTGGAATTAATTGATTATTCAATTGAAATTAGATTTAATTATGCTTGAGTGTATTATTAAATAATTAAATATTTAATTGCATGTTCTAGGATGCTTTAAATATTTAATCTATTTAATATAGATTTTAATTTTTAACATGTGCATAATTGAAAAGTGATTTGTTTTCAAAAGTAATCAAATTGTTTTCAAAATCAAAGTTGAGTTGTGCAAAATAAAGATATTTTAATTATTAATTAGGATTTTCCTTCAAAATTGTAATTACAGTTTGATTAGAAGTTAACTACTTAGTCATCTCTGGGATTTGCATGAAATGGGGAAATGAATCCCTAATAGGTGGAATTGCGTTCATTTTGGAGATTAGACAGGTTTTGGAGAGGAATTTTGGAGGAGAGCTTGTGCTTTGGCTAGAGAATTTTTTCTTGTTGTGGTTGCTTGTTGATTTGGCTTTTGTGTGCATCTGGATCAGGTACCTATTTTCTACACAGTTTTCAGATTTGCAGGTTGGATTGAATTGAGGAAGGAATTCTACTTTCAGATCTTCAAGGGGATCTCATTTCAATTTTCTGGCATTAGATCTGAGGTAGGATTTGAAAATCTCCTTCTATGGTTTATGTTTACAGTTTGATGAATTTCTATGTCTAAATAATTTCCTGTTTGTCTCCTTAGATCTGTTTGTGTTTTCTTGTTTTGGGTATTAGGGAAAACCTTGAGTCTGTTATTTTAGGGTTTTATTAAATTTTACCACAGCAGGGCTATGCTGGCAAAATTTTGTTGAAAGTTGTCTCATAGTTTTCCTTTAAAACAAAAAAATCAAACCTAGGTTACAGTTGAACTATAATGCTCAGGAAAAATAAATTTATCTTAGGTTGAAAATCAATTTAGTAGGAAAAAACGTAATTTTGGTGTAAAAGTTAATTCTGGAAAGATATATTTTATTCTCTGTTTGAAAATTCAGCCTCAAAAAAAAAATATACAGTCCTTTTCAATTGCATGAACAAACCAATAAGACTAAGAAGAATATAATCTGTGTATGGGAATCTGAGCTTTGAACATAAGATATATTAATCAAGTTGACAAATAAGGATTTTTAGAATGAATCTATTATTAAAAAAAAAAATTAATTTGATATGTGTTTGGATATTGTTCTGTTACTAAATAATTTATTGAAGAAAATATACTTTTCTTTCTTGATTTTCCTATTTTCAGATAAATTAAATATTTAATAAAAAGAATATATATATCCAAAGATATATTTCATTAAATTTAAAATTTAACAAAAAAAACAAATGTATATTAAAAATAAATAAATGTTGCTTTTGATATGTTAAAAAAAATTATTATAAAAAAATTGATACACAAGGTACCTAGGTGGGTACCTGCGCATGCAGGGTACTTACGCATGCGCAGGCCCGTACCTACGCTTGGGGATAAGGTAAAGCTAAGGGGGCGCAGTGGGGGCCGCCATGTCCCCCAATGTTAAAAGTTATTTTTATTTATGTTTTTAGATTTGTAAATTAATTCATTTTGTTATTAGTTTAACTTATATTTTGTTTAATTTATAATTTTCTTATTTCATAATTTAGTTAATTTATAAATTATTTACTTTATAATTTATTTAAAATGTGGTTTGTTTTAATAGTTAGTGTAATTGTATATGTATTAAATTATATTTTATTTAATATTATTGCATATACATAATTATGTTAATTGTTAAAGTGTAGTTGGATTTTTGTGAATTACATATTGTATTTTATCATTTTTCTTAAAGCTATAGTAACTAATTTAATATAGATTTTTAATTGGTTGTTATATACATTATTTGTGTAGATAATATTTTTCGAGTTAGTAATATTTTCTAGATGGGTACTGTTTGAGTAATGTCTATGGTGATTTTGCTAATAGAGTAATCTAATTTGTTTAAGTCTTTTGAACTATGGATTTTATCTTGGATACTATTAGAATTGAGATTCTGATAGAAAAAAAAACCTTAATATTGGAATTTGTTTTTAGTAGATCATATTTGTCTATTTGATGATGTTACATGCTTTTAGGTTCATTTTCAATTCGTTATTATGTGGGTGTTGTATTCTTTGTGCCTGATTTGTCTTCTTATGCAATGTATAGGTTATCGGGTACTAGAAGACCTAGGGAAAAATAGAGGCCGGGGTATGTGTCAAATGATTTTGTTTTTAGATATGTGTTGATGTGTATGTACTTCTTTGATTATCATCATCTAATTTAACCATTTGGGCTCATGTTGTATTTGTGTGTGTGAAAATTGTACCTGATCTGTAAACACAACACTCAGTAAAACATTAGAGGTTAGTGATAATCAAAATCATGCAAAATTGAAAGCTATCTAACCAAGCGATTTACTGCCTTCTAATAGGTGCGAGATTAATGTTCTCAGATTGTAATCGAGATCAGTGACCTAGACGACACCTAAATGAAGGATTTGAATGCAAAAGATGGATATGAAATTGAATGCAATTAATCTATATTTTTTATATTTTCTATGCAATAATAATTGTAAAAACTGATATGAAATCTATGCTAAATGAAATTGATATGCTATGAATCTAACAATGATATGTAATATGAATGCAAAAATAAGATTGATCTCACAAAGATGTTGATTCACAAGAGCTTTGATTCTTCAATTCCAATTCTCCAGCATGATTGTGCAAAATATGAGATGATTTGTGAAGAGCTAAAGCCTTAATTTATAGAAATCCAGGGCTTTGGAGGTGCATGGATAAAAGCCATAAATCACTCAAATAAACTCAGCTTGATTTTTGAGTTATCTAATCATGAAAGATAGTTAATTCTCAAAATCATGCAAAAACAGCTTTTTAACTCAAATTAGAGTTTAGATCAGCTTTTTGAACTCCAAAAGGATGTTGAGTTCCAAAAAGTCAATAACTTGCATTGATTTTCTGATTTGGAGTTTAACTGTTTCTTTTGAATATGCATAATAATTAAGAATTAAATAAATAAATAAAGTGATTTATCCTCAACTCAACTGATTTTTGAAAATAAATAATTAATTTATGGGTTAATTAACTATTTATTCAAACTTTTATTAAAAATTATACTATTAAATAATGACAACATGTTTTAATTAATTAAATAAGAATTTAATCAATTAAAGATAGGAATTTTGATTTATTGTCAAAATTAAATAATATAATTAATAATAGATAGAATTAAATTTAATTACATAATTAAGTGGCAAATATTAAATCTAATTAATTAAATATGAAAATATTCAATTAATCAAACTTAGGATAAATGTGATTTATTGCCAAATAATTATAAAATTAAAGATAATTAAGATAATTAGGAATATTACTAGGAATATTCCCCGATGCAAAATTTAAGATAATCAATTAGATTTGATGATGTTTAGATGTGCCTTAGGTTAGGACTTTGATGTCGATTTCGTTCGAATTGAAGATGTAGGAGATTAATGAACTTATAGCCCATTTTTGGGGTATTACATTTTGCCCCTCTTTGAATTACTGTGTGAAGCGCAGTGGTTCAAAGATAGTCTGTGTTTGATAAAGATATGAAACTGATTCAAAAGATAAACCGATCTCAAGATAGAAACTGATTGAAAGATATTGAGATAGGAGTTGATTGATATTGAATTAAGATGGAGATAATAGGTCTTGAATGACCAAAGATAATGTTCACTGTAGCAGCGATGAACCTATGATTGCGAAAAAGTGTCAAAATGCCTGATTCTAAACTTTAGGATTGATAAGAAGTGAGTGACCCGTTCTAGACTCGATTGTCTTAGCAGAACTAGCAGGTATCACATCCGAATCCTTCAGTTGCCGAAGAACCAAGGAAAGAACACTATGATTTGATGGTTGCAAAAATTGATACAGATTACAAGATTAAGAGAATATCAGATTGATATGGATCTTGATGAATCTGATATGCCCCAAGTGATGATAGATTTGCCCCGAGCGATGAGGACTTTTGATGAATCAGCGAGTAGACATGATTGTTTGTCTTGATTACTGATGAAAGATATTGATAGATTTGATTGACAGACTTTGAATGATGTGAAATACCATGCCCCCTTCGGGATTAAAATTGAAATCTGACAAGAAAAGTCAGCGTTATAGTTTAGAAGCATGTTAATTGATTTGAGAAGTGTGGTTATACACGTCCGAAAATGCATTTTGCATCGTTTGGAAGGTCCCGGAGACCGAATTTTACTAGGTTTGACTATGAGTTGACAATGGTTGACCAAGTTGAAATTTTGATAGTTTGATGTAAGATAATCAGTTAAGTTGAATACTGGATTTCTGTGATGATTGAAGGTCGAATATGCAAGTAGTTAATAATATGAATGATCTCAGATTTGAATTTTGATCCCGAAAAAGGATTCTACTTGCTATTTCATTGGAGGAACCTTCGTGTGAGATTCAGCTCTTGTTAGACTGGAAGATGCGATTTGAAGAATCATTTAAGCATTGGAGTTCGTTTAATCATTGTGAGATCATGCAACATGCAAAATGAAATGAGACATGCAAAATGAAATGCAACCTAAGACCTAGGACCTAGTCACTGATCATGTGTCGATTTGTTATCATCATTGAACTTTTAGGTAACCGGATAAATCAATATAATGCCCACTAGCCA
Organism: Chamaecyparis obtusa; assembly: GCA_027943335.1. NCBI lineage: Eukaryota > Viridiplantae > Streptophyta > Pinopsida > Cupressales > Cupressaceae > Chamaecyparis > Chamaecyparis obtusa. The sequence goes on from BSBK01003921.1 coordinate 74,296, forward strand.
TGAAACCATAGACATATGAATATCGATTTGTATGTGCAAGAATCAATACAACACCCACTGGTCAAACAACCATGGACATATGAATATTGATTTTAGTTGTTGAATGTCGGATTAGATATAAGCATCAAGGCACAAACGCCAGGGTGACCTGAATATCATGTCCATTTTGATATAACAATTTGTACAAGCATCAAAACATAAACTTCGTGATGACCTGAGTACGCCTTGCATTGCAAACACATCAAACAGTCAAGAGATCATTCTAAATCCAATGTGAATTACCCGTAGTGACCCTTTATCGTTCACATCCTTAGGCAAGATTGTGTTCCACAGTAGGAGGAAGAACTCACTCAAAAAGACAATAGTTAGATCAAACTGCCTTGAAATATATTTTTTTGGGTATCAATGGTCGAGGTACGCATGGCCATCCAATTCGAGATAGAGGCTCTTACAGTCGGACACCATTTCAATCCAAAATTTCCAAAGTTGTTAGATTTTCACATACAAGCAAAAGACAAAGAAAAGATTATCCCCCCAGTCATCACTCTCTAAATCCTGTAAAGGACATCATTGAAGAGCTCAAAGGGACACAATATGCAAAAATCTCAATGCAAATCAGTAAGCATACAAGGAGATAAAAGCATGAAAAGCACAGATTGTTTTCAGTTTGAGTTTAATGTTTGATTGTTGTTGATGCAAAATCCTTTCTGGAGACGAGACTGACTGACTGACTCAACTTGAAGCTTCAAAGGACTCTGAGTGGATATGACATGTCTAAGATACATTGGAGACTATAAGATATGACATTGATTGCCCCCAAGTTTGAACATTGATAGGATACAGACGCTTGAGCTGATTGGTGTACAGACCGACTTATTGAAACCAGGATATGCAGAAACAAACCGGGAGATATGTACAAACTAAAGCAAGACGGAAAGCTGGGAAAGACCAAGATTGTGCTGATAGATGGAGCATTTTGGAACAAGTGGTGCCCGTTTGCTGAGTTTTCACCATCTTGGTAGAGATTCTATTTTTGCTACCGAGGTGCCTGTTTCCAGGTTTTCACCAAGGCACTTTTTTTTCTTTTTTTCTTTTTTTTTTTTTTCATTTTTTCAATTTTTTTTGTACTTTTGATATTTTTTGATTTTTTTGTGAATCATCAAGGCGCCTATTGCTAGGTTTTCACCAAGATATTTATTTTTTCAAGACTTTTTCTGATTTTTAAGATTTTTTTCAAGACATTTACCAAGCACTGAATGCCTTAGGCGTAGAATTTCTTCAGATGGAGAACGTTGATTGGTTCTCGGAGCTGTTCTCCTTCAGTCGTTGAGAGTTGATAGGCACCAGAGCCAAAAGTAGCAGTGATTACAAAGGGACCCAGCCAGTTGGGTTCGAACTTCCCCTTGCGTTCTCGATGTGATTGATTTTTAGGATTTTCTCTCAACACTAGATCACCAACCTGAAATTCTCTATGTCTGACTTTCTTGTTGTAGCCTCTAGACATTCTTTTCTGATACACTCTGAGATGATCATACGCTGCTTGTCTGCGCTCATCTAGTAGTTCCAGTTCTTGTAACCTAGACACTCTGTAGTCTTCATCAGTGATAAGTCCATGCATTTTGATTCTGAGTGATGGGATTTCAACCTCAATAGGCAGTACCGGTTCAGACCCATAAACTAAAGTGAAAGGTGTAGACCCTGTAGGTGTTTGATACTAGTTCTATAGGCCCATTCTGATACTTGTTCTGATACTGGTTCTGATACTGATTCTGATACTGATTCTGATAATTGTTCTGATACTGGTTCAGATGCTTGTTCTGATAATGGTTCTGATACTGGTTCTGATACTTGTTCTGATAATTGTTCTGATACTTGGTATACTTGATAGCATCTTTTTCCATTTGCAAACTCCCAAGCAAGATCATATCATGCAGTCCCAATGTCTAGCAAGGTGGAGAACAAGAGGGATTGGCAAGCTAGTGGAGGAGATGGAAGACAAGAGAATGAAAGCTAATGAAGGGAACAAATCCTCAAGGGAAAACTCCTCAAGAATACTCAAGCTAGGGAAAAATTGTCATGTAAAGCATATTTGGACAAGCAATGAAAGGCTAGCATAGGATAAGCACAAAATCATAATGCAAGAGCAGGAAAGAATGCAATCTAAAGGAGTAGACATGTCAAGAGGCTTCATAGCACTGTGTTTTACTCTTTTTTTCTTTTTTTATTAGATCAAGACCAAAGGGGAAAAGGATAGCGATAGGCAAAAATGAAAAACCTTAAATTTTGCAAAAATTGACATAAAATCTTTCTGGAGTCAAAAGTCATTTTAGCAAGTCAAAAGTCGTATGAGTTTTGTCAAGTGTCATTTCAGTATTACCCAATTGTCGTATGAGTTTAGCAACTGTCATTTCATAGACTACCCAGTGTCGTATGAGTCTGCAGAGTGTCGTTTGGAAAAATTTGGGAGAGTTGTCAGAAATTGTCAAATTGCAAGATATCCAATGTTTCCAGCCTAGTTCCAGAATCTGTGAAAATTATACCTAATCTGTAGACACAACACTCAGTAAAACATTAGAGGTTAGTGATAATCAAAATCGTGCAAAATTGAAAGCTATCTAACCAAGCGATTTACTGCCTTCTAATAGGTGCGAGATTAATGTTCTCAGATTGTAATCGAGATCAGTGACCTAGACGACACCTAAATGAAGGATTTGAATGCAATTCTAGATATGGAATAAATGCAATTAATCTATATTTTTGATATTTTCTATGCAATAAGAATGATAAAAACTGATATGATATGAATGCTATTGAAAACTGATATGCTATGAATCTAACAATGATATGTAATATGAATGCAAAAATAAGATTGATCTCACAAAGATGTCGATTCGCAAGAGTTTGATTCTTCAATTCCAATTCTCCAGCGTGATTGTGCAAAATATGAGATGATTTGTGAAGAGCTGAAGCCTTTAATTTATAGAAATCCAGGGCTTTGGAGGTGCATTGATAAAAGCCATAAATCACTCAAATAAACTCAGCTTGATTTTTGAGTTATCTGATCATGAAAGATAGTTAATTCTCAAAATCATGCAAAAACATGCAAAAACAGTTTTTTAACTCAAATTAGAGTTTAGATCAACTTTTTGAACTCCAAAAGGATGTTGAGTTCCAAAAAGTTAATAACTTGCATTGATTTTCTGATTTGGAGTTTAACTGTTTCTTTTGAATATGCATAATAATTAAGAATTAAATAAATAAATAAAGTGATTTATCCTCAACTCAACTGATTTTTGAAAATAAATAATTAATTTATGGGTTAATTAACTATTTATTCAAACTTTTATTAAAAACTATATTATTAAATAATGACAACATGCTTTAATTAATTAAATAAAAATTTAATCAATTAAATAAAAATTTAATCAATTAAAGATAGGAATTTTGATTTATTGTCAAAATTAAATAATACAATTAATAATAGATAGAATTAAATTTAATTACACAATTAAGTGGCAAATATTAAATCTAATTAATTAAATATGAAAATATTCAATTAATCAAATTTTAGGATAAATGTAATTTATTGCCAAATAATTATAAAATTAAAGATAATTGTGATGATTAGGAATATTACTAGGAATATTCCCCGATGCAGAATTTAAGATAATCAATTATGATTCGATGATGTTTAGATGTGCCTTAGGTTAGGACTTTGATGTCGATTTCGTTCGAATTGAAGATGTAGGAGATTAATGAACTTATAGCCCATTTTTGGGGTATTACAGTATTGAGTTTTGTTCATATTCTATAGAGGAGAATATGGTATTGACTGTTTATGTCTGATCCACGGGATCATGTGTATATACTTTTGTGAACACCTTGAGAGTGTTTTGTGGTGTCATGGTTAAGTGTGAACCAGTGTGTTCGTATTATTTTGTGGAACAGTTTTGAGGGACATTGTTATCATCTTGTGATCTATGTGAGATCTGTGATCCTAGGGTAGTTTACCTAGATATGTAGTAGGAGGTGGCTTGCAATAAGCATCGGGGCCCACAAGATCCTACCAGGATCAGTTATTGTTAAGTATCTTAATCAAGTGATAACTTAAATAACATTGAGAGATATAAAATTGAACCTAATAAGATATGTTTCCTCACCCTGGCTTAGTGCTAGTACAGACTAAGGTGGGAATGGAGAAGATGATTAGCCCCCTTTTAAGGGATGAGTTGGCATAGTTGATGACTTCATCTGTATGAGAGGTCATTGATACCTTGTAAGGTCACTTGGGTGTCGTGATCTAGAGAGATTACTAGGACAAAACTCAAGGGTTAGACGTACATGATGACACATTCCTATGCATAGTCTAGTTATCTTACATGTGTCGATTGCCTCTGGACTAGTGAGTCTTTCATGGCATTATTACTTTTTCACCTTGAGTTAGAGAGCTTTTAGGATCCTTTCCTTAGCTTGATCTGTTTGATGTTTGTTATCCAAGTGGGATCTTTTGTTATCTCCTCAACATAGTGGGAGTGGACCATTTAGGTTCATGAGATCATGTGGTAGTGATGCTTTTACCATTTGAGATTCTAACGTTTGTGTACCAGTGCTGGATGATCCCTACAACAGTTGTTCCTTCTTGATCTTCTTGATGGAGTTATATTCTTCTTCTTCTTATTTCTGATCTTGTATCCTTGTATCAATTCTTCAGAGATATCATGTGTACTTCTTTTCAGTTATTATATTACATACCTTGCGACATGTGCAGAGGATATAGCTTATTATGGTAACCTTATGGTACCAATTGTATTTATGCTATCTTCTATGTGATGTTGCTTTTATCTTTCATTTGTTTATTTGAGTTTTGTAATTGTACCTTAATCTATTTTAATTAATTAATGTTAACGTAATCTTCATCGAGAACCCTTGAGAGTTGTAATCTGTGTTGGTTATTTGTATTAATGTGAGTAAGTAGTAATTGCTTCCGCATTGATGTTTATCTTGAATGTTAACTTTTTAAAAAAAATATTCTGCAAACTTAGATGCATGTTTAGGTTAAGTTCTTTTGGGTTCCCTGGTGGGGCATTACACTTGGTATCAGAGCACTGAGTTCTACACTAGGAACTCTGGAAAGTTGTGTTCCCATTAGATGTCTAAACTGTTAAAACTTGAAACCAAACATAGACATATACCTCTTTTGTGTTTGATAACCATTAAACTACATCTAAACATTTATGTTTTATTTCTCTTAAATGCCTTTGAGATATCACTTGCCTAGTGATTGTCATAGGTGATTGGACTGTTATTGTGTATGGTTACCTTCTCTAATGCATCTAGGGTGAAGTACCTTTGGATGTCATCAAGCGATTACTCCCTTGAGCGTACCTATCTTTAGTCACCTTGTTATGTAGATGTTTTATGATTGATGATTTATTTTGGTTGATTGATGAATTGTTCATGTTGTGTATGGGCTAGCATTAAAATTTTAAACTTTCTTATGATGGGACTATTCACCTAGCTCTCTTTTCGTTATCTATTTTGTGATGCTAGTCACACTTAATTTATTGTTGAAATTAAGGATCCCTTATGATTTATTGTTGGACTTGTGATTTCCCCCGCTTGGGTTTTACCTTATTGAGTTTTGTGGTGGCTACTCCGAATGTTTGGTATTGTTGGCCATGTTTTGTGATAAGTGTTGTTTCTATCATGTTCATCATGAACCCCTGATAATATGTATAAGGGAGGACATCACGGAGATGGTACTATATTTACTATGAGAAATTAGAATCATTGTGTATCCTATATGTTTGCATAGGTATTGCATTAACTAGATAGTTTTACATGAACTTCTCAACTTATTATTTGATATAGATATGAATGTGTGCTTTATGCAATTGATTCTACATGTTTTCGATTATGATGAATGAATAAAGGTTTACACTTTTTTTTTTCAATTGTTAATGAATGATTGATCAATATGATTTTCAATTTATTCCTAATCAGTATTATATTGCTCATAATGACTATATATCATGTTCTTATTTTATGGCTTGTTTTCAGATGTTATGTTTTGTTTTTAGTAAATGTTTCATACTTGGGGGATATATATCCTTATCTATTTGTAGGCTTCCAAGAGTAAGCCTAATCCTAGGGAGGTGGATGTAGTACCCCACCCCTGGTCCAATTTTATTAAGGTTATGATTACTTTAAGATGATGGATTATATGTTAGAAAATTGTTGATGCTTATGGTTTTACTAACCCCATACTTGCATGTGTATGGTAGATGTGTTTGTTTTATATTTCTATTTGACATGCTTGATGTGGTTGAGGGATGGAGTCGTATTTACTTGCTTGCAAGATCCAAACAATCGACCGATCCCCACCATTGTCTGTTATATATTTATATATGTATGTACATGTAGGTTTTGTATGCAAGTTTGCAAGTACCGGGCATCGACTTCCCTGAATTGTCAGGATGAGTGTGCCCTATCGCAATATGTCAAATGGTAAGAGAGGGGAGATAATACACAAATCCAAAACCATAACCTAAGCCCATTTGTCTTAGGATTGGACAAGAATCAGTTTGACTACCCTACCTGAGTTCATCTAGGTGACAAGAATTCGTGGATCCCTTTCTAGTATTGCTTGGTTTTATTTTGTTTGATTTTACTTTTTTTGGCTTCAATTGATTTACTGCTTATGTGGGTGATTTTCTATGTTTTATTAATTAATGATTATAGTTGAAATTTAATATTAATTATGTGCCTAAGCTTAATTGAGAAAATTAATCTAAAGTCAATTATTTAATTATTTGGAATTAATTGATTATTCAATTGAAATTAGATTTAATTATGCTTGAGTGTATTATTAAATAATTAAATATTTAATTGCATGTTCTAGGATGCTTTAAATATTTAATCTATTTAATATGGATTTTAATTTTTAACATGTGCATAATTGAAAAGTGATTTGTTTTCAAAAGTAATCAGGTTGTTTTCAAAAGTCAAAGTTGAGTTGTGCAAAATAAAGATATTTTAATTATTCATTAGGATTTTCCTTCAAAATTGTAATTGGAGTTTGATTAGAAGTTCACTACTGAGTCATCTCTGGGATTTGCATGAAATGGGGAAATGAATCCCTAATAGGAGGAATTGCATTCATTTTGGAGATTAGACAGGTTTTGGAGAGGAATTTTGGAGGAGAGCTTGTGCTTTGGCTAGAGAATTTTTCTTGTTGTGGTTGCTTGTTGATTTGGCTTCTGTGTGCATCTGGATCAGGTACCTATTTTCTACACAGTTTTTAGATTTGCAAGTTGGATTGAATTGAGGAAGGAATTCTACTTTCAGATCTTCAAGGGGATCTCATTTCAATTTTCTGGCATTAAATTTGATGTAGGATTTGAAAATCTCCTTCTATGGTTTCTATTTACAGTTTGATGAATTTTTATGTTTGAATAATTCCCTGTTTGTCTCCTTAGATCTGTTTGTGTTTTCTTGTTTTGGGTATTAGGGAAAACCTTGAGTCTGTTATTTTAGGATTTTATTAAATTTTAGCACAGCAAGGTTATGCTAGCAAAATTTCATTGAAAGTTGTCTCATAGTTTTCCTTTAAAACAAAAAAATCAAACCTAGGTTATAGTTGAACTATAATGCTGAGGAAAAATAAATTTATCTTTGGTTGAAAATCAATTTAGTAGGAAAAAATGTAATTTTGGTGTAAAAGTTAATTCTGGAAAGATATATTTTATTCTCTATTTGCAAATTCAGTCTCAAAAAAAAATATATACAGTCCTTTTCAATTGCATGAACAAACCAATAAGACTAAGAAGAATATATTCCTTGTATGGGAATCTGAGCTTTGAACATAAGATATATTAATCAAGTTGACAAATAAGGATTTTTAGAATGAATCTATTATTAAAAAAAAATATTAATTTAATATGTGTTTGGATATTGTTCTGTTACTAAATAATTTATCGAAGAAAATATACTTTTCTTTCTTGATTTTCTAATTTTCTAATAAATTAAATATTTAATAAAAAGAATAGATATATCCAAAGACATATTTCATTTAATTTAAAATTTAACAAAAAAAAGCAAATGTATATTAAAAATAAATAAATGTTGCTTTTGATATGTTAAAAAAAATTATTATAAAAAAATTGATACACAAGGTACCTGGGTGGGTACCTGCGCATGCGCAGGCCCGTACCTACGCTTGGGGATAAGGGAACGGTAAGGGGGCGCAATGGGGTCCGCCACGTCCCCCAATGTTAAAAGGTATTTTTATTTATCTTTTTAGATTTGTAGATTAATTCATTTTGTTATTAGTTTAACTTATATTTTGTTTAATTTATAATTTTCTTATTTCATAATTTAGTTAATTTATAAATTATTTACTTTATAATTTATTTAAAATGTGATTTATTTTAATAGTTAGCGTAATTGTATATGTATTAAATTATATTTTATTTAATATTATTGCATATACATAATTATGTTAATTGTTAAAGTGTAGTTGGATTTTTGTTAATTACATATTGTATTTTATCCTTTTTCTTAAAGCTATAGTAACTAATTTAATATAGAGTTTTAATTATTTGTTATATACATTATTGAGTAGATAATATTTTCAAATTATGAATATTTTCTAGATGGGTACTGTGTGAGTAATGTCTATAGTGATTTTGCTAATAGAGTAATCTAATTTGCTTAAGTCTTTTGAACTGTGGATTTTATCTTGGATACTATTAGAATTGAGATTCTTATAGAAAAAAAACCTTAATATTGGAATTTGTTTTTAGTAGATCATATTTGTCTATTTGATGATGTTACATGCTTTTAGGTTCATTTTTAGTTTGTTATTATGTGGGTGTTGTATTCTTCATGCCTGATTTGTCTTCTTATGCAATGTATAGGTTATCGGGTACTAGAAGACCTAGGGAAAAATAGAGGCCGGGGTATGTGTCAGATGATGTTGTTTTCAGCTATGTGTTGATGTGTATGTACTTCTTTGATTATCATCACCTAATTTAACCATTTGGACTCATGTTGTATTGAGTTTTTCTTCATATTCTATAAAGGAGAATATGGTATTGATTGTTTATGTCTGATCCACGGGATCATGTGTATATACTTTTGTGAACACCTTGAGAGTGTTTTGTGGTGTCATGGTTAAGTGCGAACCAATGTGTTCCTGTTATTTTGTGGAACAGTCCTGAGGGACATTGTTATCATCTTGTGATCTATGTGAGATATGTGATCCTAGGGTAGTTTACCTAGATATGTAGTAGGAGGTGGCTTGCAATAAGCGTCAGGGCCCACAAGTCCCTGCCAGGATCACTTATTGTTAAGTATCTTAATCAAGTGATAACTTAAATAACATTGAGAGATATGAAATTAAACCTAATAAGATATGTTTCCTCGCCCTGGCTTAGTGCTAGTACAGACTAAGGTGGGAATGGAGAAGATGACTAACCCCCTTTTAAGGGATGAGTTGGCATAGTTGGTGACTTCATCTGTATGAGAGGTCATTTATACCGTGTAAGGTCACTTGGGTGTCAGGATCCAGAGAGATTACGAGGACAAAACTCAAGGGTTAGACGTACATGATGACACCTTCCTATGCATATTCTAGTTATCTTACATGTGTCGGTTGCCTCTGGAATAGTGAGTTTTTCATGACATTATTACTTTTTCACCTTAAGTTAGAGAGCTTTTAGGATCCTTTCCTTGGCTTGATCTGTTTGATGTTTGTTATCCAAGTGGGATCTTTTGTTATCTCCTCAGCACGGTGGGAGTGGACCATTTAGGTTCACAAGGTCAGGTGGTAGTGATTCTTTTACCATTTGAGATTCTGACGTTCGTGTACCAATGCTAGATGATCCCTGTAGCAGTTGTTCCTTCTTGATCTTCTTGATGGAGTTATATTCTTCTTCTTCTTCTTATTTCTGATCTTGTATCCTTGTATCAATTCTTCAGAGATATCATGTGTACTTCTTTTCGGTTATTATATTACATACCCTATGACATGTGCAGAGGATCTAGGTTATTATGGATACCTTATGGTACCAATTGTATTTATGCTATCTTCTATGTGATGTTGCTTTTATCTTTCATTTATTTATTTGAGTTTTGTAATTGTACCTTAATCTATTTTAATTAATTAATGTTAACATAATCTTCATCGAGAACCCTTGAGAGTTGTAACCTGTGTTGGTTATTTGTATTAATGTGAGTAAATAGTAATTGCTGAATTTCTGTTTACAGTTTGATGAATTTCTATGTCAAAATAATTTCATGTTTGTCTCCTTAGATATGTCTATGTTTTTCTTTTTTTGGGTATTAGGGAAAACCTTGAGCTGTTATTTTAGGATTTTATTAAATTTTAGCATAGCAGGGTTATGTTGGCAAAATTTTGTTTGAAAGTAGTCTCATAGTTTTCCTTTAAAATGAAAAATCAAACCTAGGTTATAGTTGAACTATAATGCTAAGGAAAAATAAATTTATCTTTGGTTGAAAATCAATTTAGTAGGAAAAACCATAATTTTGGTGTAAAAGTTAATTCTGGAAAGATATATTTTATTCTCTGTTTGAAAATTCAGTCTCAAAAAAAAATTATATAGTCATTTTCAATTGCATGAACAAACCAATAAGACTAAGAAGAATATATTCCTTGTATAGGAATCTCAGCTTTGAACATAAGATATATTAATCAAGTTGACCAATAAGGATTTTTAGAATGAATCTATTATTAAAACAAATATTAATTTAATATGTGTTTGGATATTGTTCTGTTACTAAATAATTTATGGAAGAAAATATATTTTTCTCTTGATTTTCCAATTTTTGGATAAATTAAATACTTAACAAAAAGAATAAAGATATATCTCAAAATTTAAAATTTAACAAGAAAAAACAAATGTATATTAAAATAAATAAATGTTGCTTTTGATATGTTAAAAAAAATTATTATAAGAAAAATTCGTGCACAAGGTACCTGGGTGGGTACCTGCGCATGCGCAGGCGCGTACAGGCGTAGGCATGTACTTGCGCTTGGGGATAAGGGAAAGTTAAGGGGGGGCAGTGGCAGCCGCCACGTCCTCCAACATTAAAAGGTATTTTTATTTATGTTTTTAGATTTGTAAATTAATTCATTTTGTTATTAGTTTAACTTATATTTTGTTTAATTTATAATTTTCTTATTTCATAATTTAGTTAATTTATAAATTATTTACTTTATAATTTATTTAAAATGTGATTTTTTTTAATAGTTAGCGTAATTGTATATGTATTAAATTATATTTTATTTAATATTATTGCATATACATAATTATTTTAATTGTTAAAGTGTAGTTGGATTTTTGTGAATTACATATTGTATTTTATGGTTTTTCTTAAAGCTATAGTAACTAATTTAATATAGATTTTTAATTGGTTGTTATATACATTATTTGTGTAGATAATATTTTTGAATTAGGAATATTTTCTAGATGGGTACTATTTGAGTAATGTCTATAGCAATTTTGCTAATAGAGTAATCTAATTTGCTTAGGTCTTTTGAACTATGGATTTTATCTTGGATACTATCAGATTTGAGATTCTGATAGGAAAAGGACCTTAATATTGGAATTTGTTTTTAGTAGATCATATTTGTCTATTTGATGATGTTACATGCTTTTAGGCTCATTTTCAATTCATTATTATGTGGGTGTTTTATTCTTCATGCCTAATTTTTTTTCTTATGCAATTTATGGGATATCGGGTACTAGAAGACCTAGGGAAAAATAGAGGCCGGGGTATTTGTCAAATGATGTTGTTTTTAGTTATGTGTTGATGTGTATGTACTTCTCTAATTATCATCACCTGATTTAACCATTTGGGCTCATGTTATATTGAGTTTTGCTTCATATTCTATAGAGGAGAATATGGTATTGACTATTTATGTCTAATCCACGAGATCATGTGTATATGCTTTTGTGAACACCTTGAGAGTGTTTTGTGGTGTTGTCATGGTAAAGTGTGAACCAGTGTGTTCCTATTATTTTGTGGAACAGTCCTGAGGGACATCATTATCACCTTGTGATCTATGTGAGATATGTGAGCCTAGGGTAGTTTACCTAGATATGTAATAGGAGGTGGCTTGCAATAAGCGTCGGGGCCCACAAGTGGCTACCAAGATCACTTATTGTTAAGTATCTTAATCAAGTGATAACTTAAATAACATTGAGAGATATAAAATTGAACCTTATAAGATATGTTTCCTCGCCTTGGCTTAGTGCTAGTACAGACTAAGGTGGGAATGGAGAAGATGACTAACCCCCTTTTAAGGGATGAGTTGGCATAGTTGATGACTTCATTTGTATGAGAGGTCATTGATACCATGTAAGGTCACTTGGGTGTTGGGATCCAGAGAGATTACCAGGACAAAACTCAAGGGTTAGACGTACATGATGACACATTCCTATGCATAGTCTAGTTATCCTACATGTGTTGGTTGCCTTTGGAATAGTGAGTCTTTCATGACATTATTACTTTTTCACCTTGAGTTAGAGAGCTTTCAGGATCCTTTCCTTAGCTTGATCTTTTTTATGTTTGTTATCCGAGTGGGATCTATTGTTATCTCCTCAGCATAGTGGGAGTGAACCATTTAGGTTCACGAGGTTGGGTGGTAGTGATTCTTTTACCATTTGAGATTCTGACATTCATTTACTAGTGCTGGATGATCCCTGTAGCAGTTGTTCCTTCTTGATCTTCTTGATGGATTTGTATTCTTCTTCTTTGTGATCTTGTATCTTTGTATCAATTCTTCAGAGATATCATGTGTACTTCTTTTCGGTTATTGTATTACATACCCTGCGACATGTGCAGAGAATGTAGGTTATTATGGATACCTTATGGTACCGGCTGTATTTATGCTATCTTCTATTTGATGTTTCTTTTATCTTTCATTTGTTTATTTGAGTTTTGTAATTGTACCTTAATCTATTTTAATTAATTAATGTTAACGTAATCTTCATCTAGGAACCCTTGAGAGTTGTAACCTGTGTTGGTTATTTGTATTAATATGAGTAAATGGTAATTGCTTCCGCATTGATGCTTATCTTGAATGTTAACTTTAAAAAAAAAAAATCTGCAAACTTAGATGCATGGCTAGGTTAAGTTCTTCTGGGTTCCCTAGCAGGGCATTACACAAAATATATGGTTGAAAATAAAATGGTTTATCATGTCTATATAAGGAGACAAAAAATTCAAAAAGAGTAATACGCGTGGAAGAAAATTTTATATACATGCAAAGCTGGTCAAACAGGTTGAAGTAAAGAACTGAGAAACACTGAGCATCAAAAGGAGATAACCAAGTAGGACAGAGTTAGAGGAAGAAGGAAATTGAAGAGATTATGATGACCAAATTTATATTGAGCTTAGCATAGATCTTAATATTTGCAAAGGAAGTTGTATTTGAATCAAGTTAGCTATTGTTTCTTTCTAACCATTTATACAGATAAAATCTTTTAACCAAGTGAGACTTAACAATCTTTTTTTGTTTCTTAATGACACTCAATGAATGTTGATTATTTTCTTGTTGACCCAAGTGAATGTATGGTCATAAAAAACTGTTAATTATAAATCCTCTGACAAGGTCACACCTTATAGTGTGTTTTGTAACCTTTAATAGGGTGGCTCTTAACTGAGCTCACTTTAGAAGTGTGAAAATATTTTGGGTATCGGTCCTAGGTGGTTTTTCCCTTAATGGGGTTTCCACATTAAAAATCAAGTTTTTAATGTGTATGCATGTGATGTTTTGCTATTTTACGTTACACATTCTATAATTGGTTTGATCGGTATATACTAGATGATTTATCTGATAGTCGGTTAATGAATCAAAAAGGCATAGACAAGTGTTTGTCAAGTTTTTTATATTATTTGTTAAAGTTGGTTTTATACATCTAAGAGATATGTGGGACTGTAGGATAATTGATCATAACTTATTCACCCCGCTCTCAGTTATCTAACATGTTGTTGTTGCAAGAACATGGTTGCGAACATAAATGATTAAAAAGAATGGCATACCTACATTTGAAGACTATGAGAAGCATAAAACCATTCTCATTTATTTGTATCTTTTTATAGCAAAAAATGTTAAGTTATTGAAGCATCAAGCCAAACCAAAGAGAAAAGAACTTTGGATAGTTAATAATTTTGATCATGAAGCAATAATAGATATCTTTAAGAAGAGAGATAACCCTTCAGGCAAACTTGACTCTTAAGTTTTATTACATTCATTAAACTTTGATTCATTATGTTCATTACACTTTGCTTCTTTAATTTTTTTGGTCAATAAACATACTCCTCTCGTGGATTCAAAAATGTAGATGGTTACAAATATGATGGACATACAAGATTCAAGAAAACTTGATTGTCTCATACCAAATGATAGTAAGGTTCATTATGCTTAGGTTCATCATGTTATTTATTTCATTATGTTCATTATGTTTTGGTTCTTTAACATTTTTTGTCAATAAAATTAGTCTTCTCGTGGCTTGGGAATGTAGGATTACAAATATGATGGACATACGTGATTCCACTATCATGCTTTGGATTTTATCTTACTTTCAATATTCATTTGTACATTTAGTTAGTATTATTTCTTAATACCAACACTATTGCAATGTAGGTGCCTTTGAGAGTACTAGTGGTTGGAGCTATACATTATGGAGCACAAATATCAGAACCAAATGTATTAGTTGTGTATCTAGGATTTTTTGATAGCATTGATGTATTTTGACATGATGTATTTTTATTGATTATATATGATATATTTGCACATGAGAACATGAGAAAGCATAAGGGCATGAGTATATAGGATTTTTTGATACCATTTTTGTATTTATACATGATGTAGTTGTATTGTTTTGGAAGATTGTTAGAATATCATGCATATATGTGTGGACATTAATTTTTTTTCATTGATGTCAACATATTTCCACTATTTGAGATAGTGTTCCTATGATGTTCAGTGAGATAATTGGTTCGGTGTGGATAGTATGATGAATATCTGATTTACCATATGTGCAATTGTGTTTAGAGATGTCTTTAGTTGGTTCATGTCAACTTACAAAGGTTCACACGGTTATTTGAGTGAGTTATTGGTTTCCATGTTGAGTCTGGTATTTTTTATGTTTAGTGGTGACTGTGTTTCATTTTTTGGTTTGATGAGGTTCGATATCACAATATTCTAGTATGTGGACCTTGTGGCATGTTTGGGACATTGATGTGTATCCTAAACTTGATTGGTTCATGATTTGGAGGATGGAAAGAAATTTTATTGATTGAAAAATGTTATTGTTGTGTTCTTGAGGTTTGGTTTAGAGATGTCTATGATTTTGGAAATTTGAGTTTCTACGAATGTCCCTATGGTTATTCATGGTGCTTATGGATGTTTCTAGATCATGGTCCTATTTTTTTTCTAGTTTTCATTGATTGAAGTGGTTGTATTTTGTGATCTTTTGTTGGCATGTTCATATTATTTTTGTTCTTGTCTGACCTAGTGGTGTAGCATGTTGTGAATATTCAAGGTGTGATTTATGGATGGTTAGCATATTTGAGGATGAATATTTTGGACCAAGTTATATCTTAGCTAATATTCTTTGGTTTTTGTTAACATTGTATCATGTGTGGTTTAATTTTGTAATTGAGGTGGTGAGAGTTTAGCCGACCTTGTTTAGTTGTTCAAGGTTGATGAATTGTATAAATTTAATTGCAACCCTTTGTGGATCATGTGCATGGGTGTGATTGTGTGAGATTTGATGAGAAGAGGTGTGAATGGGATATACAACTAAGGAAAAGATCTGATTATAATTTTTACTTTATTGGAAATGATCTAGGCATGTTGAAGATATTATTATCCAGTTCATGATTTGTGGATTTTTGTCCATGGTGGATTGTAGTCCATGTATTTGTTGTGAGGTAGTGATCCTTCCTCAAGATTATAGCCCTTATTGTATTTGAGAAGTGAGCTCTAAGTAGTGTGCCTAAAAATAAGTGCATTCCCATTGTAATACTCCTAGCAGGGTATAGTGATTTTAATAGAGTACATCAGCTTGTGAGTTCCATCCCCACCATGCTTCTTCCCCTAATAGGGTATTCCTTGGTGTTATGTGTTGCTAATGTGTTTTGGATCTTTGGTTTCAAACTAATTCCTCCCCCCCCCCTCCCCCTCTTAGTTGTGTTCTACCTTGTGTTATCATTATTGATGATATATGATCTATGTGTACATGGGGACATGGGAAAGCATAAAGAAATGAGTATCTAGTATTTTTTGATAGCATTTATTTATTTGTAAGTTATGTAATAGATTTTTATTTTCAATGTGAAATAAAAAAACAAAAATCTATAATAGGATTTCTTGTTAATGTGTTAATCAAGCTCTTATAATGTGTTCATTATGTATCCTAATTTTTTAAAGCTCTTATAATGTGTTGATTAAGCTCTTAAAATATATTCATTATGGCTTCCCTATTTCATTATGGATGTTGGTAGGTTTTCCTAGGTTTGTTAGGGTTGTCCTAGGTCCATTACAATTGTCCTAGGTCCATTATGATTGTGCTTGGCTCATTAAAATTGTCCTAGGTTCTAGAAATCACCTAGGTTCATTAAGACACTTAAGGGACATGTCAATAGGGTATAGCATTGAGTGTTTCAATGAGTGGGGAGCCAAAATGGGACTATTCCTAGGGTAACCCTTCCCAATCAGATACATTTTCATTGAAATTTTGTTCCCATGACAAACAAAGTGAGATTTAGGCTACCTTCAAGCTTTCCATTGAATGCATCTAATGGTTTTATCATCGATAGAAAAACACTTCCATACAAAAATCACTTTGAGAATTGAGAATAGAAGATACATTATTGTAAAGGGCCCTCCTATGATCCTATACATTCAAATGGATCATTCACAAGTACCACATATTAGGAGAAATAGCTTGTCAAAGTTCGTCACTTTTGTGCACTTAGGGAACTTAAGGTACATTGCTAGTGGGTTATGGTTCCAAGAGTTTCGATGAGTGGGGAGCCCAAATGGGACCATACCTAGGGTAAACCCACTCACCTAGATGTGTTTGTGTTGATTTGTGCCCACGATGAACAAAGAAATATTTAGTCTATCTTGTAACTTTCTATTGATAGAAAAATCACTACCCTACAAAAACCACTTTGAGTCTTGAAAAAATGAAATAAGTTATTGTAAAGGGGCCTCTCCTAATCCTTTACATTCAAGAAAACCATTCACAAGTGTCACTGATTGGAATAAATAACCTATCAAACTTTTTCACTTTTGTGCACTTAGGGCACTTAAGGGATATTGTCAGTAGGGTATAGTGTCAAGTATTTCAATGATTTGGGATCCAAAATAGAACCATTCCTAGGTTTAACCTGTCCAACCAAATGCATTTTTACTAAAAAAAATTTCACATGATGAACAAAGAAAGATATAGGATACCTTGAAACTTTCCATTGAATGCATCTAATAGTTTTTGCATTGACAAAAAAATTGCTACCCTACAAAAACCACTTCGAATCTTGAAATTATAAGATAGGTTATTGTAGAGGGGTCTACTACAATCCTATACATTTCAATAGATCATATACAAGTGTCATGGATTGAGATAAATATCCCATAAAAAATTTCCACTTTTGTGCACTTAGGGAGCTTAAGGGACATTAATAGTAGGGTATGGCTTTGAGACTTTGATGAGTGGGGATCCAAAACAAGAATAGGCCTAAGGTAAACTTTCCCAACTAAATGTGTTCATGTTAATGGTTTCCATCTATAAAAAAATAGAGTGATATTTAGGCTACCTTGCAACTTTCCATTGAATTCATCTGATGATTTTTACATCAACACAAAAATAGTTTCCCTACAAAAACCACTTTGAGTCTTGAAAATTTGAGATAGTTTATTATAAAGGTGCCTCTTGTCATCCTATACATTTAGATATATTATTCACAAGTGCCACAGATTGGGATAAATAGATTTTCAAAGTTTGTCACTTTTGTGCACTTACAGCCCTTAAGGGACATTACTAATAAGGTATGGCACCAAGCATTCTGGAAAGTGGGGAGCCCAAATGGAACCATGCATAGGGTAAACCTATTGGGATTATGGAAAGATAAGTACTAAGAGGGGAGGGGTGAATCAGTTCCTCAAAACTTTTAACACTTAAACTTTTAAATAGTAGATCTCAATTAACCGACTAATTTCATTGTTTGAAACATACATTCATATAACTGAAAATGTAAAATGCATGTAAACAAAGCAATAAATCATACATAAAAATTCATACTCATGACATAGATATTTTGGTTACATAGAAACCCTTGTAAGAAGGTAAAAACTGCAGTGGGGATGACACCCACAAATCTTCACTATTGTAGCAATAAAGTATGTCGATTAAGGCTTACAATTTGTGATCACTTTTGATGATCTTACCATGTTAGGAGTAACAAAAGATTGACTAGATCTACTTGGTTAGAGGATTTAAACAACACAAAGTATGTGTATACTTACTTAAGAGATTTAAACAAGAACTGTTAAGTTCACTCTGTTAAGATATTTTGATCTGCTACAATGGTTAAATTGATAACAGTAAAAGTATCTGTAAATAACAACTTATTCTTCTTTGATTCAGATCTATGAATTATCAAACAAATATCACCTCAATGTGATGTATATGATCTTCTATTCTGCTTGGTAGCCTTGTATGTGTTCTGAAAACTAATTGCCTCTATCACAAACCTTCTGTCAAAAACCCTTTTTCTGACCTCCTGATGTCCTTAGTGCAGCTACTACTTCATGATTCATGATCATAATGACATCTTTACAATTATATATCAAACTAATTTGACCTAATTAGGGTTTACAACATCCTAGATAACCTAGATCTAACATTACATAGGAATCATCACAAAATTTAATGATTACATCCATATTAAATATGTCTCAATCTTGGTAAACCATTTACTGATCGGTGCAAACTATTTGCATAGATGTATGTGTCATTCCTAATTACTATGTCATTTCCTACTTTACTCGGTAATCACTACATTCACCATTTAGTAAACTACTAATGCTCGGTTCATGTGAATTCTCGGTGATCACTAGCTCGATACTCAGTAATTGCATGTCACTCAGTAAGTGTGCTCGGTCAAACCTATATTCAGTGATATTAAAGTTTTTCCTTGTCTTTTCTCAGTGTATAGGCTTTGTATGCTTGATGGGCTATCTTGTTTGTATCCTTTTACCAACCTTTACCGATTGAATAACTGATTAATACTATGACAATCCATTAATTCTCAAATAAAGATAACAATCTCCCCCTTTGGCATTAGTATCAAAACCTTATGTATATGTATCGATTAACTCAAAAATATACTAACTCCATATATATATTGACTATATATACTGACTCTTTTATTTACAAACCCCCCCTTTATGCATGCTCTCGGTGGTGTGAAGTACATAGTGGCATATACATGACTTTCCCCCTTTTTGAAATTAATGCCAAAACAAAAAGTGTACTTACAACTTATCAAAAATGTGCTAGTGGGTTTTCTTTAGGGATTCCAAGAGGTTCTCCCATTCCTCTTTCATGTTTTCAATAGCAATGTGCTCGAGACCAACTTGTGCATGCATATCAAAAATATTCTCAAGTATAGAGATCTCGGGGGTGGAAACTAAACCTTTTTCCTTATTTACATGTCTCTTCATAATATTTATATGTGGAAGCAGATGAGCTTGTAGCTCGGTGACTTGGTCACTATGGTATCTTTTTTCTTCCTCAAATCTGATCTCAACTGCCTAAGTTCTTGAACCTTCGATATATGCTTGTGAAAATAATTTGGCTCGATTAGAGAAAAATTAGCATTGACCTTGATTTCTCCATCCAATTTCTTAATCTTTTCACTCACCTTGGTATTGAATTGGTCAACAGTGCACAAATTAAACAAAATTTGGATAATTTTCTGAATAATGGTTTCTAGCTCGGTAATTACCTCAGAGAGCTTAACCTTATTTATTGCCACTTCTTGGCTTATCTTCCCATCTAGTTTCAATTGAATCTTTTCTTCTACCCTTTCCTCTATTCTCTTCTCAACAAATTTATTTGGGGTATTTATTTGACTTGTTAGAGTTGTAAGTTGATCAATGATGGGAGTATCCTTATTGACATTGATCTCAGGAATTACTTACAGTAAGATATCTCTAACATCCTCTAGAATTTGTTTGATTTTTCTCTCCTTTTTCAACTTTTCTTGTGCAGCCTTCCTTGTGCACAATTCCCCATATTTTCTTAGTGCCTCAGGGTCTAATGTTCTAGGGTTACATTCTAGTATCTCAATTATCTCATCCAATTTTACTGGTCCCTAGCCATGTTTCTTTTTCTTCTTCTTCTCAGGGGTTGGTGATTTAGTAAATGGAACAAGAGATTTAGACTCCAAATTTACCTTTTCAGTCTCAATTGACACACTTTCCTCCTTAGGTTACCTGATGACTAGTGTCTTAGTGTTTTTTCCTTGGGTGTCAGTTGTGGTGTTTGTTGTTGATTCTACCGATTTACTTTCTTTTGGTGTTTGTGATGCTTCCTCCATTTTCTCAGGCTAAGTGGAAGTATTCTTCTTTGTTGTCCCTTGTTCAATTATCCCCTATTCCTCAAGTGAGTCTTTAGGTTTCTCAAGGGTCGAGCCTTCGGGTTCCTTTTGTGCGACTATGTCAATAACTTGTACTAGAATTGGTAAGTCACCCAAAATTTCACTTATTGGTGCCTTGGTGGGTGCATTCTCCTCAATAGTATCTCTAGAAATTTTTACATCTTCATCATCCTTTATATCATCGAGATCTCCATTTGTGATGTCTTTAATAAGTACATCATTTGTTCCTATTATCACTAACTGCTTGGGAGGATCCTTGTATTCTTCTCTATAACCTACCAGATAGAAATCTATTGCAATGGTAGTATCTGCTACCTCGGTGTCTTATAAATCTATTGGTTCCTTGGTAGCAATATCAGCATCATCCAAGTGTATTCCTTTACCTTTTTATTTACTTTTCTTCACAGGAGCTACTACCAATGCCAACTTGTTTGCTTCTGCTCAGGCTGTCAGAATTGTAGTCCAAAGAAGTTGAATGTTCTCATCAACTTCCTTAAGTTTTCCTACTAGAATATTTAGGGCTCTACTCTTTACTAAAAATCTTTTTGAATATTGTGTCATCAATTCTTCAATTTAAAGAACCGATAGTGTAGGCATAGCCAATATTAGTGAGTGTTCCCTCATCTTCTTTTCAATGTGCAAGGCATAATTCCATCTTACAGACACTTTCTCATATAAACGCTTAGGTACATACTTAGCAAATTCAATAGGTACCTTCTTAAATTTGATCATGATCTATATGATTTCCTCTTCAATATTTTCCTGATCTTCGGTAGACATATGTACATACCGACTCATTTTGGGGATGCTAAGACCACTAGTTTCCTTTATTGTCTCAGCTAATTCATTAACTGATGGATTTTTATTTATAACAACTTTAAATTTATCTTGATCTTCCTCTTCATCTTCTTCATCAATGTCATCATTTTCCCTTATCAACTTCCTCCTCTTCTTAGGTAGCTCGGAGGTGGCTTGAGAACCTCTCTTTTTATTTTGATATTTTTTTGTAGGAGTTGACCTATAAATTTTCACTACTCTTTCTTTAGAGGCATAGAAGTAGTTGTTATGGACCTTGTCCTTTCTCTCATGGGTGCTTTTTCTTGCTTCCTCTTTCATGTGGCTTTGATTGGTGTAGATTAAATGTCTTTATCAGACTCGGTCACCTCTTCATCATGTTCACTATTACCTATCAATAACTATTCCTGAGTTGCCTCTCCAACTGGATTAGCCTCAGATGCCTTATCCTCTTATGCATCATCTCCAAATTTTTTTATCAATGTATCCATCATTTTCTTATATTTCTTTTTCACCTTGACTTTGACTAGATCCATTTTGATTCTTAGTTTAGCTTCTTCATAGGTTCCAAACCTAGTTGCCTGTGGATCCTTGGGCTTGGCCAAAAGTTCCTTTATTGACCTAGATGCTTGGTCAATATCAAGTTCATAGTCCATTGGTGCCAACCATGTTGTTCTTGGTTCAATCACCTTTATTAGAGTGGTATCAGTGTCTACTAAGAAACAAATATCTTCATTGTATTACTCAACCAGTTGACCTGGTATTCTGCTTCTTTGATGCATTCGGTCCTTAAATTTCTCAAAGTATACATCCATGATACTAACAAAATTTTGTCCCTGACTTTGAATGAAATAATTTATTTGTAAAATGATTGGTTGGTCAGTATCCCAGTCAACATTACCGACTAAGGGAAAGAAGTTGTGCACATAGAAAATTATGCATATCAGCAGTGAACCAAACTTACATGTATTAGACTTTGCCGACCTAATGGTTCTCGTGTTCTCTTCTAACTGTTTCAATAAGAGCTCGGCGAGGTCAAGTTTAAATCCTTTCTTCACCATCTTATATGCAATATCCACTACTCACAATGAATATACCTAGTAATTTCAACTAGTTCTCTTCTAACATGTATGATATCCCTGGTAATTTTAACTGGTTCATCCAGCCATAAGTTGCCCTCATGCACACAACTCAACACTATCTTAATCCATTCATTCTTGAAAACCCTAGGGAAATACATAGCATTTACTAAACCCTTCATCTCCAAATGTGTATGCTCATCCTTGAGATTTCCATCAACACTCAGCTCCTGGAAGGTGGATTGGAGATCAAAATCCCCTATCTCACCAATTTTGTAGTGTATGTATGTGTGGATGTCTTCAACCAGCAAAAACCTAGGTGGAATGCTTGAAAATGCATCGATTTTGTCAATTTGTGATGCAACCTCAGGATGTAACTTATATTTAAGCTTAGTAGAGGTTGCATATTTGATTAAATTAACCTTCTTGTCAGCTATGTACTTATATTTCTCAACCTTTGATGAGGACGTCATCATTCTTTAAATTAGGGCTTCGAGAGATAGCTGTAAAATGGCTTAGCTAACATGGAACTTACTTTTGATTGTGACTAACTTGTTCAAAAACATTTCAAAGTTGTGCTCATCTGCTCTGGAAATTCTCTACTCAATTCTCACTCAAAATCCCTCTATTCTTCGTGTTTGCAATGTGAAAAATGATTAATTCCATGGTGTATTTATAGCCAAAAATTTGTTTCCCACTCAAACTTTTGCATTTAATGCTCGACCTACCACATCTCGGTAGATGTAGTTGCGCTTAGTGTATACTTCAAAAGATCATAACCTCAGTTAACACTAACATATCACTTGGTTAATACCATAACTTTGTTAACCTTTCCAATAGTTACCAACTAGAAAATACATACTCGGTCTTTCTTATTCCAATTGTACACATTTAAATTTATAACTATATAAAACCATAGTGCATCTTGTTTCATGTAGATTTGGTATGTAATCACTAGATATAAGGATTTTTTTGTTAGATATAACCAATTTGAGATTTCAGTTCCATACATACCTTTATGACTTAGGTGGAGGTGGTGATGTCACCTAATCCAATTGACAAGGTGTCACTAAATGTTGTGTTGGATCCAACATTGTCACTTGATTCTTTTCTCCACATTGTGTTTCTTATCCTAATGATTTCCTCAATTATATTTCCATTTTCATTTGTTTGTGTCTTTGGTGCTCTGTCTCTGCAATCCTTACTTAAGTGACCAACTTTTTGATAGTGTAAACATGCCATACTAGTGTTTGTCCAACTATGAGATCTTCCTCTCCAATTTTTTCTCATGCAGTTTTCTTTTATATGTCCATACCTTCCACATGCTATGAAATTAACCCATGTGTTGTAATCCCAAGTATATGCATTACCTTGCCTTCTCAATTGATATGTTTTGGTCTATTCTTTTAGTGTCCAGACTTGCTTCATCTTTTTCATGCATTATTGTGATATGTGTCCATGCATGTTGCAAGTGCAAAAATGTTTCTCCATGTAGGGTTTCTTAGGAGTCCTATTCAATTTAGATCTACACTCATGTGCTTGATGTCCATACTTGTTATAGTTATAACAATAACCATTAAACTTAGGAGTGGATTTAGGAATACATTTTGCTTTTCTCCTACAAACATTTGATGTGTGGCCTAGTTTTCCACAATGATAACATGATAGCTTCTTTGGCCTTTGGTTAGTGTAGGCATTTTTCAGTTCATCTTGTCTTGATGATTCTCCCTGCTCGGTGTAGCCTAAACCAATTGTGTTGCCAAGTCCTTTCTAACTAATCATAAATTCATCTATTCTCTTAGTATTGTCTTCAGCTTTCTTGATCATTTCATTATGTTGTTGTTGCATTTTGACCTCATTCTTCAATCTTTCATTTTCTTCTCTTAGTTCACTGATGTCTACTAGTTTCTCTGTAAGCTCATTGTTTACTCAATTGACTTCCTGACTTATGACAACCATTTTATTGGAGATTTCAAAGTGATGCTCGATGAGTCTCAGTATCTCAGATTCCTTTTCTTGTAGCTTCTCATTCATTTGTCTCATGTCTTCAATAACCAAGTTTCTTTCTTGTTATTATTGCCTAGCATTGTTTATGACATCAATCATCCTAACCATTTGTGTCTCTTGACCAATCTGGCAGAGCTTTGACTTGTTCAGTAAGATGTAGATTATTTTTAGATAAATTGGATATTGTTCCTTCAGATGCATTAGATATGCTACCAGATCCAGATCTAGATGTCTCAAATGGGTCATCTATCTCTTCTTCATGATAATTAGTTTCACTATACTGAATTGCCATATCCTTCCTTTGAATCAGTATCTTCTTCAGTTCATCTTTGGCTTTCTTGAATTTTTAAATGAATATTTGCATATGTATCCTTTCATTGTCAATAGTCTTGTCCAACTTATATCTTTCCATCCTTAGATCTTTTCTCTTCAGTGGTTAAAATTCCTTAACAAGAGATCTAGCTCCAATACCAATTGTTGGGATTATGGAAAGATGAGTACTGAGAGGGGAGGGGTGAATCATTACCCTCAAAACTTTTAAGACTTAAATTTTGTAATAGTAGATCTCAATTAACCAACTGATTTCATTGTTTGAAACATACATTCATATAACTGAAAATGTAAAGTGCATGTAAACAAAATAATAAATCATACATTAAAATTCATACTCATGACATAGAGATTTTGGTTACGCAAAAACCCTTGTAAGAAGGAAAAAATTACGGTGGGGATGACACCCACAAATCTTCACTACTGCAGCAATAAAGTATGTTGGGTAAGGCTTACAATTTGTGATCACTTCTGATGATCTTACCCTATTAGGAGTAACAAAAGATAGACTAGATCTACCTGGTTAGAAGATTTTAACAACACAAAGTATGTGTGTACTCGGTTAAGAGATTTAAACAAGAACTATTAAGTTCACTCTGTTAAGATATTTTGATCTGCTACAATGGTTAAATTGATAAGATTAAAAGTATCTATAAATATCAACTTATTCTTGTTTGATTCAGATCTTTGAAGTATCAAACAAATATCACCTCAATGTGATGTATATGCTCTTCTATTCTTCTCAGTAGCCTTGTATGTGTTCTGAAAACTAATTGCCTCTATCATAAACCTTCTGTCAAAAACCCTTTATCTGATCTCCTAATGTCCTTAGTGTGGCTACTGCTTCATGATTCATGATCATAATGACATCTTTATAATTATATATCAAACCGACTTGACCTAATTAGGGTTTACAACATCCTAGATAACCTAAGATCAATGGTATACACAAATAACCTAGATCTAACATTACATAGGAATCATCACAAAATTTAATGATTACATCCATATTAAATGTCTCGATCTTGGTAAACTATTTACTAATTGGTGTAAACCATTTGCATAGATGTATGTGTCATTCCTGATTACTATGTCATTTCCTGCTTTCCTTGGTAATCACTACTTTCACCATTCAGTAAATTACTGATGCTCATTTTATGTGAATGCTCAGTGATCACTAGCTCAATACTCAATAATTGTTTGTCACTTAGTAAGTGTGCTCAGTCAAACTTGTGTTCGGTGATCTTGAAGTTCTGCCTTGTCTTTTCTCAGTGTGTAGGCTTTGTATGCTTGATCGATTGTCTTGTTTGTATCCTTTTACCAACCTTTAATGTATGAATAACTAATCGATACTAATGGAAATCCATTAATGCTCAAATAAAGATAACAAAACCCACCCAACTGAATGTTTTTATGCTAATAGTTTGTTCCCACGACAAACAGAGAAAGATTTAGGTTACCTTGCAACTTTCCATTGAATGCATCTAATAGTTTTTACATCTACAAACAAATTGTTGGGCTCAAAAATCACATTGATTATTGAAAATGTGAGATAGATTATTTCAAAGGGGCCTCTTTTGATCCTATAGTTTTAGATAGATCCTTTACAAGTTCCACGCATTAGGATAAATAGCCTATCAAACTTCGCCACTTTTTTTCACTTAGGGAACTCAAGGGACATTGTTGGTAGGGTATGGTGTTGAGCATTCTAGAAAGTGGGGAACCAAAATGGGACCATTCTTGGCGTAAACCCTCCCAATCAGATGTTTTCATGGTGATGGTTTGCACCCATGATGAACAAAACCATATTTAGGATACTTTGTTCTATTTTCAATGATTGCACGACTCTCAAAAGGTGGTAATTATGAAAGGTTGTGACTCTTTTAAAATAAAGGATGAAGTATTGTGACTCTCTAGAAAGGTTGTGACTCTATCATCATTAAGATATAGATATGAGGGAAATTTATTTTTTGAATGGATGGAAGAAGAGATCATCATTTCTCAATCGATAAATTTTATATTCATTCAATCATCATTCACCAACATAAAAATGTAGGTAAATCTAAAGAAAAAATATGAGTTTTGAAGCCTTGAGGGAGCATACTTGTAGATTGGTGTGAAGCACCCTACAAAAAGTAAATCCAAATGTTAACTATGTATGTTAAGTATGTTAACTACTAAATGTGTTATGGACCATTCATTTTTTCTTAATTTGATCTGATTTAAAAGTATAATGATGTATGCTAATCATTGAAAATTGATAGCCTCCCAGTAGAGGACATTGCATAGAATATTATTTAAAAACATCAAAAATAATGGAAACATATGAAATAGTATGGAAATATAATAATAAATATCATCCAAACACAAAATATTATTGAAACATAGTAACAATGAAACTTACATAACAAAAAATACATAATGATTCCATAAACATGAATAATACATCTATTGCACATGAGGAAGAAATTATATTAAAATACATATTCTATATGTCAAATTATCTTTAATAAGTATACATAACAATATACAAATATGGCATAAATGCCAACTCAAACAAAGTTTTACAAAATGTGGCATATGTCATCTCAAAATCTCTAAAAAATATACACATCTCTATAAAATGTGGCATGTGTCATCTCAAACATATGGCATCTCAAAATATCTACAACTAAATGTCTCAATGACATCCTAGGCTACAAGTGGATCATCAAAATGGAGCCTCTTTAAAATAGTTTTTGGCTCTAAAGGATCCTACACAAACAAAAAAAACTAAACTACAATTGAGATTACTTAAATTATATGATTTAAAAACATAAAATTAACATCAAAATTAATATAGAACTATATTTAAAATTTAAAATTGAATTATTGTATACCACAACTCTACATCTCCTAATGAGGTTGGGAGTCCTATAATATGTCACTAGTAGAAAAGGGATGTCTATAACAATGGCAATGTCAACCTATATATCTTCACAACCATGAAATTGATACAAGTTATCTTATAAAGTTGGCAATGATAGAAAAATAAATTTACAAAGAACTTGAATTAAAATAAAAAATTACCTCTAGTAGACCTTGTTTTGGCAAAGTTGGTGCACTCAAAAAGGATGTGAGTCCTTCACATTGTACCTCCCTCACACTAGGTGCTACCTACAAAAGTAAAATAAGATTAAAAAAAATTAGTTAATATATACTTAAAATAGTGACAATTTAAATGACAAGAATGTATACAATACAAAAATGTAAAAAACTAAATGCAAAAATATATGTACCATGTGGCTATCATCACCAAATGAAATGGCTAAGAGGTTTTTCTCATGAACCTGTGTCATGTCATCCTTGGACATTAAGCTTTGTTAAATAAACCATGTAAATAAACATGAGTACACTCAAGTAATAAGTACATTCAAAATCATTCTCAAACTCTTAATTACCTTCCCCTTGTTAGTGTGTCATTGTAACTCCCTTGTAGTGCATACCCCTCATAGTAGGTAAAACTTGCAAGAGAAATAAGATGAAAATCTTAATTAATATATAATTTTTAATTATCATAATCTAAATGACAAGCATGTATACTAATAAAAAAAGTAAATGACCAAGTGCAAAAATATATACCATAGAGTTGTCAAGGCCAAAAGGAATGGCCAAGAGAATAACAACATGGACCTGTCTAGTATAAATATCTAATATAAATATTTATTTAAAATTATATGCATTATAAATTAAAAGTTAAGTCTTACCACAACATTAGGATTGAATGATGGATGTTCTTCCTCATCTCTTGCATGAGAGGACTCTCCAGGGTATGCTCCAGTCCCTGATGCGATATTGGTGCACTACCCACATCATGCACCTCAATCTCTAATGTGTCATAGATTCCTCGACAGGCTAGTCAAGGGGACCCAAGCATATCTGCTTGCACATAGTGCAAGTATGGGTCACAAAAATATGCACCTGAGGATGTTTCATCACCACCAGATGCATACCCATCATCATCGACATGTGATTGCACTAGTGACACAATTTGTGTAATAAAATGGTTGCTCAAATAGTGAATAAACCTAATAGTCTACAAGTAATAATTTCTAGATGTTTCACTATAGAAGGGGGGTAAATGAAAGGAGGGGGAACAAATGGGCCATGTACTACTTGATGTGCCTCATGTCTATCATGGGGCATGCCTCTTCCTATGCCCATGAATTGTCTCATACTCTAGTATTTCATGTGCCTACCCAGCAAAAACTCAGAATATATTTTTTTTATGAAATAAAATGGGACATCCATATTGTTGATGGGTGGATTATGAAATGTCATCCACCAATGATCCCAAAATTTGTCTCGTATAGAAACATGTGTGCACCATATCATGGAAAATTTTGGTTCTTTGGGATCACATGGTTGTCTAGTATGAGGATTCACAACTAGGAAAACTATTTTTTCTTTCATTATTCCAAGTTCCTTCACCTCGTCATAATTTTTCCCATCATTAAACTAAGAATGCATGAAATCTTGTCATCGAAGTGTAGCATTATGTTGCATGGTGAACATTTCTATATTCATTATTATTGAATCCAATGTATTAAATATTGGGGCTAATCTAGGGATCCTATTATACACATCTCTGATACCCATCAATTCATTCAAATATTAGTTATGAGGTCTTCTATAGACTAAGGGTTTGTTTTTGGAGGGTTAAGTGTCTGTGGGTTGTGTGTTTTGAAGCTGTGGGTTTTTGAGGTGTGGTTTTCAAGCTCAAGATTGTCAATGTTATCTACCATACCTAGTTAATTTGCAAATTTGTATAATTAACATTTTTTTAAACATTTTAAAATAATTCCAAATTTAAAAAATTTAATTCAAACCGAAAAATAATAAATCTAAGTCAAAATATAAATAACTTGTAGATAATAAATAAAAATGCAATGATATTCTTACTTGTTTGTTTATTTGTGAAAAAAATGCCTCACCAAATTGGATATCGGATGCCCTTTAGATATTGGATGTCATTGTTTTGCAATAGTCATGAGTTAAAATGACCCGCGATTGTTGCATAAGTGGATTTTATATCCACATGTATCGAATATCTTATACGCATCAAATATCTAATACTGAAATACCTTTTTCTTTAAATATATTCCCCCACCGACATGGACAAAGGTGGGGGCTTAATATATTATTATAATATATATTTTAATATAATCACCCATTTTTTTATAATGGTAGCATATATTATATATTATATGTTATATATTATATATAATATATAATAATATTATTATATTATTACATATACATGTGTATGTGATCTAATACATTACAACTTAGGTGTTTGCCATGGCTAGGTGTACTAACACCTAGGCCTACTAAAAAGTCAACATGAATTTTTGCATTTTTTGGTGGATGAGAAACACATTTTTTTCACATCACCACTTTTTGGCCCCACATGATCGTACACATACCCTCCTGTAAAGCTTCCTAACTGCTCTTATTTAGATGTGAACCTCTTAGGGATCAACATTAGGTGTAATGCCCCATCAAGGAACCTATGAGCAACTAACCTAACTTTACACTATGTTGATGCAATATTTTTTTTAAATCTTAAACATACATAAATAATACAAATGAAAATTCAACAACACATGCGGAAGCAAGTACAACATAAGTGTAAGTTGTAACATTATTAACACATGATGAACCATTACACCAATTTTCACAAACTCAGTTAACTATCCCAGGGGTTCCAAGATGTAGTTACTTTTAACTACATTAACTAAACTACTAAGAAAAACCATAACATAATCACATGATATATCTTACATTATTTTTAAAACCCAGATGAAATATTCCTAATTCTTTAATTAGCCATAATGAAATGAACACATATCAATAAGAAAACTAACATTTACATTGCATAGAAGGAATCAATATATATTCATCATATTAAATATAAGTAAAGGTGCAATCAATAAGATACAACAATACATCATGGAATACATAGAAAAACATCTTCAATTGTACATGTCACAGAGATAAAAAATAATGAATCAAGTCATAGTGCAATACATAACATCTCCTGAATGGATGTCACAAGTCAATACATTATAGAATACAAGATAGCATCACATTACGACAATAACAAATCTCCAATCCATGCACATAGCATCAACAACATCTAGGATCATTCAATCACACGAGCATAACGTTAGATCTCAATAGTAAAAATCATCACTACCACCTGACCATGTGGAACCTAGAGGTCCACCCCACCCTTTTGAGGAGATAAACACCAGGCCTCACTCAAAGAAACAACCAAACAATAAAGACTAATGAAAAGGTACACATATAAAATGGTAATAAAAGGTTATAAGGTTATCAATTATAAATGATCAAGACACAAATCAGGTGTACCAAATTCTCATGTATCAACCTAGGACACATATAGGGAAGTGTCATCACATAAGTCAACTCTAGAGTTACCTCGGTAGTCTCTTTGGACCCCATCCCCTAGTGACTCTATGTGGTAGTAGTAATCCTTTTGTATAGACAAGGTTACTAAATATGCTAGACCTCAATCAAGCATCTTCTCCCACTCCCAAACTTAGCCTTTACTGGCACTCAAGGCTATTGGGATATATTTCATATATGTGTTGACAATGATGTTTTTTCATTGATGTCAACATAATACATCAGTGGAGGAGAGATTCTAAAAGAGAAATTTGTACAAATCTCTGAGAAAATAAAGTCGTATGAACAGGGATTGAAGAATATTTTACATGACAGTGAGGGTAAGATTAATACTACTATCCAAAAGCTTAAGGTGGCCACTAGTTAGGTGGATAATAAAGGGACTGTGTTGGAAGATGATCATGGAAATCAGGTGAAGGATTCTACTATTTTTACTGAGGAGGGTCGTGGGAAAAGGATTAGATCGAGCCTGAGAAAGAAACTTCCTATATCCTCCAAGGCCATCCAGTATCTCAAAGATGCGGTGGAGGAGGTCACCATCATCGAGAAATAGGTTGTGAATTATCTAAAGGAGCTTGTTTAGATCTTCTTTTGCCTCTGTGTTTTCCTTGGTCCTCTTGTTATCTTTTTTTTTCTCTTTGTTTCTTTTACTAGTTCTATTTTTCAATGTGATTTGGTTGTTGGTTGGTCTATTGGTTTTCTCATTTCTACCAGCAATGTTTCAAATTATTAAGACTTTATTGAATATCCTTTTTAATCTTTTGTAAGGGGTTTTGAGTCCCAACTTAAAACCTATTTTTACCTTAATCCAAAACATATTACATCAGTTTGGATGGTGTTCATGAGTTACAGAGTAGAGTGCTACGATTGGTTAGAGAGTTGTGTTTGGGTATCAAAAGTTGTAATGTTGCACATATGTTGAGGAGAGCCTTTAATTGATCTTGGTTAAGTTACAAAGGATCATTGTATGTTTGGAGTGAGTTATAGTTGATTCATTAAAGATAGTTTTTGGTGTTCTGGCAGAGATAGTGTTGTTTTTTTTTTATTAGTGTGGCTAGGTCCTAATATATCTTTTGTTGCTAACCAAGTGGAGTGTTTAGTACATGGATGTGTATCCTCATCTCAAGTGGTTTATGGTTTAGTTGGTGGAAAGCTATATTTCCTGATTGACAAAGGTTTTTTTTCAGTGTTCATATATTCTATTGTTCTTAGACAACTTGATGAGATACCATGTTGCAAAGATTTGTGGCATGATCTATGGATCATGGTTTGTTAGAGGATAGTCTTTTGGGTCCTAGCTATGGCCCTGGTGACTTGTTTTGGATCAACTTATTAAGTGTTATGTAATTTATTTATAATTAAGGTGGCATTGGTTGACCTTATGGAATAATTTAATGAGTTGAGTATAAAGTTGTAATCATTTGTGAGTGTGAAGAGAGAGGAAAGGTGTGGTAGAGTGTTGTATGTATATAGTGTGCAAAAATATTGTATCAGTGTTGTTGAAAAGAGGTATGAATGGAATCTATTGATTGTTCAGCTATAGTACATTGGAACTATTCTTGCATATCAAATGTTATCTGTCAGTTTATAATTCATTGGATTGTTGTCCACCTTGGGTTGTTGCCCTTATTTTAATCTCAGGGTTGTAGCCCTTTCTTATTTTGAGAAGTGAGCTCTAGATAGTGAGCTTCAATGAATGTGCATCAGCATTGTACCTTTAATAGGGTTTCTTGTGCTAGTACAATATCTCATGGGTTTGATCCCCACCATGGTTTTTCCCCTAAAAGGATTTCCACGACAAAAATATGGTGTTATATGTTATGATGTTATCTGCTCTTGTGCTTTATTTCTTATCTTTCATCTCTATGTATTGAATTTTTTAAGTTAATAAAATGTTAAGTTGAAGGACAACTAATTCACCCCTCCCCCCCCCTCCCCCCCTCAGTTGTGTATGTTGAATTTTTCCTAACAATTGGTATTAGAGCCTAGTCCTCTTTTGGGAGCTTGACCACTTGAGGAGATCCATGATGGTAGATTTTAAGAAGGATAGTTCAAATTTTGATGGAACCAACTATAGAGATTGAAAAGGCATAATGATTACACATTTGATATGCATGGGATTGGAATATTGGGAAGTGACTAAGAAATACTACCAGCCTCTGTAAATCTTGCTAATTCTACCCCTAATGAGAAGGAGTTTAAATGCAATATGAGAAAAAAGGAAATCTTGTACAATGCAGAGTATACTAATGTCATGTAGTTGACTACAACACATGAGATCTGGTTAAAAGTGGAAAGTCCACATGAAGGAGATATCTATGTAAAGTGGGTAAATCTACAAAGTTGTAAAGGAAAGCTTGAGAAGCTGAGGATGAGCGAAGATGATAACATTGATAATTTTGTGTGGAAGGTGATCAAACTAGTTTTTGGGATCAAATGAGTCAGTGGAGTGATGGATGGGGATGAAATTGTCTCAAATATTTAGAGATCCTTTTCTCCTACCTATGATACCAAGGTTTTTTCTATTGAATAAATCAGAACTTTAACTACTATGACAAGAGATACATTGGTTGGTAATTTTTTAGCTTTATGACTAAATTTGGTGATAGTTTATCTAAGGTTGAGTATTCATTTAAAGCTACTATTTATAAGGAAAAGTATACATATGATTATGGTGAAATTTCTTCAAATTCATCTAAGTCTAGATCTAGATATGCTAAGGAATTGGAAGAGATTGAAGAAGATGAAAGAAAATTGGAAGAGTTAGAAGCCTTGATTTCTAAGAGATTTTCTAAAGGTGCAGGTAAGTATGAAGAAAAGTTACCTCTAAAATATTTTTCTTGCAACAAGATTGGTCATTTTGCTTCTAGATGTCTTGAGAGAGTGCCTAAGCATAAGCCTAAGAAATATGAACCTAAATATCATAAGAAGTGTTATTTTTCTAGTGAAGGTGTGACTGATGAAGAGTCTGAGAAGAGTGAAGATGAAATTGTGTTTGTTTCTATTAAGGATGAAAACCATATTTTTTAGAATGAAGAAAAAGCTATTTTCAAACATAAGGGTGAATGGGAAATAGATAGTGGATGACCACATCACATGACAGGAGATAAGAATATTTTTTTGAAATTTGAAAATTATGATGGTGGTGTTGTCAAATTTGGTAACAATACTCCTTGCTTTATCAATGGAATAGGATCAATTACTCATGATGGTAAGAACAATATTGATGATGTCTTGTATGTTGAAGTTTTGAAGAATAATATTTTGAGTGTTGGACAAATTTTTGACAATGGATACAACTTATAATTCAAAGATGGGAAGTGCATAATCTTGGGAAGTTGATGCAGAGGGTTTAGGTTCACTTCTAGATTCCCTTTGGTTGCACTTTCTTAAGGACCAAACTTGGCACCATCCAATGGTCCACTCCTTTAACCTTCCAAAAATTTTCAACACACTTTGAACTTTCCCATGGTCCTCCTTCTCATGACCAACTCCTCTAAGAAATTCAATCTATTTAGGAGATACAACTGCTCACATCAAGTCCCACTTCCCTAAAAGCATTCAAAGTAACATATACCATACCCTAACATCTTAGGATCATACCACCATTGTTGTAGAGATAATTGCATGATTTTTCCTTCATCCCAAAACACTCCTAAAAATCTAACTTTTCCTCGTAAAAGCAGCATAAAAAATCCACAATGTGGTTTTACTCGATTAGACCTATTAGGAGACCTAATAGCAACTAGCCCTACAAACTGGATTTTTAGCCCTCAACTCCAAAAATTCCTTAACAAGGGCCCAAATAAATCACATTTAAAAATTCCCTTTTGGATTTTCTATGAAATACCCCAAGATCATATCTAAGTTTTGGCTTTGACCTAGTCAACCAATACTAGTCCAATTAGGCCTAATAGGGATAATTATGGGGATATGGTTAGAAATCTTCACCAGTTAACTTTTCCTAAAAAAATTCTTAATGTTTTATGTCTTCCTATGTGAAAAGACTCCAAATACACTACCAAGTTTCACCCACACCCCTATTTGGTTCCTATGCAACTCAATCCTCCCTCTTTCTTACCTTGTCACATCCAAATGCCAAGCCTAGGGCATCACTCCAAAAATAAGGGTTTGTATGGTCTTCTCCAAAACAAAATGCATCTTATAATACACATAAAATTCTAACATTCCCCAAGGAATTGGCCGATTCCAATGGTGGAATGTCAAGTTATGGTCATTTGAGTCCAAAACCAAGGGTTTGGAGGGTTTCTAAACCCGTCTCCACAAAAACCAATGGATCTTCCTTCTACATGCACCAAATGAAACCAAACCACTTTTAAAAGGAATTTAACTCATCCTAATATGTTTTCATGATCATGGATCAATTTTTCCAATCATTGAGCTTTCGTACATAAATAAATGGTTATTTAGAAATAAATTGAATGAATATGGTGTTGTGATAAGGATCAAATATAGACTTGTTTGTAAAGGGTGTTCACAAGTAGAAGATATTGGTTTTGAGGAGACCTTTGCCCCTATTTCTAGAATAGAAGAAGCCAGAATGTTTCTTGTATGTTCTACTTACAAAAAATTCAAGGTATATCAGATGGATGTCAACTCAACATTCTTGAATGGAGAGTTGGAAGAGGAATTCTATGTTGATCACCCTGATGGTTTTCCTTCGATAGATCGGAATGATAATTTTTTTCAATTAAATAAAGCTTTGTATGGGTTAAAGAAATCCCCCTAGAGCCTAGTATGTAAGGTTAGATAATTACTTTTTTTACACTTGCACTTGCAAAAGGTACTACAAATAGTAACTTATATTTCAAAGTTGACAATGATAATCTTTTGATTGTTGAAGTATTTGTGGACGATATCATATTTGGTGGAAATGACAAGATGAGTGGAGAATTTGTAGATGAAATGTAGAAATAATTTGAGATGTCTATGATAGGTGAGAGGAAATTCTTCCTTGAACTTCAAATTATACAATTAGATGCAAGGATTTTTATATCACAGTCAAAATATGTGAAAGAGCTATTGAAGAAATTTGGGATGGAGGATTCCAAACCTATTGGAACTCCTATGGCTATTGGTTGTAAGATAACAAAGAAATATGATTCACTTGGTACAAATAAAACTAGATACAGATCAATGATCAATGGATTGATGTATCTAACATAGAATATACCTAATATTACTAATGTGGTGTGTATAGTTTCCATATTTTAGAGTGAATCAAAGAAATCACATGTTGTTGTAGTAAAAAGGATATTCAGATACCTGAAGGGAAAAGTTGATTATGGTTTATGGTATGGAAAGGATGATGATTTTACACTTAGTGCTTTCACTGGTGCAGATTGGGTAGGAAATGTAGATGACAAAGAAAGTACCAGTGGTGGAGAACTCTATTTGGGTAAAAGGTTAGTTGCATGGTAAAGTAAGAAGAAAAATCATATATCTCAATCTACAGTTGAAGATGAATGTGTTGTTTATGCTATTATTTGTACTCAAGTTGTTTGGATAAAGAAAATATTGAAAGACATAAGAGTAATTATTGATGAGCCTATCACCATTTACTATGATAACTCTAGTGTTATAAACATTTTAAAGAATCATGTGTTCCATTCAAAGATAAAGCCAAGGTAAGTGAGAAGGAAGTGAAGTTGGAATATGTAGCTACAAAAGAGTAGATTGCAGATATTTTTACAAAGCCTTTTCTGAATGATACTTTTGAGTATCTTCATGGTAAACTAGGGCTCATATCCCCTCCTAATCATAGCTAGAGATGCATGAATTTGCATCAGTCCAGTTCTTTAACAGAATTATTTTATTCTAGATTGATGTATTAGTGACTACTACTCAGGGGGAGTAGTTAGTCTTGAAGATTTTTGGAGTTCAATTTATGATTCAATTTTTTTGTCCTCTCCTTTTTCATTGATGTCAAAGGGGGAGAGAGATTTATGTGAAAAAATTAGATTTTGTAGTGATAGATGTGGTAATGATTGAATATCAAACTTAGGGGGAGTTGAAGTATGTGGTATTATTGCTTTGTGCATTGATTTGGTTTTTCACATTCATATGTTTCCATCAACGCCTAAAGGAGATATTTTTGGGATATATTGCATAGATGTGCTAACATTGATTTCTTGTTATTGATGTCAAAATATTACATCAATTTGGAAAATGTTCTTGAGTTATAGAGTAGAGTTTTATGATCGGTTAGAGAGTTGTGTTTGAGTATCAAAAGTTGCAATTTTGTAGAGATGTTGAGGAGTTCATGTACTTAATCTTTCTTAATGTTGATGTTTATAGCTCTGATCAGATAAAATGATCATAATACTAACTATATGATTATTATGAGAAATGATTTATTATATATATACATATATATCAATATATATAATAATTGATATTACTATATACATTGATATATATGTATATACAAAGTTAGATTATAATTATTCTCATAATAACTAAATAGTTAAATTGATAAAATATATTATTATTATTATTATTATTATTATGTAAATATAAGAGAAATTAATATAATACTCAAGAGAGAGAGAGAGAGAGAGAGAGAGAGAGAGATATATATATATATATATATATATATATATATATATATATATATATATATATATATATATATATATATATATATATATATATATATATATATATATATATATATATATATATATATATATATAATCATAATTGTCATTATGTTAATTACATAATAATGAATAGACATGTCCCATGAAGGGACGTGTCTCTTCTTGGTTCATTCTTAATATAAATGCAAGAGATTGTTGCATTTGGAAAACACATACAATGAGATAGTACTATTACATTTGCAATGATCCTAAAATCTTAACATGGTATCAGAGCCAAGTTGCAAATGTAAGAGAGTAGTTTGTTGATGGTGAATGTGTGACTGTCTCAAAAAATTACAGTCTCAATACAAGGACAATATCTCACAATTGCACCGTTGGATTTGGCTGAATTTGAGATATGTTGGTGATAAACAAATTTAGAAGAATCTCACCAAAGTGATTCGAAATAAAATGTCAGGTTCAAAATTTATGACCACATTTGTACAGGTCTATGCAGATTTCTGAACAAAGAGAGTTCTTTGATTAAAAGCTACAAACACCTTTTATAGTGCAAATAAGAAAAGGATCATTACATTAATCAAGAGATGAGTATTCCATGTTGATTAATGTTCATAAATTATTTTTATGTAGTTATTAAATCATACTATAACATTGGGATAGAAAATATTGTATGCTTTCATCATTAATATTTCTTTGGGATAATATAGTTTAGTGAGCTATTTGTAATCTCTCTCTGACATACCTTCAGGACAAAAGCACAAGATAATTTCATTCAAGGGAGAAATAACTTGATTCTTGAAAACAAATTGATGATTGAGACTAGATGCAAAGAGAGTCTAATATTTCAAATGAGGTCAAGAAGTTGATAAACTTGAGCTTTAGAGGGAGTAGATGGTTCGGTCAACTTGTGACAATCTTGATCATATTGATTGAGAGGGAGTTCACTATTGAAGATGAAACATTTATGAGGTAAACTTGATATAATTGATTATTATACTTATGAATTATGAATTTTTTAATGGGCCTGCCCCCTGTGTAAATCATGAGGAAGTGACGACTTCCAAATGATTATCACTTGTATTTGTTAAAGTTATTGGAAGGTGACGATCTTGCAATAACTTTTCTATTGTGATAGATATTTTTGTGATAACATATGTTACTTGTGGATAGAATCGCCGATGGAGGCAATCCACACCATAGCTCATGAGTTTGTGGATAGAATTGGTGATGGAGGCAATCCACACAGGAGCTTGTGGATCAAATCGCCAATAGAGGCAATCCACACTGAAGCTCATGAGTTTGTGGATAGAATCACCGATGGAGGCAATCCACACCATAGCTCATGAGTTTGTGGATAGAATCACCGATGGAGGCAATCCACACAGGAGCTTGTGGATCGAATTGCCGATGGAGGCAATCCACCTAGGAATTGTGGATAGAATCGCCGATAGAGGCAATCCACTTGGGAACTAACCCTCACAATTTATGAACTTATTGTGAGTTACATTTTATCTTCCCTAGCTAAGAGGGAGTATTGATGTTTATAGCTCTAATCAGATAAAATGATCATAATACTCACTATATGATTATTATGAGAAATGATTTATTATATATATACATATATATCAATATATATAATAATTGATATTACTATATACATTGATATATGTATATACAAAGTTAGATTATAATTATTCTCATAATAACTAAATAGTTAAATTGATAAAATATATTATTATTATTATTATTATTATTATTATTATTATTATTATTATTATTATTA
This sequence comes from Chamaecyparis obtusa, assembly GCA_027943335.1. NCBI lineage: Eukaryota > Viridiplantae > Streptophyta > Pinopsida > Cupressales > Cupressaceae > Chamaecyparis > Chamaecyparis obtusa. The sequence continues at coordinate 114,087 of BSBK01003921.1, forward strand.
TTATTATTATTATTATTATTATTATTATTATTATTATTATTATTATTATTATTATATGTATGTATGTATGTATGTAGGTATGTATGTATGTATGTATGTATAATCATAATTGTCATTATGTTAATTACATAATAATGAATAGACATGTCCCATGAAGGGACATGTCTCTTCTTGGTTCATTCTTAATATAAATGCAAGAGATTGTTGCATTTGGAAAAAACATACAATGAGATAGTGTTATTACATTTGCAATGATCCTAAAAATTTAACAGTTAAGTTACACAGGATCATTGTATGTTTGGAGTGAGTTAAAGTTGAGTCATTAGAGATAATTTTTGGTGTTCTGGCAGAGACAGTGTTGTTGTTTTCCTATCAGTGTGGCTAGGTCCTACAATATCTTTTGTCGCTAACCTAGTGGAGTGTTCAGGACATGGATGTGTGTCCTCATCTCGAGTGGTCCATGATTTAGTTGTTGGAAAGATATTTTTCCTGATTAAGAGAGGTTATTATTCAGTGTTCCTGGTGAACAATTCAAAGATATTCATGAATTTTCAGTTAGAGATGGTTTTTTTTCTATTGTGATATTTCATGTTGCTTGTTGATGTTTCTAGATCATTTCCTATTCGTGTTCCTGGATTGCATTGGGTTATGTGATCAAATTTGGTAAATTGGTATAACGTGTTGATACCTTCTATTATTCTTGGTCAAACTGATGAGATACAATGTTGCAAAGATTTTGTGAAGATTTGTGGTGTGATCTATGGATCATGGCCTATTTGAGGATATTCTTTTGGGTCCTAGCTATGGCTTTGGTGACTTGTTTTGGATCATCTCGTTAAGTTTTATGTAATTCATTTGTAATTAAGGTGTCGTTGGCCAACCTTATGGAATAAGTTGATGAGTTGACTATAAAGTTGTAATCATTTGTGAGTATGAAGAGAGAGGAAATGTGAGACAAATTTTTTTATGTATATAGTGTGTGAAAATGTTGTATTAGTGATGTTGAGAAGAGGTATAAGTGGAATCTATTGATTATTTAGTTGTACTTCATTGGGACTATTCTGGCAGATCAAATGATATATACTAGTTTATAATTTAATGGATTATTGTCCACCTTGGGTTGTTACCCTTGATTTAACCTTAGGGTTGTATCCATTTCTTGTTTTGAAAAGTGAGCTCAAGGCAATGAGCCTAAATGCATGTGCATTCCCATTGTACCTTTAACAAGGTTTCTTGTGCTAGTACAATATCTCATGGATTTGATCCCCACCATGGATTTTCCCCTAGAACAATTTCCATGATAAAAATCTAGTGTTACATGTTATGATGTTATCTTCTCTTGTTCTTTATTGCTTATCTTTCATCTCTATGCATTGAAGTTTGTAAGTTGGTTAAAAGTTTAAGTTTAAGGACACAATTGATTCACCACCACCACCCCCTCTCAGTTGTGTGTGTTTTATTTTTTTCTAACAAAGGCATGGGCGAGGCACATATTATCTTATTAAAGTATTATCTCCTAATAAATTTATAAGTTATCACTTTTTAGTTCCACTTAATGAGTTATCTTGGCATCCTCTTTAGGGGCCCAACCCCCATTGCAAGCCACTTCCCTTTTATGCTCCTAGATAACCTACCCTAATGCTCCAAAATAAAGAACCAAAGAAAAGCCAAAGCCAAAGCCACAAAAAACTCCTCATAAATAATCAAGTCATGAAAATCACCAAGGTAAAATGATGTAGCATAATAATAAATATCACGTCATGTACAAGGATCTAAAACATCAACCATATAATGGACATCTCAATAAATCATTTGCCCCATAATGGATATCTCAATAAAACAATTGTAAACTCTCATAGTCTCATATCATAAGATCAATTATAACCAAAAGCATCAATAGAGTCTATCTCTAAACATGGAGTAAAACATAATCCACAAAGACTATCATTCAAAACATAGAACAATCCAATAACACCAACAAGGTGACCAAGAAAATCAAACATCCCAACACAATAATGGTTGTGGCCTCTTGTGGCCAAATAACATAATGATCAAAACTCAATGGAAAACATATCATAACCCACAGATGCAACCAAAACCACACATGAACCAATCATGACATCAACATGGTTATGAAATTTTCACAATATAACCCCAAAGAACAAAAGGTATAAAACCATAAATAATCCAAATCTAAAAGACAAAATCCACCTAGGATGACACTCTACTTGAATGGATAATATGCACCCACACAAAACACAATGGCGTAGAGCACACAAGTGAAATATATTTGATGAATCTAGTTATGTTACATTATGATTTAGTTTTCAATTTCATAAATGTCTCAATATAAAGTATCTCATTAAGTGTAAGTATTACTTAACATTTGTTTAAAAATGATATTAATACTTAATTTTACTTTAAATCCCTATAATTATAATTTAAAATTAAATTATAAATTGATTAGATCAATTATATTAATTATTTAATATTTGTCAAATTAATTAAATTTTAAATTAGTAAGATTTAATAAAAATATAATTTTAAAAAATATAAAATAATGTATTGGGGGAAATAAGTTGTAAAAGGAATAGATATCCTAATGAAGGGTTTTAGTTTTGGGAAGATTGGGCTTAATAACAGTGAGTTTTTGTGTATTTCCTTTATGAAAATTAGACTATAATTTGATTGGTATAATCTCATATGGAATGATATAGGTATGAAACTTATATTGATGGAAATATAATTTTATTCTACATATTTTTCATTATTAGCAATCCTAAAGATAAGGTCATTTGAATGGTGTAAAAAGTAAATCTCCCTAATAGCTTTGTTTAGGAATGAGGTTACCAGTTTCGATAAAAAAGACCATAACTTTTTTTTTGAGCCATTGGATCTTCACGAAAATTAAGAAAAATGTTTATAATAGTCGCATATGAAATATCACCGAAGAGATTTTCCTAATTATGTAGTTTACAAAAGTTATAGATGATTATTCATTTGTCTCATATTGAAAAATCAAGCTCAAATAGGCCTAGTCTCACTATAACAGTCAATATTTGACCCTGTCTATACAAAGGAACCCTATTTAATTTTTATATATATTAAATAAAACTCAAATGGGTTTCTGGAAGTGTCTTTATATTTTGAAGGTGACATCTGCAATGAAAGTTATGCCCAGTCAAATAAATTAGGTAGGCTACAAGGAAGAGACCTAATTGTGAAAGAAAGTTTAGGTGAATCCCTACCGCTGCATCATTTACATAAATCATATCCAATAAGTTTTTCAATCTAAAAATATGTACAAATCTCAAGGAATTTCCTACTATGATTTATCAAAACCCTAATTGAATAAAACCATACGTTTTCATAAACTTATTGCCTATAATTTCTCACAAAGAATTCTATGGTTTTCCAGACTCAATATCAACATGAATTCCCACACAAGAAAACTCTAATACTCTATTCTCTCTAATTTATCAAATCGAGAAAGAAACTTTAATACAAACACTTCAAAACTGATCAAACAATCTGGCAAACACAAAGAAGACAAACTTTCAAAAATGAAAATTTGCAAAAAGGATCAAACCCTACCTCAGTCCACAATTTATATGCAAAAACAAAGACCAATATCTAACTCTAAATCCAAAGCTTTCAATAAATCTTTTAACTTCAAAAATCTGACAAAATTTGTAATCTGATAAACTTGTATCTCTAAAAATGTCAAATAACATCTAATATAGAAAACCTAATCAAACTAGGGTTTCTAAAATATGCAGAAAACTAAAATAAGATAAATCCTCTTTAAATTAATAAAAGAATTATTTTTTTTAATAAATAAAATTAATTTACTTATTTAAAAAATACATAATTTCCTTGTTTTCTTCTTTTAATATTAAATAAATAAATATTATTTATTTTTTAAAAAAAATTTCCCAAAATAAATAAATATCCTTTATTTCCTTTTTTTATTTTTTAGTTTTTAATTAAATAAATAATTCTCCACTTAAAGCACTTAACTCAACCTTTTAATTAAAATTCAAATTTCATTTTTTTAAATTAAAAGTGCAATTAAATTGCATATCAATATTTTAATTAGAAATAACATTTAAAGCATATTATGAATATGCCACCTGATATTTAAAAAATCATTTATGTTAATTATGCATTTATTTTTTTCATTTAGATTTAATATTTAATTAAATCCTCAATCTTTATACTTAGACTTTTTAATTAAGGCCCTTTGATTAATATAGGTATTAATTAATCTTTATTAATTAAATATCTATAGATTTAATATTCTAATATTCTAGAAGGTTTAATTATTTAATTTTTTTTGATGAATAGAGACCTTTCAATTAAAAGAAATTAAAGATACATATTCACAAAAAAAAAGGCCGGGGGATATATTAAATCACCCCGCAGTGTTCAAACGGCAGAGCCGGAAACAGTAAGAACTAATCACCAAAAAAAACTGAAAAGGCCCTCAGGCCGCAAGAGCAGGAGCAGAGGGCGGAGGATCTTTGTCATCTGATCCCCACTTATCAGTGGGATTGGCAGGCTCATCCGGAAGCACCCAACCAGCTTCATCAGTATTTTCTTTTTCTTTTTCTTCTTCCGCCCTGGGCGGGGAGATAGCAAGCGCCAAGCGAGGGAATTTGGAGGAGGTGGCCGGAAGCCAATCTCGCCCACGGCGAGCACCGGAACCAGGAGGAGCACCAGAAGCCGACTGCGCCTGCGCATATGACCACCCAGACTGCCGCAGAGGCGGAGAAGCCGAACGGTGCCGCCAACCATCTCCGCCACCTCTCGGAGAGTGCTGGCGAGGGGCCTGGGATCGTGGCGTGTGGGAGCGGCGCACAGAGGAGCTGCACCTGCGGCGGCGGCCTCTAAGAGGTGTACCCTTAGCAGAGATAGCATCCAGAGGCACCCGAGCCACTGTACAGGGAGCATTGCCCCAATGAGAGATTAGCTCCTGCAGGTGAGCCACCTCTAAAGCCACTTTATTAGCTTGGACTTGAATCTGCATCATAACATTATTACATATGCAAGCTTTGTTAAACATAGCAACATTAGTATCAAGAGAGCTGTGGGAAAATATAACAGCATTTCTATCTTTCCAAAGATTGAACAAAATCTCCATCCTGAAAGTATGCCAAATTTGGGTAAACTTGGAGGGGAGTCTGGGAGAGTCTCCTAAGACAATCATATGCCAAGAGAAGGGCTCAGGCCGGAAAGGTTTGAAAAAATCATGGATCCACTGCCAATACTGTTGAGCTCTCCTACAGAACCATAAAATGTGAAGAAAGGTCTCAGGGTGACCACAAAACGGACAGCGAGGGTCATGAACTCCCAAATGTTTGAGCCTAGGGCCAACTGGGAGACCCTGAAACAAAAGACACCAAGCAAAGAGAGCCATCTTGGGTTCTGTAATGGTGGTCCAGACAGTATGGAAATGAGAGCTCCAGTGGGAAGTGGCCGAATGAAGATACCATCTCTGGTTTAGAATATCCACCATCGGAAGATGCGGGGCTAACCACCTATACCCAAGCCTTGGCTTGTAATTGCTGAAAGGCGTGGTAGGATACCATTTCCAATCCCTCCACCACGGCCTACTAGCTTGAATGCCAATCTTGTGGAGCAGATTGGTAGGAATGGCCGAAACCAAAAGATCAAAAGTCGGGCGATCAGAACTTGCCAGCCGAAATTGCACCTACATATCCTCCCAAGATCGGAGCCCCATAGAGACTCTGGAAAAAAGATCCTTGGGAGTCCGAATGCCACGTTTAAAAAAATGCAGAGCACTAGCCCCTTGAGTTTTGGCCAAGGGTATACCCTGTATGAAGAATAAAGGAGACCACCAAAGATTCTGCTGATTGAAAGAAAGCCCATTACGAAAAGCATTACCATCCCATCGAAGCCAGGGCTTTATAGCTTCCCAGGCTTTCCAAATGCTCTTGATGACGAAGGTGCCCTAGATTTGAACAGGTTCTCTCATAGTGAGCAAGGTTTGGAGACCAAGACCTTTCCAGGCGGGCCGGTGAACCGAAAACCCGGCAAAGATGCAATGTCTAACAAGAATTTTCCATGCCTCATCGCCAGAGAGAGCTCTAATAATCCACTTCACACAAAGAGAAAGCCCTTGCTTCTGGGTGGAGAGAAGGCCCAAGCCTCCGAAGTCACGGGGAAGGCAGCAGTATTCCCAAGCAACCCTATGAAACCCATGACCATCCGCACCAGAAGCCCAAAGAAAATCCTTGAGCAGGCACTCAAGCTTGAGATAAGAGGCCTTAGACGGAGCCCAGCAAGAAGAATAATAAATATGAGTAGCAGCCAGCACTTTCGAACAAATCTGGAACTTCCCTACAAGAGAGAGCAGTTTGCTAATCCAGTAGTGCAACTTTTTCTCAATTTTAGCAAGAACAGCATTCCATAAATCCACAGCAGAGCCATGGAAGGCAAAAGGGATGCCTAGGAAGTGAAAAACTTCTCCATGTTGCACCCATTTCCAGTCAAAGCTGGCAAGCCAGGGCGGAGCTAGAAGAAAGTATTATCTGAAACAAAGCATTTTGCACCATTGAATGGCCGATTTAGAGGCTTGACAAAAGGTGTCCAAGCATTGCAAGGCATTGGAGATGTTCTCCTCATCCTCAATGAGAGTGAGAAAGGAGTCATCGGCAAAATGGCCATTGACCAACTGGGAAGAAGAACCAGGAAGGGAAATGCCCTGAACCAACCCAGCAGAAATAGAGTTGGCAAGCAAATACCCAAAGCCTTTGGCAGCAAGCACATACAAGGCAGGAGCCAGAGGACAACCTTGCCGGATGGATCGAAAAAGCCCAAAAGTATTAGATTGGGCCCCATTGATGGTAATGCAAGCAGAAGCATCTCCAAAAAGCATTTCCACAAATTGAAGGAAGCGCGGCCCAAACCCCAGAGCTTGAAGCATAGCTAGAATGAAGGGCCATTCTATGCGATCATAGGCTTTAGCAAAGTCAATTTTGAGGAACAGAGCAGCCTGTTTGGACTAGCGAGCCCATTCCATCCCTTCCCAGACCGTTATGATGTTGTCAAGAATATACCTGGACTTAATAAAGCTAGTTTGCTCAGGCCGCACAATGAGGGGAAGGAGATGTATGATCTTGAGCGCTAAAGCTTTAGCAATAATCTTTTAAGAGACATTCAACAAAGTGATGGGCCTCCAATTGTAGATATCCTCCAGATTGCCAGACTTAGGTATGAATTTAATATTCCCTTTATTGATAATGTTGCCTAAACTTTTGTTGTGAAAAGCTTCCAGGTAGACTCTGTGCAAATCAGGACCCACAGTATCCCAGAGGTGTTTGTAGAATTCACAGGGGAAGCCATCGCACCCTGGAGATTTATCATTGGCCATAGAGAAGACCGCCTCCTTAAGGTCTGATATGGTAAGCAATTGCTCACAGAAGGCACGCTGCTCAACCGCAAGGCGGTTTGGAGTAACAGCAATACAAGCCCTTAGAGCTTCATCCCAAGTAGCAGAATTGCCCTGGGAAGCAAAGACTTGCTCATAATGCTGGACAAAGGCCTGAAGAATGGCCGGGAGCTCGGTAAGAGTGTCAGGTCCTTGCTTAATCTTTTGAATACCAGCATTGGTATGGCGAGCTTTGAGAGCCTAAAAAAACTCCTTGGAAACTTTGTCGCCAACCTCCAACCAATGGAGGCGAGCTTTGATTTGAGCACCACGAGCAGCATAGGCATCAGCAATTTATTTCTCATGGCGAAGCTTGGCCAGCTTAAGCTGGAGCTCTGTGTCAAAAGGGTTCAACGTAAGCGCTTCAGAAGCGCTACGCAGAGCCTTAGTGTTAGCTTCATAAGCACGCTTTCTATAGCAGGCTAGCTAATGGCCATTAATGCGAAGAAATCTCACAGTGCGGGCAATGGCACCATTCCACCATTGAATCCAGCTTGTATCACTATGGGGTCGAGGCTCAAGATTCCATATCTGCAGAATGTGTGACATAGTGGACTTGTGCATCAGCACAGATGTGTTAAGAAAAAATTGCGTCTGAGTAGCTCTCCTAGCTCGAGACTGCCAGGTAATGGAAAAATAAATGGGGAAATGATCAGACAAGGTAACGTCTGTCAATGGAATGACAGGTAAGCCTCAATCTTCAGAAAAAAAGAAAAAAGATTAAGCCGTTATCATAGCACGATCCAGTCTCTTGAATATGCGGTCAGAACCCGCTCGAAAATTGGACCAAGTATGCCAGACCCCACCCTGTTGACGGCGGTTAACATTGGGATCAAAAAGCCCCAATTTATTGCGCATGTGATACCAGGCTTCTCTCTCCCCAACTGCCCAGCGAAAAGGCAAAATGCCCTCCTTGTCAGTGGCCAGCTCAACCATATTAAAGTCCCCACACATAACCCAAGTAGCTGGAGGCAAGTTGTTTGCCAACCAGTACCATAATTGAGATCTTTCAAGAGCATCATTGGGGGCATAAACATTAATGATACCAAAAGAATGATTGTGCAAAGAAAGAAAAATCTAGCTAACACATTGCTTCAGGTCAGAACCATGAGCAATAACACAAGAATGCAGGCGAGGTGACAGAAAAGTAATTACTCCACCTTTGCCAGCTTCATGCTGAGAAGAAAAAATAATGTCGTCCGGCCATATGACACGACAGGCAGAGTTAAGCAAAAATCCTGAAATTTTAACTTCTTGTAAACACAGCACGTCCAGAGACTGAAGTCTGCGGCGAGTATCACGAACATAGTACTTTCTGGGGAGGTCAGTTAAACCTCGCACGTTCCAGGACAAAAAATTCATAAAAACTCCTGCATGGCTTCCTCGTCCTCAAGAGAGGAGAAGCTATTCTGCAAATAAGCTGGAACCAAACCAAAACTGGGGAGGAGTTCTCCAGAGGTCAACCGCCTTTTATCCGGTTCTACCGTGTGGCCATCAAGACTGCGGGACCGGCGCATAGTCCTAGAAGAGAGCACTGGAGCTGCTAGCGGTGCAGGCACCACTTCTGGAGTAGGTGGCACTGCAGCCAAGCGCATCCCCTGTGAAACAGGGTTTGACACAATAGGCGCCACTGGTAGCACATCACCTGGCAAGGAATGACCAATGAGCGCAACCGGAGATGGCACAACAACTTCAGAAGCTGGTGGCATCTTAGGGCCTGAGGCATTCCGGCCTTTACGCGTAACTATAGTCCATTCTTCTTTCTTTCCAGCCTCGACAGTTTTAGCCCGCGCGTCTTTAGGCGCGGGTTTCACCCGAGGGGTAACCAGGGGGCAGTCCTTGATCTTGTGCTCTGCCGACTGACACCGATAGCAAGTGTTGGGCAGATTCAAATAGAGCACCTTCTGCGAGATGGTGAGAGCACCAATCTGAATTTCAACAGTATCCTTGAGGTCCCTAGAAAGGTCGACCTCAACACAGACCCGCTTCTGGGGACGAGCATTGAAAAATTTGTCATGTTCCATGACAATGACTTTGCCTAGGGTCTTAGCAATAGACTCAATGAATGGCCAGCATGGCAAAGGGAGACCAGGGAACTCAACCCAAATAGGAACCCTAAGTTTTTTGTCATCAGAGACAGTAAAGTCTCGAGACCACCTCTAAAAAACTAGCAGGGAGGACCGGACATTCTAGGGACCACGGTTAAAAACCGTGTCCGTCTGAGAAGGGTTAGCAAACCTGAAAAGGAAAAAACCTTTGGTAAGGTTTTGCACACTGTCAAGACGGACCCCATGATGGGTCCAGCTCTTGTTAACCCAATCCTTGAGTATACTTTCAGAAGGAGTGCGACCCACAAAGTAACCAATCAGCGTATGCTTTTCTAACCATTCACAAGCAGAATCAAACTCCTGAAGATTGAGAACAATATCAGGGTTACCTCGTGGAAGACCTTCGGGATGAACTTGCGGGGACGTTTGTTCGGCGGAGGCGTCATGGCAGTCCGAAGCATCAACTCGAGCACCAGCATCAACTGCTGGGCCGAAGTTGGCCGGGGCCATACTAAAGGCTAACCCTAATGAATCCCGCAGTAAATGCGGTATGACAGATGGAAAACTCAGAGCTGAAAACCAAAGTCCTAATTATTTAATTTTTATAATTAACCTTTAATTTATTTTTTACTAACATCACAAAAAAATGCAACATTGACCTACATGACTACATGCACACTAAAATCTGACCAAATCAGAATACAAAAAAGATGCAACAACATAAGCATGCTTAAACAAGGGTTCACAAATTCATGTCACCTTGATGAATTCGGAGAAGGTAGTCAACCAGATACTTGTCCACTATTTCATGACAAATGATGGCTTAGGTTAGGATTTAGGCATGAATGTGATCTCCCCTCTCTCACTATTGAGATAATGTGATAGGGCACACTCATCCTAACAATTCAGAGAAGTCGATATCCAGTACCTACAAACCTGCATCACAAAGCTGAGCATATATATATATATATATATATATATATATATATATATATATATATATATATATATATATATATATATATATATCGTGTGGATCTCGCAAGAAAGTAACTACAACTATGTCCCTCACCATATCAAGCACATCAAATAGAAATAAAAACATACACGCCAACCATACACATGCAAGTATGGGGTCAATAAAAACCAAACATAAATAACATCATTATATGCAGATAATCATCATTATCTAACTAACATGATATAAATCTTGAATAATATCAGTATCAAAATTTTGCATCATCAATAGATATTATAATAACATAAAAATATTATCAGATATAACCAAAGATCTAACAACACATGAAAAGTGGTCCAAAAAGGATTTGACATCATAAACATAAATGGTAGTAAAGGGGTGGGTATTACATTAAGCATCTTGATTATGTGGTCATGGATGTTACATAATAAGATAACATTTTAATGGTGTCAACCAATAATTGTATGTGGGTATATTTTTTAGGGAAAGGAAAATAATTTAAATTTTTTATATTTAATTAAGAAAAGGTCGAAGAGAAGACATGTTTGTTTAACCATTAATTTCACTTGATTAGATGAGACATCCTATTCATGTCTATCATTTAAGATTCGAGGACAAAGACCTCATAATTAATTTTTATAATTGATTAGTGGACACAAACCCCTAAATTAATCATATCAATCTCATTTAAGGATTATATCTAGGTTCCATTGATTTTTTGGTCAAATGACTCCTAGAATTCTTGTTTGTCTAAGAGTTAGGTAGCTTTCTTAGCACCTAGGATGTCATGCCCCTGACAGTTCCAGACTTTACTTTTCTATGTTATGTTATGTTAGATTCCTTTGAGTTCGAACTCTGACTGCGTTCTTTTGAACTTTGTTAATTAGATTAAACATGTTATCTATGTTATTCTGCTAGACATTTAGGGAATTATGTCTACTTCTGTCACTTTATGAGTCCTATTCTGATGACAGAATTGGCTTAGACTGAATTTTGAATATTGGTTTGATTATGTAATAAGGACAAACTATACGGTTAGTTAATTGTCTGATTATTGATTCATTGTTTTGGAATCCTTAGTAATATGTTAGACGTAATTAGAAATGGTTACATTATTATTGTTAACTGTATCTTGATGTGTATAGACAGTATTTAGAGTTCTATTGTTATTTAACGTTAATCAAATTCTGAATTCAAAATTAATGAATTTGAAATATATGTATTTTTATACATATAACTATGAGTGTATGTTTTAGTAATAATGTGGTATTTCATTTACTAAAACTATGTGAATTAACTAAGTTAGCATATCCTATGGTGTATGTTAGTAGGAGGTTAGTGTGTTTTAGTGTTAGTTAATTGACATTGGAATGCGCTGTTATCTTAGATGTTTAAGTTAGTATATATGACTAATGTTATTGGCAAAGACATGTATTAACCTATCCCTAAGTCTTCATATTATTAACTGGCTCGAAGACATGACTCACGGCAGGGATTTAATGCACTTGCATTGCTTTGAGGTATTAGTGGGGTTTAAGCTATTTTTCAGGTTGTGGAAATGTACTATGTTGGACATTTGGCAAGTTTTGAGCTGTGTTCACTGTAAGAGATAAGTTTGCATTGAATGAACTTATCGATGGGAATTCATTGTTGAGTTTGAAATCCGCCATTTGCTCTGGTTAAGGAATTGCAGTTTGTATATGACTCCATTTTTTTTACCATGTTATGCTGCGGCATTTTGGGTAAACAGTTGGTTATGGACCTGTGTTACTGTTGTATCCTTCTTGATAAGTGGCATGGAATGAAAGGGGTTTTCACGGCAAAGATAAACCCTTCTGTTCATGGTCATTTAGGAAGTGGGAAGTTTCATACTGTTATCTCTGCATTTTGGGTTCTCTTGCACGGCATTTTGGTAATCTGTGATAAGGGATCTTTGAGGTTGAGTTTGGGATTCGTTGTGAAGCTCACCAGGCAAGGGCTAGCACTAGCATTCCGGTTCTGGATATCTTCTCCATACGAATACCAGGCAGGGGCATCTCTTACCTTAACCTCTGTTTCCATTTTGTGATTCTGCAAATGTATTAATGGAATGTTGGTTATCACTGATTGTTAGTTGATGAAATGTGAAATTTTGTGTTTGATTATTTTGTAAGCTCGATCATGAATCAATCTTTTCTTTCTTGGATAGATTAGAAATAAATCTAGTTATAATGTTGTGATTAGTGGTGAAACTTGGTAACAAAACGACTGGTTAGTAAGTGTCTGGTTTTAGTATGGTATTTAACACTTGTTTTTTTTTTATATGCTGTTTCGAGCCTAGTGTAATAAGGGAAATCTCTGTTCAGAGTATGAAGTTGGCAATGTTTAGTTAAGTCTGTGTCGATCTTTGGAATATAGTTATGTAGATGTTGTATGGTTATATCCTTGTGTGTTTGGTGTCGATGTCTTCTTGCTTTGGACAAGTGTTAAGGGAGTTAGTCGGGTTTGGGTATTGGCATATTAATGGAGAATGAAACCAGCATGAGTGTTCTTGTTAAAACTTCTTTAGATCTTCTCGCACTGTGCCTGTTGTTAGGGTACTGTAGCATCATAATGTATACAGTTTGTATAGACTTGGTTTTAAGATGATATCGGGTTTCTCTGTCATTGTTATAAACCGAAGTTGATATCGATGTTGTCTTTTAAGCTTAATTGTGAAAAGGGAATTAATGGTATTTCTTAGTGTTTTAGATACCTGTCGTATTTTATGTTAACACTTGCAACTTAAGTTTGGATTAAGGTATTTCTTTTGGGCGAACTCCTTTAGTTTTCTGGTGTCGTTGTTTGGTTAAAAAGTGTGTGTCACTGTATGTATCAGTCGATAGAGGAATGTGGATGTCTTGGTTATGTCAAACTTGTTTGCGAGCTTTAAGATCTTTAGTAATTAACACCAGTGTGTATTACAGTTGATAGAACATTAGGAAATGTAAGGGATTTATGGGAAAAATCAATTCCTATCTTGTACATACAGTAAGGAAAAGAAAAGAAACACTTTGGTAATTTGATTAAGAGGTAGAAGTCGGTTATTTTTCTGTCATTATTTTATGTATTCGGCAGATTAGTAGTATAATAAGGTAGTTGTTTTCTATGACAGCACTGTGAAGATTAGTGTGGTTTTCTATTGCTTATTCATGGACTTAAACTATTAATTACAGTTTATGCAATTAGATATATAATAGATGATATAATTGTCATTCTAAACTATTAATTACAAGCTTATATGATTACATAAACATATATATATACCTGCTGGGATATGTATATGTATACACAGCCGTGGTGTATACATGTACATACGCCAACATGTATATAATAGATGCTATGACTGTCAATCTGAACTATTAATTACAAGCTTATATAATTATGTATTCATATATACATATACCTGCTGGGATATGTATATGTATACACAAACCGTGGTGTATACATGTACATACACCAACATGTATATAAATAGTATAAACTTGTAATTAATAGAGCAGGGTGTATGGCCATTTAGTTTAATAATTCAGTTATGATAAACTAGTATGTTTGTTAAAAGTGATGGGTGTTGTGTTGATTCAGTTGATGTATGATTATGTTCGTTCTTTTCTATTCAATGGAAACATGGATTTGATATGGATATTTTATTGTACAGTTATAGTTTTAATGTTAAGTTAATATGGAGATTATTTTGTTTGGTTTTGTGATGGAGAAAGAGTTGTGATCTTTTCATCTTACGTGAAACATCATATTTATGAATGTATGTTAAGAAATATGGTAATCTGGTTTTATAATGGTTTTCTGTTTGTTGTTTCAATTTTGTAAATTGATACATTAGAAACGGATTGTTAGTGAAATTGTGTTATGTAGTTCATTTCACTGCTTTCATTGATTGCTAGATCAAGTGTTTTTGAGATAATGCAAGAATGATCCATAGATTGGGGGCTGACACTAGTCTAGTACCTTGTGATGATAGAATTTCTGTCAATTGTGACTGACACTAGTCTATATCCTTATGGGAAAGAATTTCTGTCAGTTGTTTAATTAAGTGATAATTATAAATTCAAGGGTTATGGGTTTCAATTAACAAAGATAAAACATTATGTTTTCATCAGGCATAATGGATTACTACGAGGTTCCTTATGGATACATAGCGTAGGTCCTTATGTGGACACCCATGAACTATTGGATCATTACTTGTCATTTTCTTTGCGAGTTTATTTCTGTTAGAAGGAAATTTAGTGCTTGATGATTTTGGTGTAAAAGAATGGAAATTATGTTATTTAGTTTTTAATTACATCTGTATCTAAATCTGCATAAATGTTATTTTGTACTGACTTTTATGATTGCAGATATTTGGAGATTATTCATTTTCTTTATCATTGTGACTGAGCCCTGTTTGTTGTTTGCGTTTGTGTTCTTTTTGGTTTTCAGGTTTTAGATGGATAAATCAATGAATATGGGACAGTGGATAGTAGTTGTTAAGTTTTATGGGAAACAGATCATTTCATGGTTATTAGTTATCAGATCTATTCGTAGAATGTAATGGTTTCTGGAAAGAAGGAAAATTTTGTTTGAGACTTAATCTTTGAATAAAGAGTATTATTATTACTCTGATGTAAATGGATTGTAAACTATAAAGCTCTTAGAAGCGGTTGTTATGATTATAAGTTTCAGATTGTTCTTTTAAGAAAAAAAATTATTACTGTGGTTTTATGTGATTTTATTTATGATGGTTTCTTCTTTAGTATCATCTTTTATCTTTTAGTATAGATGGGGTGTTACATGGGAATTGTAATTTTATTTCTATACGTTCTCTCTATTTATTATAATAATATTGTTATAGTTATTCTTAAATTGTTTGGCAAACGAAATCATTTGTAAGTGTAATTCTCACTATAATAAGATATTTAATAGTTATTTTGAATATTTGTGACATTTTTAATTTTGCAAGAGTTTATCATCATTTCTAAATACACTGTTAGGTATATTAGTTGTTGCAATAGATCTAATTTGAAATAAGATATAAACATTTGTTTCTTGTGGAGTTAAATCAATTAGAAATATATAGTATTCGTAATTTCAAGATTTTACATACTTCTCTAATATACAAGTAATCTTGGATGTTAAATTGACTATAGATCTTAGATATAAAAATCTTATGTGACACTGTGTCAGCACCTTGAATCTCTTAATCATCCTTTATGGTTCTTCCCATTTTGTCTTATTAACATGATTCTAAATTCATTTTTTTTAATCATTTAGGATTGACATATTTTCATAACATATGCTTATCTTAGTGCATTGTGCTCATCAAATTAAGAAATTTATATTGATTTGGTATTGTTTTGTTTGCAATTTATCTTTTAGTTATGCATAAATATAAATGATAGTATTTTCTTAAGCACAAGTTTAATGCCAATTATGTGATTCTAAATGTTATGTTGCAAATACATGTCTACATTTGAAGAATTAGTCCTGACACACTAACACAAAATACTGAGATTGCAAATGATATGCTACAAATAAAGGTTGAAATGAGAAGAATTAGTCTTTAAGCTAGAATAGCTCAATATACTCATTGGCCATTGAGACAATCCTCCATGTATGAGTTATATAATATCTTATGAGCTTCCCTCACAATATGAAACACCAAGATCTAACCAATAACGTGAATATTGTAACCACTTTTATTCATGTCATTTGTTATAGAAGCCAAATGAATTTTTGGCTTCCTCTCATATGCCCTCCCTTGCTTTTGAAGATAATGATTAGTTAATGATATCAAATTTCTTCAATCCATAATTTGATTTGTTTCTATATTTTTAGATTACATTGTGTGATATTTTTTGAATCAATGCTTTTGATCACACTCGGTGATCCATCATTAAAATACTAGAAAGCAAGGAGACAATGATTAGACACAACCTTTGTAAGTTAGTTAGTTTGCTCACTTGTTTATAACAATTAGTGCACTTGTAGATCTCCAACTCACCCTTCAACGGGGAGTGAAGCAATTATATTAGAATCCTTAAAGACATGATTAAAACAATAAGCAAAAAATCCTTCACTTCTAGCTACATACAAAGATTACCTCACCAAATTAATTATATTTACTTGGTTATTTATACAATATTAAATATTTTCATTAAAACCAAATTATCATGAAGGCCTAAATCACAAAAGGAAATGAAAAAACACATTCCTATAATCCATGCTCTTCAAATGATTTTTCAGCAAATGAAAGAACAATGTGAATGGTATAATGATGCCTACCGACCACCTTTCAATTTTTTGACTGCAAATATTAAATCCATCTAGTGCATTGAATTGATGCAGCATGTTTCTCGGGAATGAATTTATTGAGTTCAATAACAACCTCGTCGTCTCTCATGTGACCATGGCCATGCATTCAATAGCACGTGACCACCTCACGCTCCACCTGTGTTTTTTCAAAATCAAATCAATTGGCCGCTCCTTCATGGATTTGTTCATTGCTCTACACCAATACAATACCCATCTCAAACCCAATTCTTTATGACCCCTCAAATGTTTCAGTTTCAGGCATGAAGAAGAGCTTGAGAAATTCACTGTGTAGAGGAGCAGACACTGTAGTTAATGTCACTATGAATCCCAATAGCTTTAGAGCAAAATTAGCAGTTCCTCCATTTTTACTTGGTAGAAGAAAACAAGCTTTACCTGCAGAAGATCGTTCTGCTGCAACCCCTTCTCTTATCAGCTCTTATAACCCATTGTCTGATGATGATCTCAGTATTCCTCCAACTTTAGAGGAAATGCTTGTTCGTCTGGAGCAGGAAGAAGAAGAAGTAGAACAGCTTGCAGAGTTAATGGCTTTATCCAACTTTGGCAGCATAAACCCTAACAGAATGTCCTCTGTCAACAATTCTGACCTAATGAGAGCTGCCAAAAGGGCATTGAATGTTCAGTGCCCCAGATTATCAGTTGATGGAAGGAATTTCAAAAACCAGGGCCCAAGATCAGATTTTGAAAGGACATTACCTTCTAGAAACTATCAGAGCAGCACCATGAATAAGGAGAATGATCTTTCTCAGGGATTTAGGAAGCCCTGTTTGGTTGAAAGACTGATGGGCCTGGAAACCATGCCAGTGAAAAGTCCAACTCCATGTCTTAAGCGCAGTAACACATCACAGAGGACTGATTGTTTGGATGGGCAATACTTAAAGGATTTGTGTGGTGCAACTAGAATTGTATCCAGGGCAATCGATGACAGGAAATTCATGGTGAAGCAGCCCATGAATTCAGAGAAGCAGAAGTCTCAGAGGCCTCTTCCTCCTGATGTTAAACAGATGAGACAGGGTCTTGGGCCATATCAGAAGTCTGCCATTAAAAACCCACTTGCAATGGTGCAGGTTTCTGCAGCTGGCCATCATCATTATCCAAGTTACAGTCAATCAAAGAAGTTGCAGGCCTCCTCTTCAAAGCCACAAGAGCTGCTCATGAAGAAGCAGCCCAATTACAGGACAGCCATCATGGAGGAGAAGAAGAAGAAGAGTGATTGCAGATTATGTAGTGATAGAGTTCGTTGAGGTGATGACACTATGATTCAACTTCTGGATGAATTCGACGGACTGGATCCTCCTGGACGTGACTGTTTAGTCGAAGGCATCTTATAGTCAAGATGGATGCTTACTCAAATTGTCGTAATCCACTATATTAAAACAGAAATGTGGACATCTATATATTCTGACCTGCTTCATAAAAAAGAGAAGAAAAGAAAAGAAGTGATGACAGCAAGCATGTAATGTACTAGGTATTTTCTTTTTTGGAATCTGTTTATGTAATGAGTGCAATTTGTGGTTTAGATGGTATTTACTTTAATGCAATAGTTTTCCTTATGTTTTTCTTGTTTGCTCTGTCTTGTGATAGACTAATGGAATTTAGTTCAACATTCAAAAATTGTGTGAGAAGGTTGTTTTAAAGGATTTTATATGGAGTTAAAACTTCAGTCAAGGGATATCAGAAGAATGTCTTTAAAGTGTCTTTTATGCTCTTTGGCATGTTTTGCAGGCATTAATAAATCTGAAAAAATATAGTGCAACTGGTTCATAAGAGAGCTGATAACTTTGTGATAGACACCCCACAATATATATGAAAAGTCCTAAGAAATAAACAATAGTAACAGCAAGTAAAAGACAAGATATGTTCAAAACCTGTTTGTCATTGATATATAACAGGGGCTGCTGAGAAATTTTGCTGTTTAAGCTGCCATGAAACCTGATAAAAACTTGTTATTTTTGGTATTATATTTACCATTTACATTTAAAGATCCTCTCTAAAGAAAAAAAATTGCTGCAATTATAAAAGTAAATGTAAAATTTTATGAAGGGAAAAATATCGTGCATGTCTTTTTTTAGAGTTGAAGATGTAAATAGAAGGGTGGAAATAGGATGCACTGTGCTGATAGACTGTCACAAGAGATGAGAGTGAGTTAGAGGTGTTTAGTCTAGTTTGGTCTTGTGCATTTGATTCTGTTCAATTCACTTTGCGTTGGTGTCTATTTGAGAGGATATGGTTTTTAAGAGGTCGAAATCATGGATTGTACTCGTAATAATAGAATAGCTATATCAAAAGAGAGCATTTCCACTAGAAAAAGTACGGGTTCCATTAAAAAGTAGACTGGCTATCAAAAAAATGTCTCTACTCAAAATAGTAAGGTTCCATTGAAAAGTGGAATGGTTATTGAAATAATGATTCTACTACGAGGTATAGATTCTATTTGAAAGAATTAAATGGATTACTAAAGGTTAAATTATTATTCAAAGTAGTTGGAGAGGGTAGATGTTCTTGGAAGAATATGGTCTCTTGAGCAATATCTTCTATCTTTGATTTGAATAAAATCTTTTTAGGTAAAAAAAATTTAAAATGAAGTTCACTTTTCTTTATGGACAATCAAACATACTAAAAACTCTAATTCTCTTGTTGGAAGGTCAATAGGTTAATATTATACAATATTGACCACCTTCCATCAATATTCAATAGAAGATTGTTAGGGATTAAGTCATGAGTTCTATTTTATTAGTATTCATGTTGTCCTACTATATAATAGGGTTCTTTATGGTTTCTACGGTTAGCCTTTGTATCCATATATGTGTGTTGTCATACTAGATATTAGGGTTCTTTGTGGTTGTTATAGTTAACATTCTTATCCTATGTGAGGTAGTGTTCCTTTTGAGGTACACTTCATAGATGGTAGATGAATCTTGATGGGTTCTCAATATATTGATTGTGTATCATGATTATGGAGTCATTTTATGATATTATTTACATAGTTATTTGTTATGATTTTTTATTTATGTTACTTTTATATTATGTGTTAGTCTTGTGTCTATGATTTCGACTTCGTGTTTTTGTAAACTTATGCATATTGTTTGTGTTCATCTTGATTCTATATTCTGTATATTTTAGAATCCATATTTTGTTTTCTTAGTGTTGTTAGGATTAGAAGATAGAAACCTAATGGTTACATGTGAAAATATAACCAATAATGCAAAGGAATAAAACACACAAGAGTGGAACAAGAAGACACAAAGATTTAACGTGGTTCACCCAATCTTGGGTTACGACCACCAAACAAAGAGTCAAATATTATTATCCAATAATTTCAAGCTATTACAATTTGCAATTCCTTGCAACTAAATATCACTATAAGAAGCTACAAAATTCTCATTTTGAAAACCCTAACCCTAAGCCATTTTAACAAGACTTATGTTGGTTAACAAGTTAACCATAAAAATACTTGACGAATCAACCTAGGGACAATGTTTGAAGAATCAACTCAAAACATTTTGACGAGTTAACCCAAAAAAAAATGCCACGATACATGGCAAGTGTATAGTACTTGCCTGATCAATCACCACAAACCAACAATCTCCCACTTGGGGACTGATCAGGCTCCACACTAAACTAAATCCCCTCCCAAATCTAAATCAACATAGCCTTTTAAATCAGTATTAGAGCCCCCAAAACATAAACATTTATTGGATGTACCTCTCAAATATATGAAAAACCACTTTACTGCATTCTAATGCTCAACTCTGGGATGACTCATATACCTGCTAACAACTCCTACAACATGTACAATATTTGGTCTAGTGCATACCATGGCACACATCAAACTACCTACAGCTGAAGCATATGGTACCTTGGACATTTTGTCTTCCTCCTCTTGTGTCTTTGGACACATCTCCTTAGTTAATTTCAAATGACTAGGCAAAGGTGTGCTAACAAATTTTGCATTCTCCATATGGAATCTTTGCAACACTTTTTCAACATAATCAACCTAAGAGTCAATTTGTTGTTCTTCCTATCTCTGCAAATTTTATACCAAGAGTTTTTATGTCCTCAAATCCTTCATAGAAAAACAATGTGCTAATTGTTGTTTCAACCTCCTTAATGTGATCCATGTTAGATCTTTCTACAAGCATATCATCAACATATAAACATAAAATAATGTATTTGTCATCATCAAACCTCTTAAAATAAACACAATATTCTAGATTACACTGACTGCAGCCATGCTTAGCCATAAAGCTATCAAATTTAATATACCATTGTTGAGGTGCTTGCTTCAAGCCATATAAACTCTTTCAATCTGCATACAAATCTCTCCATACCTTTGACCTCAAATCCTTGTGGTTGTTGCATATATATTTCTTCTTCCAAATCACCATGGAGAAAAGTTGTTTTAACCTCAAGTTGTTCCAAATGAAAATATTCAATAGCCACAATACTTAAAATAGTGTGTATAGAAGTCATTTTTACTACTGAAAAAAAAAAGATCTCATCAAAATCAATGCCCTTTTTCTATGCAAATCCCTTTACAACTAACCTAACTTCAAATATTTTCTTACCTCCATCCTCCTCTTTCAGCGTATAATTAAACCCATTTATTTGGTAAAGCCTTTTTACCTGTAGCGAACTTACATAATTTCCAAATTTGATTTTTCAACAAGGAGTCAATTTCTTCTTCCATGGAAAGCTCCCATTGAACCTTTATATCCACCTGCACAACTTCATCATATCATTCTGGTTCACCAACATCTATTAATAAAATAGAATACAAAGAGAGAGAGAGAGAACCTTTCAGGAGGTCTACTTAGCCTTGTTGACCATCTAACATTCACTGGAGTTTGTGGCATTTGTTTTTCTATTGTTGCAGAGCATGAGGGACCACTGGAACATCATCTTTGGGAGTATCATCCAGCACTACATAATCATTTTCTTTCTTCTCATGTTGTTGCAATTGATCTTTGTACAACACTTTCTCATTGAATATGACAACCTTGCTTCTTACAATTTTATGAGTTTCAACATCCCACAGTCTATATGCAAATTCATCAATACCATATCCAAAAAATATTCATTTCTTTGACTTAGTTTCCAGCTTGGTTCTATTTTCAGAATCTATATGTGCAAATGCTTCACAACTGAAAGTTCTGAGAAAATAATAACTTGCCTTCTTATCTATCCATGCTTCCTCTAGAATATCACAACCCAAAGGAGTATAGGGACCTCTATTGATTAAATAAATAGAAATGTTTACAACCTCTACCCGCAATTTTAAGATCAGCCCAGCATGCAACCTCATACTCCTTGCACACTTTATTATTGTCCTATACATGCATTCAGCCACTCTATTTTCTTATGGAGTCCTTGGAACTATTTTTTGCCTACGGATACAATTAGAGGAACAATAATATTCAAACTCTTTATTGCAATACTCACCACCATTATCAAATCTGAGACATTTTAGTTTTTTACTAGCCTCATTCTCAACCAAGCTTTTTCATTTTTAAAAATTTTCAAATACATCATATTTTTGCCTTAGAAAATAAATTCATACTTTCCTAGTTGCATCATCAATGAATGTAACATAATATAGAGAACCACCAAGGGAAGATACCTAAGCTAGTCCCTATACATCTGTATGCACAAGTTCTAATTTCTCATCTTTCTTTTCCTTCCCACTCTTCAAAAAACTAACTCTCTTTTATTTTCCATACACACAAATTTCCATATTGACACATTTTATACCTAATAAGACTTTCTTTGAATGAAGTAATTTCATACCTTTTTCACTCATGTGCCCAAGTCAAGTGTGTCGTAGTATTTTTTCAGAATCCATAATGACCATTTCATGTTCTACCTACTCATCTAGGGCAACTGTTATTGAACATTGACTTTTTTCTATAACAATTGAAGTATAAGGAACAGTGTGACTTGTATAAAGATATAAGGTGCGTACTTTCACACATTTTTCTATTACTAAGGAAACTTTTGAAACCTTCCATTTTTTTACATTAAAAGTAACAATGCAACCTTCATTGCCTAGCTTCCTTGTTGAAATTAAATTCCTACTCAGCCTTGAAACATGTCTTACCTCTTGTAGTAGCCAATGATTCTTATTCTACAAATTAATCTTAATTCTTCCCTTTGAAACAATCTAACAAGGTTCATTATCTCCCAAATAGACTAGCCCAAAATCTCCTTGGACATAATCAAGAAAATAACTTCTATGGGGTGTAGCATGAAATGAGGCCCATGAATCTAGAACCCATGAATCATCGGCATTTTCTAGAGAAAGAAACAAAACATCCTCTTCATATTTATTACTTACCACATTTTCCTCCTTATTTCTTTCTTGTTTATCTACTTCTTTATTCTTTTGAGACTAGCAATATTTCTTCCTATGAACTGGTTTCCCATAGTACTAGCAATCATTTGGTCCCCTAAATTGAGACCTCTTTCCCTTTGATTTTTCTCATGATTTCCTATGACTTCCAAAAACATTTCCTCTCTCCTTTGATCTACCTCTACTTTCTGCATTTAAAACACTACCTGATGTGGATCCATGTGAGCTTTTCCTATGAATTTCCTCACTCAGAATAACACCTACAACATCATCAAATTTTAGGGTATTTGAACTAGAAACAGAGTTACTAGCAGCCATTACCAAGTCATCTCATCTTTCAGGCAAAGAACACATAATCAAAAGAGCCCTAATTTTTTCATCAAAGTTGACATTAATAGAAGATAATTGACTGGTAACTATATTAAACTCATTTAAATGATCAACAACTATCCCACCTTCTAACATTTTTATATTAAATAAATATTTCATAGGAAATACCTTATTTGAAGCGGAATGCTTTTCTTATAACTTCGCTAGGGTTTCCATCAACTCTTTAATTGTCTTTGCTTGTGTAATATTAAATGCCACCGATTTTTCTAGGCATAAACGAATACTTCCAAGTGCCTTCATGTCCAAATTATCTCAATCCCATCAAACATTCCTATCAATTTCTTGGACTTTCCTTCCAATGGTCGCCATAAATCCTTCTGATAGAGATAGTCCTCCATTTTCATTTTCCATAACTGAAATTTTTTCCCATTAAAATTCTCAACCTTCAACTTTCCCTCATCTTCCATTACTCCCACTCAACCATGATACCCTCCTATAGAGGATAACTAAAAATTAACCTTCTCGAATACCACTTGTTAGGATTAGAAGACAGAAATCTAATAGTTACATACAAATATAATCAATAATACAAAGGAATAAACACATAGAAGTAAAACAAGAAGACATAAATATTTAACGCGGTTCACCAAATCTTGGGCTACGTACACAAAATAGAGAGTCCAATCTTTTTATCCAGTAATTTCAAGTTGTTACAATCAGCAATCCCTTGCAACCCAATAATGCTGCAAGAAGCTAAAAAAATCTCATTTTCAAAACCCTAACCCTAAGCCATTTTAACAAGACATATGTTGGTTAACAAGTTAACCCTAAAAATACTTGATGAGTCAACCTAGGGAAAATGCTTAATGAGTCAACTCAAAAAATCTTGGCAAGTTAACCCCCAAAAAAAAAAAATTCCACAATACATGGTGAGTGTACTGTACTTTCTTGATCAATCACCACAAACCAACAAGTGTGTGTGTTATTTTAGTTTATATTGATCATAAGATGGTTATATGTAAAAATGATAAGAGATTGTGCTAAGGTTTTAGGAATATATGTACTAAGGGATACATTTTATTATTTCTTGAGCTTTTTTGAATTAATTAAGAAATATAAAAATAAAGGGTGAGTATTATTATAGTATGGGGTGCAACTAGCAATCATTTGGATGATGTGTATGGTCTTTAATGTATGGAGTGATTTTTACTTGATTTCTTATGTGATATGAGATTTCTATTTCATATGTTTACTCATACTTGCATATGTCTCTGGGCATGACCATGAAAATAATCTAAATGAGACAAACATGCTAGATTTTTATTTTTCACATCATGGTTATCGGGATATTATTTAATCACTTCAAGCCAAGTTAATAGTTTGTGAGAAAGGATTTGATTATGTGTGTGTTAAAAAACCTTACCCATAATTAGCTAGAGCTTGGAGGGGATTGTTTACGCTAGTAGGAATTTATCTTAGAGTTTACATTACTTATTGGATGTATTCAAATATCGTGTTTCTAGTGTTCATACAGTGATTGTGGTATGTAATATTATTTTTAGATTAATATTTATATATTATGGATATTTTATGGTTTGTAGAATTGTGACCCTATATATTGTCAGATCATGTAATTAATGGTTTAGTTAGAAATGGCATTTGGATGCAACTATTAAGCATTTATTATTAGGAAAGTTGATAGAATTTTATATGAATTGATCTTGTGAATTCTTGTTAGGATTAGTTTACTTATTTTGGTTAATATTTATGAAATTTTGAGGTTACATTTTGATAGTTGTTACATGTTTTTATCTAGATAAATTTATTTTTTTGACACAGTAAGGGGTCTACATTAGTCATAAACCTAGCCTAAAATAACTTTTATATTAATAAAAACTTGAAGTGTTTAGAATCTTGGTTTAAAAATATGATTTTCTTTGCATGTGTATGTACACACACTACAATATAGGTGACAAATAAAAGTATTGGTTGTGTGTTGTTGTCACTCATATCGGTTCTTTGAGTGTTTCTAGATAATTCACATGTCTTCCTCTAAACCCTGTGTTTATTTATTTATTTTTGTTTTTTGCTTGTGTACTCATTTATACAAGTCATCTTTTATAAGAAAATTAATCATTTTCTACTATTGGACTTGAATTAGAGTTATTGGAGTGTCGAAATGTATATGTTTGGAAAAAATTAGATTTTGGTATATGATATGCAAGCACGTGCAATCTTTGTTGGATGATAATAACATGATTTTTTGGTGTCTAAGATGAATTTAATTTCAAGAGTAAGTGAAATACGTGTTCGTATGTTATGGGGTTTATAGAAAAATTAATTCTCTGAGATATTAAAAATCAATCAAGGATACTCCTATAGATTTATTTTGTTATCATTAGTTATGATTGTAATACCCCAAAAATGGGCTATACATTCATTAACCTCCGACATTGACAAATCAAATGAAATCAACATCAAAGTCCTAACCTAAGGCACATTTGCACATCATCGAATCCTAATTGATTATCCTCAATTCTGCATCGGAGAATATTCTTAGCAATATTCCTAATTTACCTAATTATCTTTAATTTAATAATTATTTGGCGATAAAGCTATTTTATCCTAAAGTTTGATTAATTGAATATTCTAAATATTTAATTAGTTAGACTTAATTCTGCCACTTAATTATTTAATTGAATTTAATTACATTTATTCTTAAATTATATTATTTTATTTTGACAATAAATCAAAAATCTTATGACTAATTGATTAAATTATTATTTAATTAATTAAAGTCAGTTGTCAAATTTAATGATATAGTTTTTGAATAAAGTTTGATTTAATAATTGATTAACCCATAAATCAATTGTTTTTAAATTCATAAATCAGTTAAGTTGAGGATAAATCACTTTATTTATTTAATTAATTCATAATTATTGTGCACATTCAAATAGCAGTTAAACTTAAAATCAAAAAATCAATGCAAGTTGTTAACTTTTGGAAACTTGACATCTAGTTTGAGTTCAAAGTTGATCTAAACTTCTGATTTGAGTTAAAAAGCTATTTTTGCATGATTTGCATGATTTTGTGAGTTAATTATCTCTGATTCCTTGTTGACTCAAAAATCAACCTGATTTTATCAAGAGTGATTTATGGCTTTTCTCATGCACCTCCAAAGCCCTGAATTTCTATAAAATCAAGGCTTCAACTCTTCATTTGGATCCATCCACGAAATTGCATCCTCACGTTGGCGAATTGGTGATCAAAGAATCCATCTTTGTGAATCAAGGTTGTTGTGAGATTTTCATTATTTTTGAGCATTCATATCATTTAGCATATCAATTCTTAGATTAATTGCATATCAGTTTTCATCTAGAATAGATTCATATGAGTTTTCTTTCATCATAATTGCATAGAAAATATAAAAATATAAATTAAATTTGCATTCATTCCATATCCCTATTTGCATTCAAATCCTTCATTTAGGTGTTGTCAATGTCACTGGTCTCGGTCTAATCTGAGAAGATCATACTCGTACCTACTAGAAGGTAGTAAATCGTCTGGTTAGTTTAGCTTTCAATTACTTGCACGATTTTGATTTTTGCTAACCTCTAATGTTTTACTGAAGTGTTGTGTCTACAGATAGGTACAAAATTCACACACATTTTTCGCGCCCACCGTGGGGCCCTGAAACGGGTTTCTATTCCATTTCTATCAATTTCTATCATTTTCTTGTCGTTTTATGTTCCAAGCTGTGATTTTTATTTTATGTCCGTACAATTTTCATACGAGTTTTGTCAGAAACTCATACCAGGCGGTACCCACTATCGTACGACAGTTGATTTGATCGAGGATCATATCATCAGAAGCACATTGTCGTTTGGAGGCTCTATTGTCGTATGATCTGATACCCATTATCGTACAAGTTTTCGAATTGTCATCTGGGAGATAACCCAGTGTCATACAAGTTTTAGTGCCAGGTTTCAATTGTCGTTTCACTTTTTTAGGCAATTTTCCAGATTTGGACTGACAGCTAACCCTAACAATTGAAATTTTCTATTTCTGATTGATTTCTGCTAATTTTGATTGGGAAAAACGTGAGAATTGTTAAAAATAGGTAAAAATATACTAAGCGTGTTGCAAGGAATTCAAGTAATCTTCTCAACTGATAATGTTTCAATTTGGATTAAAACGAACTCTCACGTGTCAGGCTTGTGTGACTTTTTATTGCTTTCATATCACAGACTTCATTTTGGGCTATAAAAATGAACATAGATTTTCTTTTCGCATATATGTTACACATAGTAAATAGGCCCTATGAACACTATTTGTGGTTCTTGAGAGAGTGGGTTTCTAGAAAAAACTCTTCTCAACAAGAGAACCCTTGTAGGTAGGGAGGATACTGAGAGCGTCTCACGTTCTACTAGATTTGTGTGTCTTCAACTTTTGATTCATACATTCTCTATCCGGGGAGGTTGATAGATCACAAGCGGTTGACATCATAGATCTTTGTGAGATAATCTTGGTCTTAGCGTGTCGGATTAATCTGTTTGCTTTATTTTGGTTAAAAGTGAAAAGGCTAGAGGACTATGCTCTACTCCCTTTTTGGGGTAGTATCAGAAACTCGGATCCTTGAATTTGGAACCAGTCTCCATGTGGTATCTTTTGTGAGTCACCTTTAGAGAGGGTTAACCGTAGTGGACATTCCCTTAATTGGGTCAACCACGTGGACAGAACCTCAAGTGGTAATAGCGATTTTCGTCGTGGTAGTGACAACTACTATATAAATGTCCTTGTGGAGGAAATCTTCACTGGTGTGATCTCTTGTTGGGTTGTCAGATCTCCCTAGCAGCTCCTGATGTGTTAAATTCTCGGGCTGTGTCAAAACCTCGGTGCACCTGTATTGGAGTTCGCCCTCTTGAGATCACAAAAGTTGCAAAGTCAGACCATTACTACAAACCTTAGTGAGGCCAAATTTTCATTTTCTAGGAATATGTGCGTTATTGCAAAACTTTTTGGAACATACATAGTTAGCACTCCTAGGGATTAGCATATTCAGTCACTTGGTTGTTCATGTGTAGGGTTGCTTTGTCCCTTGTTCATTATTTTCAGACATGCTTGAAATCACTTGCATGTTGTTTTGCGTGCCTATTTATCTATCTGGTTACTAAGAATGAATCGATCTGATACAATCTTCAAATCTGGACAGACAATTTTGTAAACAATCTGAAACTGAAAACCCAAAAATTTGCAAAATCTAAAGAAAAATACCTTTTTGGAGTCAAAAGTCATCCCACAAAATTAGAAAGTCGTACGAGTTTGTCCAATTGTCATTTCAGAACTACCCTGTTGTCGTACGATATAAGGTATAGTCTCGTACGAGTCTTGCCGCCAGTCAATTCAAAAAAAGTCAAATACTGCTATCAACTGTCGTGTGATTTTTGCAATTCTTGTACGAGTTTGTCAACTGTCATATGATTAGGAACCCAGTGTCGTATGAGTCTATAGAAAGTCGTTTGAGAAAATTTGAAAAATTGCCAAAAAGTGGTCAAAACTGTCAGAGACCTAGCTTTTACAGCCTATTTCCAGAATCTGTCGAACAAATCACTGTGTCAGGAATAGAGCAGAAACTAGAAAGAATCTGATCATTTTCCCAAAGTGGCCTCTTGAATCTGGTTTAGCCTTCTGTTTTATCGATTTGAGTCTTTTTCATGTTGTGTCAAAACCTTGTCATAATTATCAATCTTCAATCAATCTTCAAAATGACAAAGTATTGTGAGCTCGTGTCCGCTATCTTTTGGGCGTCTACCCATACATCCAGGGCACAGTATCCTTCATCTAAGTCTAAGCTAATCTTAAATCAATTCAATCTTGACAAGGTTGCGTCATCTGATCTTCTTGAATCAAGTCATTCTTCATTTGTCTTCATCTTATTCTTTTGCTTCACCCAAGGTTAATGGAGGAAACTAGAGCTTCCTCACACAAGAAATCAAGAAAAGCATCTCATAAGTTACCTTTGACTACTCACAAGGGTCCAACTCTTGAGCAACTCTACAATTCTGGTCTTTATGAAGATGACAGTCTTGGCAACTTTTGATTAAAAACTAGTTACATACCCCCTCCATCAACTCATGGAGGTCATCAACAAACTCCACCTCAATCTATCCCAGGGAGTCCTAAAACTCCTAACATATCTCAAGCAGGGACAAACCATGGCTCTCAAAAAGCTCATTCTCAACATGGTGTGGATCAAGAACCTACACCTTCTGAAATTGCTCGATATCAAAACGATGATGACTTCAAGAAAATGATGAGGCATTTCTTAAAAGAAGATAGAGAAACATACTTTCTAGAGTTAGCTCATCAAGGAGCTAAACTTCCTCCTAATTTTAATGTTGAAGATATCATTACACATGAGGAAGAAACCCCTATCATGGCTATGATGAAATAGATGCATGCCATGCAAGTCAAACTTAACAAACTTGAGAAAGAAAAGGAACCCAAGGAGTTCTCCATGGAGGCTCTATGTCCTTTTCCATTTGACAAAGACTTGTACATGCCACCATTCCCAAAAAGAGTGGAGATGCCTAAATATGATAAGTAAGATGGAAACTCTGATCCTCAAGATCATGTCAGAGAATTATGTACACAATCTATGGAGTTCATGCATGAACCAACCTATCTAATGTGTCTCTTTCCTTGATCTCTAGGAGGAGCAGCCATTCATTGGTTCTCTAGAATGCCTCCTACAATCAAAACCTTTGAGGAGTTGATCAAATTGTTCTATCAGCAATACTCCTACAATATTCAACATCTAGTCACCATGATCGACATCTACAATCTCAAACAATATCCAAAAGAACCATTCTTGACATTTCTCAAAAGATGGAGGAAGAAATTCTCTCTATATGCTAGACCTATTCTAGAAACTGAAAAACTAGAAATCTTCATCAATAATCTTGTTCTAGAAATCAACTACCCTTTACAAATGCAAAATCATACATCTTTTGATAAGATGGTAGATAATGTGATCAAAATTGAAAAAGTACTTGTGAAAAAAGGAGACATCACAGTTCAAAAGGACAAGTATGAATATGGATCTAGTTCTAAGGACAAGAATAAAAATTGGAACAAGAATAAAGGCATCATCACAAATGGTGTTGTTGATACTCTCAGTGCCCCATCTAAGGCACCAGCTTTCAATCTAACTGTTGGTAACCAAGCCATCAAAGCTTCAGAACAAAAGGTACCAAAATCATCTCAAAAGAAGACAGAGTACAAACTTTGGTCTGCTGATAATAAATGAAAGTTCACTCCTCTTGGAGAATCTTTGGAATCAGCCATGAAAACTCTGTTAGCTAACAATATCATATCTCTGCCTGAGATTCCACAATTTGATCCTGAACCTAAACCAAAATGGTGGAGAGAGAATGAATTCTATGGCCTCCATCGAACAAAAGTCATATCATCAAGGCATCGCCTCCAATACTTAGTATGGCCAATCCGAACCTATGTGACATATCCAGCATATATATATATATATATATATATATATATATATATGAGAAGCTCCTGAGGCTGACGTTGTGCCTAGAACACTGCTCTCAAAACTGGGATATGCTCCCACGCCCAGATCTGTAAAACTAAAGCTCCAGCAGCAAAAGACTTGCTCTCCTGATACACTACCTCGTGCATCTTAGAGAACATGTGGGCCAATAAACACTGACCCCAAGCCAACTTAGAGGAAGTCACCATCAAATGTGCAACCATTGGGGCCTAGCCCATCAATAGACCGTTCTGCTGACGGTCAAACATGATAATCCCTCCTATCATCCGTGCAATAATACACTCCAGTCGGTGCATTTGTCCATAACGCTATACTAAGGTCTCCCAGGAAATAGAGGTTGTCATCTAGGTATCATCTCCAAAGAGATGTCTGAAGGATAATAGACCTAAGTTCCCCGAACTCACATACTCTAGACGTCGCCCTGCATGGAAAGGAATACGCAGTATACGGTACACATCCTCTAGGGTCACAGTAATCTCCCTAGTCAGTAAATGGAAGGTCTAAGTCTCTGAATGGAATCGCTCAATCAAAGTAGTCAAAAGTCTGTGATTTACCCTAATCTCGGGTAAATGAATGAGATACTCGAAGCCGCAAGAAGCAAGGTGAACCCTCATAGGGTTAGGGAGTGACACACACAGTCTCTGAGTGGCTGGATGTGAGATGCGTACATGAACATCTGGATATATGACCTACACAACACAGAAACAAGGGATCCTATCAGTAATTCGATTGCAGAATAGGTTACAAGTGCAGGAATTGAACAGTTTGCTATTTCAGAAGGTAGGTTAAAAGGTCAGTAATCAGGCTAAAAGATCAAAAAATTCAAAAATTTGGCCTAGTAATGAGTTTTAGGCTTGCTATTTTTCATACGACACTTCAGACTGGCATGGAAACTCGTACGAGTTTCTACATCATACCATATGACAAAGCATAGTGACACGACACTGTATACCTCATCGTACGAGTTATGAGGGACCCGATGAAACATTGTACGACTCTTGGGTCCCTCTCATACGAGTCTTGGGGGTTATTGAAATGACAATCTAACTATAGTTGAAAAGTCGTACGAGTTCTAGATGGGAGTTGTACGAGTTTCCATGCATTCAAAAATTCAAAATTGAAAAACATACAAAAAGATGCTAAAAATGCTATAAAACATGAAAAATTGACTTTTTAGAGAGGTACAGAAGTCCACCTACTGAATGTCCATATTGACAGGGTCTCTGGTGTCTCCAGTTGCACTCAAATCGATGCGAACTAATAGGTACCTTCATCTCCGCCATTTTCTTGCTTAGAGGGCTCCACAAAGTTTTGAAAGTCAAAGGTGAATAATGAAATGAAAATACCCTTCCGGCCTTTATATAGCTTTTGACCTAATTTTCAAAAATGCTCCGTTTTTCACAAAAATTGCACCCCTGGCTAATTTCGACGTTCTGAACCCATTTTCGGGATCAAAATCAAAATCTGAGATCGTTTACTATGTCAAAATTGTGATTTAAAATTTTCGGACCCAGGACGGTCTACTGCTTGCATAATCGACCTTCAATCATCATAGAAATCCA
The DNA here is from genome assembly GCA_027943335.1 of Chamaecyparis obtusa. Lineage (NCBI taxonomy): Eukaryota > Viridiplantae > Streptophyta > Pinopsida > Cupressales > Cupressaceae > Chamaecyparis > Chamaecyparis obtusa. The sequence goes on from BSBK01003921.1 coordinate 146,723, forward strand.
GAATTCAACTTAACTGATTATCTTACATCAAACTATTGAAATTTCAACTTGGTCAACTCATGGTTTAACCTAGTCAAACTTGGTCTCCAAGACCTCTAAATGATGCAGAACGCATTCTCGGACATGCACAACCACTTCTCAAATCAATTAACATGCTTCTAAACTATAACAGTGACTTTTCTTGTCAGATTTCAATTTTAATCCCGAAGGGGGCATGGTATTGCACATCATTCAAAGTCTGTAAATCTAAATCTGTAAATCAATATCTTTCGTCAGTAATCAAGACAACAACCACATCTAGTTGTTGACTCATCTAAAGTCCTTGTCACTTGGGGCATATCAGATTCATCAAGATCCATATCAATGTGGTATTCTCCTAATCTTGTAAACTATATTAGCTTTTCGTAACCATCGGTTCATTAGTGTTATTTCCTTGGTTCTTCGTAACTGAAGGGTTCATATGTGATACCAATGTGATTCTTATTGACAATCGGGTCTGGAATCGGTCACTCGCTTCTTTGTAATCATAAGGTTCAAAATTAGGCATTTTGACACTTTTTCATAATCACTGGTTCATCATTGCTATAGTGAACATTATCTTTGGTCATTCAAGACCTAACATCTTCAAATCTTTCAATCAGTTTCTGTCTCGGAATCGATTCATCTTTCAAACCAATCCCAAACATCAGATTCTTTATCATACACATATTGTCTTTGAGCCACTGCACTTCACATAGTAATTCAAAGAGGGGCAAAATGTAATACCCCAAAAATGGGCTATAGGTTCATTAACCTCCTACATCGACAAATCGAACAAAATTGACATCAAAGTCCCAACCTAAGGCACATTTGCACATCATTGAATCCTAATTGATTATCCTCAATTCTGCATCGAAGAATATTCCTAGCAATATTCCTAATTTACCTAATTATCTTTAATTTAATAATTATTTGGCGATAAAGCTATTTTATCCTAAAGTTTGATTAATTGAATATTCTGAATATTTAATTAATTAGACTTAATTCTACCACTTAATTATTTAATTGAATTTAATTACATTTATTCTTATATTGTATTATTTTATTTTGACAATAAATCAAAAATCTTATGACTAATTGAATAAATTATTATTTAATTAATTAAAGTAAGTTGTCAAATTTAATGATATAGTTTTTGAATAAAGTTTGATTTAATAATTGATTAACCCATAAATCAATTGTTTTTAAATTCAAAAATCAGTTAAGTTGGGGATAAATCACTTTATTTATTTAATTAATTCATAATTATTGTGCACATTCAAAGAGCAGTTAAACTTAAAATTAGAAAATCAATGCAAGTTGTTAACTTTTGGAAACTCAACATCTATTTTGAGTTCAAAGCTGATCTAAACTTCTGATTTGAGTTAAAAAGTTGTTTTTGCATGATTTGCATGATTTTGTGAGTTAATTATCTCTGATTCCTTGTTGACTCAAAAATCAACCTGATTTTATCAAGAGTGATTTATGGCTTTTCTCATGCACCTCCAAAGCCCTAAATTTCTATAAAATCAAGGCTTCAGCTCTTCATTTGGATCCATCCACAAAATTGCATCCTCACGCTAGCGAATTGGTGATCGAAGAATCCATCTTTGCGAATCAAGTTTGTTGTAAGATTTTCATTATTTTTGAGCATTCATATCATTTAGCATATCAATTCTTAGATTAATTGCATATCAATTTTTATCTAGAATAGATTCATATCAATTTTCTTTCATCATAATTGCATAGAAAATACAAAAATATAGATTAAATTTGCATTCATTCCATATCCATATTTGCATTCAAATCCTTCATTTAGGTTTCATCAATGTCACTGGTCTCGGTCTAATCTAAGAACATCATACTCGCACCTACTAGAAGGCAGTAAATCACCTAGTTAGTTTAGCTTTCAATTACTTGCACGATTTTGATTTTGCTAACCTCTAATGTTTTACTGAAGTGTTGTGTCTACAGATAGGTAGAAAATTCACACACACAATGATAAAGTCATATTGATTGTCAAATTCATTCAGTAAAGAAGGAAACTAAAGTTGGTAAAAGCATTAAGCTAGTTTGTAAAGATAAATGAAGGAAAAGGTAGTTTCGATAAAGGCAAAGGAAGTCAAGACATCGAGCAAGGCAGAACAAGGAAAACTGAATACCAAACACCGAACAGTATCAAGCTACAACATTTACCAAACTAAGAGAAAATACATGTTACTGAGCAAGAGAAAAATATATTATCAAGCATCATAGGCCGACACAAGGAGAATCTACAGATACATTGAATCTGGACACCGAGCATAAAACGGTTTACAAATCTTGAGGAGTTTGTTTGATAGAGCATTGGAGATTTAAATATAATGATTTTGTATGATTACAAGGTGAGATTCTCCAGTGATATTTAAATGTGATATATGCATTAGAGAAGTAACCAATTCTAGCACTGCTTAAGGAGAAGATTTTAGATTATTTCCATCGCTTCTAGAATTTAGTATAAAATGGATCAGAATGTGAAAATTAGAGTGTATGTGTGTATGTGAAGGAGAAATTGAAGAGAGCAGGTAATGATCATTCAAAGATAAGTTTGAAGGTGATGAGAAAAGAATCCACTGAGTAACAGAGCAGTAAAGAGAAGATTGTGAATGTGATTCAGAGTTGGCATATTGAGTCTGATAAGCATAAGTTGATGCAAGTATTACAGATAGTTTATGTATTGATTAACTGTGTAAACAGAATTGTAAAATCTCTTAACTGAGTAGATCCTAATAGGTCTTATATTGTAAGTCCTTTAATAAGGCACATCTCTTATATTAGAGATGTAAAATCCTTTAGCGAGGTAAACTTAATTGGTCTTTAGACTCTTAATAGGGTAAGATATCAAAAATAGCTAATTTTGTATCTCTAACCGAGCAAGATTTTTATTGCAGTAGTGAAGTTTTGTAGGTGTCATTCCCACTGAAGTTTTTATCCTCTAACAATGATTTATGTGATACCAAAATTATTGTGTTATGAGTTGTGTTTCATGATATTACTTTATATGTTTTATGTTGTTATATGAAAAGTTATGAATTTGGTGAATGGTTAAGAAAGTTAGATAAAAAAAATTGGAGTACTGATTCACCCCTCCCCTCTTAGTAATTAGCTTTCCATAATTAATCCAACATCACACTTGAAAAATGAGGGAACTAAAGTGAGAAAAACAAGATGGGAAAATGATAAGTATGCAATTTTCATCTTTATATTTTTTCCCACTTTAACATACATGTGCGGTACAACAAATCAAAGAAAATATTCATTATATTTGTTATAATTTCTAAAAGGGATATTAATAAAATGATGTGAATATAGAATGGATAAGTAAACATGTAAATTTATTTTCACTATTCAAGTTGTGAATATCGAACTCTAATGCATAGAAGTGTAATGCAACAACTATGATAATTTTAAAATGCTAGGGAGAAATAGGTGTAGGCCCATATAGTATTTGACAAGAGGGTTGAGTGGGAACTTTTGACATTTCATTCCCTCCTTATATCTCATCAATAAAAACTAATTTGATATATCTTACTTAGACTCCTTTGCATGAGTATCCCTTTCTTTTACCCTCGCTCTTACCTCTACCAATTACCCTAACTAAAAAACCAAAAGGTAATTAAACATAGAAATTTTGGGATTTTAGGTTTTTTCTTACATTTTTACATGTTTTCCATCATTATTGGCCTTATGGACCACCTTTTTCCCTTTTAAAAAAAATGGCTAAGTACCACCATCAATATTTGGGCCATCAATATCCACCTTTCCTCCTTATTGCTTTTGATATCCTTCACTAAATCATCTTTCTCCCTAAAATCTAATTACTAAAAACTTCTAAGTGTTAACTCTTTTAGGACTACGTCCATTAGGCTTCTTACTGATGCAGGAGCATCTTGGGTACTTTGGCAATCTTGCATCAACCAAAAAGATTTATTTTTTCTTGTTCATGTATGTTGTTTGAGGAATGGCCTTTGTTGTTCATGTTTTCTCTTTATGCAAAGTTGGCTCCTTAATGTGGACCTATCGTGCATCCTATATCTTAGATCGCAAGGCTTAATTCCATCATTCGCAAGAGTTGTCTTTCTCCTTATTCGTGGTGTGCTTGTTTCATGGTAGCTTGAGTAACGTGCAGTGTTGGCTTCGATGATGTTTTGTTTGGCATCTAGGCTTTACGCGACCTTGGGGTTTTCTTCTTGGATCATGCTAAGACCTATAGTTATCTTTGCCCATGTTTATTTTCTTGTTTGTAAGGTCGTTGACCCTCCTTTGGGTAGGACCTATTTCTTTGTAATAATTTGCTTGACAAGACGACTTGTGGTCTTGCTAGCTATTTAATAAGAAATCTAGGATTAGGGAAGATAGTGAAGAAGTCACAATCAAAGGAAATAAATCAAGACTAGATCTGTAAGTCTGAGCTTCTAAGCTCGTTGTTTATTATCTGATTGTAAATGGTTGCAACTAGGTAGGCCTTATGCCTAGCATGTTGAATGAAAATTGTCTCAGCACATCTACATTTAAATCTCTATAATTCTTGTGTTTCTCCTTTATTATTGGCTTTCATGTGTAACTCTTGCGAGGCTAGTTGGGTAGTGGGCATCCATCCCTCCCCTCCTTGCATTACTTACATACCCTTTGTTCCTTTCTAGCACACCTTCCTTCTCCATTCCACTTCTCGACCCTCTAATTTTGAGTCTAAAAATCATCTAAATTCTAATATTTTCAGGTATCAATCCATCATTATTATCCATATTTCCATTCCCTCTTCGATGTGCCTCCTTTTGTATTCTTGAAGCATAAATTTTGACAATTTCGTTCAAATAACCTAGGTATTTTTTATTAGATATAAGGCATTTTTCCTTCTCATTTTATTTATTTCATCTTTGATATTTGTCTTTTCCCTCTTCGGGGCCATTATTTCTCAGATTAAGCGTCAAATTCTCAAATTAATATTTGAGGTGGACCTTTCTTGATATTTGTATAAGAATCTTAATTTATTATTGGAGATTAGCCTTTCTCGAGTTTTGTGCCTAATACTCAAATTAACTTTGGGGTTGGCCTTACCTTGAATTTTGTAACAAGGCTCTTAAATAATTATTTTATTTATTTATTAAGGGTGGTCCCCTCCTAGAGTTTTGTGTCAAGACTTTAATTTAATTTCCTCTCCATGTGCACCTCTCTAGAGTTTTGTGCCATGGGCCCTTAATTATTATTTTCTATGAGGCCCCTCTTGTGCCCTAGATCACTATAAAAGGGAGCCTTCCTCTCTCATTTGGACATCTCATCTCACAATCTCACAAGCTCTCAAGTGCAAGCAAAGCAAGAAGATCAAGCATTCAAGCCTTCAAGCATTCAAGCATCCAATTCATCAAGGAGATCCATTAGTAGCCATTGAAGGATTCAAGCTCTATGGAGCTCTCTTGTTGAAGATTCCTCCATTTCTATCCAAGCCTCTTCCAAGTTCAAGATCCATTCAAGATTGGTGTTGAAGATCAAAAGACAATTGATTGGAGACATCCTACATGTGATTCTACATTCATCCATTCTTGTGGATTCAAGGATTCGAATCCTCCACAAGGGTTTCAACTCAAGCAAGGTGAATTGTTCCATTTACTTTGTTTATTCCAGCAATTTCAATTCAATTTCAAGGTTAATTCTTAAATTGGGGTTTGACTGAGGCAAACCCCCCAAACAAACAACAAAAAACCCTCTTTTTCTTGCAGGTACAGGTGTGGAATCTCGGATCTGAGAGAGAATTTGGATACCCTTTTCGGTGAACTTTCGAGATCTGTGAACAAAATTTGAATCGGACTTCAGAATAAAAATGTCGACCCTGACCTAGTCGGGGACAACCTTGACCCTGACCTGGTTAGGGACAACCTCGACTTTGACCTGATTCAAATTTTAGAAAAATATTTCTGGGTTTTGTAGATCTCGCAGTTTCGACTTAAGATAGCAAGAATCAACAATTTTTGAGATCGTTTGATAGGGTTTTCAGCTGATTCTTTTTTAGAGGTAAGTACCTTTATTTCTTAATTTCAATATTAGTCATCTATATTTACTTTCTATATCAATACAATTTCATGTAAGTGTAAAATATTGGCTTTGGGGTCTCTTTTATATGCAAACCATTGTTCTAGGACCCCATACACTATTTTATCCTTTACAGTAATAATACCACAAAAAGTGGGAATGTCCCTATGTGGTCCCTAAGTAAACTTAATTACATGTGTGTTTAGAACCTAGGAGAAGAATTTACTAGGTAAACACTTAAACACACTAAAAATATTAACCCTAAAATTTCAACCTATTGTATAATATATCATCTAAATGGGTTTCCCATTATTCTAATTTAAAGTTATTTGGGTGAAATTCAGCCAAGTTATGGCCAATAGAAATTTTTATAGGCTCCAAAAACCTTATCAAGCCTCGACATGGTTATCCAAACCATTGGAAATGTTAATTATGTTCTTAATTCTCAATTCATTTGTGATCATCGACAGGAGAGGACTGGTGGCCTTGAATAAGGAAAAAATAGTAAGGAAACGTGGTTGGAGCTTTCCATGGTTCCCAAAACCATTTTCTCTGACAAGATTAACGGTTCTCAATAAGCCAATAGCTAAATAAGTAAAACTAACTAAAGAAGAAGTGTTAGAGGTTGTAGTGATTCCCATAACCACTAGAACCTTTGACTTAGTTCTATATTTCTCTTCTAACATCAACTAAAGATAGACAAATTGTAAATAAGGTAGTAAATAATAAAATAATATAATCATAGGTCTTAATAGTTCCCAAAACTGCCAAACCCCATTTTTCTTCTTGTTCTAGGCCTCATGCACCCCAAAAATGTGAAGAATCAATGTTGAAGACTTAAACAATATCAACTATCACAAAAGGTGTTGTCACACTTGGTTTTGAAGGTTCCTAAAATAGTCAAACCACAAAAAATATGCATAGAAATTTTACAATAAGGTATTTAAAGAATACAAAAAAGTGAACTATTCCAAGGGGAAATATATTGTTCCAAATGCATAAATGTGTGCTTAGAGCATGGTTTTTTCAACCTACCTTTAAATGTTATTCATTTTCATCAACTTTAAAAACCTCAAATGTTTAATCATCTAGACCATACAAAGGTATTTTTTAATATCTTACTGAACAATAAGAAATGGGGATCAATGGAGATTGAACCTATTTCCTATTGTACATTAGGAAGGGGAGATAACCCAAGAGGACTAAATGGGATCAAGAACTTAATGGTTATCAAGTTTCCTTCACTAATATGGAAAATTGATAGGGCAATGTGAGAAATAAGATGAAATAGAAGAAATGGTTGAGTTTTTGTGCACACAAACTAATAGAAACTAGATAACTCAATATAGTAACTAGAATAGGGGTATAGAAGATTTCACTAACTTGTGATTTCAATTTGAATCAGTTTTGGAGGGAAGAGGTTTCCTAGGCCAGCCTATTCCCAAGAAGAGGTCACCTTGGTCGACTCATTCATAGTACTTTTTGATTATTTGAATTGTTGATTGTTCGTAAGATCTCGAACTTTGAAAATTTGTTTTAGTATGAGCGCCTCTTGTTCCTATACATAATAAAAGAGAGGTAATAATTTTTAGAGAGAGGTTTTCCTTAGTCAAACCCTAGTGGAGGAATCAACCTTTTAAATCAAATGAAATTTTCTTGAAAGGAAAGTATTTTTATATGAAATAAAAGTTAGATATGAATCATAAGTTTTTGATTAAGGTAAAAGCAGGTTTTGAAGGGGCCCCAAAACCCTGTACATAATGGCCACAAAAGATATTCAAATAAGCCCAAAAAAAAGAATGGATCAAGACCAAAGCGAGGGTTTTACAGCAGTCTCCCACAACCTAGATGAGACAATGTATGAAACAACCTTCATACAAACCCAAACAAACTAAAAATCCAAATCTAGGATTAGACCACACTTGATAGTCCAATCATCTCTGCTCCCTTCTTCTAGAAGCAGAGATGAATCATAAGTTACATTGTACCTTGATGGAACAATGCTTCTTTAGATGTAATCACAAGTGTTGATGCAATATCTTTGACTCCACAAAATCTTAGGAGGAAATCATGAAAATACAAGCCTTGTACCATGAATGTTATAGTTTCACACAATTTTTTATGGAGATAAGAAGAATGAGTTGAAGACTTGAATACTTGAATGAATAAATGATTGAATGTGTGAATGTATGTGGATGAAAGATTATGCTATGACCTCCTTCCTTGATGGTGCACTCCTTTGACTTGGCCTTCAATGAGGGAAAGAATCTTAATCAATGAAGATGATTAAATTAGAAAATGTCTTGAAATACTTGAGATCTACCTTAGAATTCTTGAGATGCAAATTTGTAGGAGAGAGCTTAAATTCTTATGTTATGTTTTTTCAAATGAGGAGAGATAGATTTTTTATTTACCTCTCAAAATATTTTGGGCCTCAAAATTTGGAGGAAGCTTATGAGATTTTAGATTTCTTTCTTAGCCAATGAGATGGGCCCTCAATTTTTAATGCAATCAAGGTTGGTGGATCCAATTAAGGATTGACCGACCTTGCAGCCAAACCAATATGCAATTGAAATACACAACAACAACACCAGATCTGAAAGAAAACTGATATCTTTATTCATTAACACTGATTACAAGCAATGTGTCAGGTTGTAAGGCCTTCACGGTTGCGGCTAGATACAAAGCAAGTAAAAATCTACAAGATCTCACAGGATCCAACTCTTCACCACAACATCAGTATTCAGCTAGCCCGAATCTGCAACACGCAGCACACTGGTAGGCATCCAAGAGAGATCTGAACTTGAACTCAAACTTCCAAGCAATCTTCTTGTTCCTAAGTTCACAGGCTCCTAACTTTTCCTTCCAACTCCCTCCTCCTAAACAACTACCCAAGCATCCTATAAATATTGATTCCCAACCACAAGCCAGCTAAAGAATCAACAAACCCTTAGAAACAAATATTAAATGCTAAAACATCAGTCAACTCTCATATAGCCTTACAAATAAATAAACTCTCCAAGATGGCCCATAACAGTCATTAGATCCGCATAGAAGAATGCAACATGCCAGATCTAGGTCCTCACATGTCCAACGGTCAACCCATAATTCAAGGAGCATGACCCAAATCAGTGGAACCAGTCGGCCAAGCCGATCCAACTAAACAATCTAGTTGGTAAGCAAGAACACTGAGCAACAGAGGAAATAACCGAGCGCCAGTCAACCAACCACACCAAGCATGACCGAGGAACACAATTATCACCAAGCGCCAATGAACCAAGGCCTTCAATTACCGAGCGTTCTTTAGAGACCAAGCACCCCGGTAAACACTGAAACTAAGCAACCAATCTCCCAAACTGAGCAAGTACTTCACCAAACCAAGATCACAACTAACAATCTACCTTCAAAGACAAACATATTTTTGGTTGATATGGGATTGCCAAGAATCCTAGGATGCTCTTGCATCAGACACCCTAGGTAAGAAAATTTTCTCATAAGGAAATTAGGAACGTCTCAAGCGAATCAGAACAGGTATGCCAAATATGTTCTTCACCCATATCTCCTCTTGTCCTTCATCCCAAGTAGTCTTCACTTCATTCATTTCTCCCTACAACAAGTTCTTCTGCTTTCCACTTTGCTTATCCTTCCGGTTGGCAACTGATAGCAACCAACTCTGACCACTACCGATCACATCAGTACCTCGGTAAGGTTCATCTTCTTCAGAATCCTCAATCAACTCAACATCATCCGCATCTCTCTGTGTCACAAATGTCATCATCTGCTTTACCATCTCTATTAGTAAGACCATCTGCCTCTTAATCTCAACAAACTCTTCAGATATATCATTCTCCTTCTCCTTCAAACTAGACTTCACAGGAATAGGTTCATCAACCTTCTGCTCCTGAGGTTTTTCATAAGGACAACACCTAATAACTCCACATCCCTTAACCCCTATTTCTTGAAAAGGTATCATCTTATGCCGAGATCCTTCATGCCTAACCACATAGGTATTAGTGTGACCATCAAACAAAACATTTATGTCAAACTGCCAAGGCCTACCGAGCAATAGATTACAAGCATACATAGGCAATACATCACACAATATCTCATCCTGGTAAGATCCAATCTGAAAATTAACCAAGCATTGTTCTTCAATCCTAACCTTAGACACATCTTGTATCCAACTAATCTGATAAGGATTAGGATGTTTCCTTCTTTCCAAACTCAACTTACTAACAATTTCATCTGAAACAAAGTTCTCAGAACTGCCACCATCAACTATAACATTACATACCTTATCCTTGCACTTACATCTGGTTCTAAAAAAATTTCTCCTTTGCACCGGTTCATGGACACATGCAGCTAATCTCCTAGTGATAAGTGTCTCACCTTTTTTTGCAACATTCATAATATCTTCTTCAGCAGTCAATGCAACTCTTTTCTTAGGACAATAAAAACTTCTATGACCAGCTTCACCACAGTTATAACAAGTACCAGTGAACTCATTCTTCCACCTTCTGTTGGATACAATTGTCTGAAGGACATTGTTGGATATGATATGTGTTGTCTTTGATGTCACACAAATGTCATATCAATTATCGCTCTCAGTATCTACCGAGTTCAGTCAGTCAGCTAAGCAGTTCTCAGTATCTATCAAGTTCAGTCGGTCAGCTAAGTGGTTCTCAGTATCTACCGAGTTTAGTCGGTCAGCTAAGCAGTTCTCAGTATCTACCGAGCTCAGTCGGTCAGCTAGGTGGTTTTTAGTGTCTACCGAGTTCTCTCAGGTGTCTAAAGGAAACATGACAGGGTAACAATGTTAACCGAGCCTCCTCGGTTATCGAAGGAAAATTAGTGGTTACCGAGCTCTCTCGGTCTCCAAAGGATGTTGCAAAATTTGTTGTGGTTACCGAGTTCTCTCGATCACCGAAGGAAATCTTTTCAAGATTAATGTTTACCGAGAAAGGTCGGCCCTTTCAAAGAATTTTGTTATTACAGTTTGTTTATCCCAGCCGACTGTTATAATAATTATTAGTGTCGACTTGACAATCTAAATGATTATGAAATGGCATATATATATACAAGGTCAAGTGGTGAATAAAAGATATACAGCATGCAGAAATCATTTTGAAGAAAGGTGTGTGTGAATTTTGAAGGATGGTCAGATATCCTTGAGGAGCAGCAAAGATTTAATTGATCAGTAAGGATCTAGTGAAACAGAACAGAGATCTATATTCAGCAATTCAGTTGCAGGTAATTTCATTGTTACTCTCTAGCAATTGTAGCAGTGATATCAAAATCTCTTAACCGAGTTGGTTTAACAACCATTTTGTAAATTCTCTAACAAGGTAACAATTCTATTGAATTGTTTCAAGACCTCTTACAAGGCCACTCCTAGCAGGGTGATTAAATCCTCTAACAAGGTCACACCTAACAGTGTGTTTTGTAACTTTTTACCGGGTTGGCTTCTAACCGGGCATCACTTCAAAAGAGTGAAAAATAGTAACTAGTTACATTGGTGGTTTTTCCCATATTGGGTTTCCACGGTAAATCTGGTGTCTCTTGTGTTCATGTTATTTTCTTTATTCATGTAAGTTAATCAGTGATGAATGCTTAAGAACAATTTAATTATTACACACTTCAAGGATCGAGTTTTCAGCATTTCTCTGTATATTTACCGAGTGGCACAGTTTATAATTTGTTAAGATATTTAAGGGATTAGTGGTAATATTTTTGTGGTTAACTAATTCACCCCCCCTCTCAGTTACTGCATCTATATTTCCAACAATTGGTATCAGAGCTTTTGGTGCTTGCAGGAAGGGTTTTAAGGACCTAAGCTAAAGATCAGGATGTCTTACAAAAGAGAAATTCCAAGGCTTAACAGAAATAACTTTTCAGCATGGCAAGGTCTCATGAGACTACATCTGGCTTCCATTGGTGATTCAGGATGCAAATATATTAATCAAGAATATACAATTCTTACTGGCACATTAACTGTTGAAGACATTGCAGAGAAGAAGAACCATAACACTATGATGATAGACATTGCATCAGCTCTTAGCTATGAAGAATTTGATGAAATCAAAGACTGCACAACTGCTCATGAAATGTGGAACAAGCTAAAGAAAATCTATGGCGGTGATGACAATGTGAAGAGAGCCAAAGCAGAGAGCCTAAGAGGACAGTTTGATCAAATGAAAATGAGAGAAGAAGAAAACATTGCAAAATATGTTGAAAAGATCAAGACAAGTGTTAGTGCAATCAGAGCTTCTGGAGGAAAAATTGATGATGAAACGGTTATAAGTAAGGTTCTTAGAACATTACTCCCTATTTATGCAATAAGAGTTTCTGCTATTCAAGAAAGAAGATGTGAAGAAAATCACAATATAACTTTGGATGCCTTAGTTGGAAGATTGACAGCCTTTGAACTGGATAACTATGACAACTATGTTCCAACTTCTAAAAATATTGAATCAGCTTTTGAGGCCAAACTTTCACTCAAGAAAGGGAAGAAAATCCAATCAGAAAGTGAAGAAGAATCAGAGGAAAGTTCTGATAGCGATCTTGAAGTTATTGAAGCATTACTTGCAAAGAAGTATTCAAGAGGTAGAGGAAAATACAAAGTTAAAACTCCCTTAATCTGTTTTTCATGTGAAGAAATTGGTCATATTGCAGCTAGGTGTCCAAACAAGCAAAGCAAAGATGGAAAGAAAAATTACAAGTACAATGGCAAGAAAAATTTCAAATCATTCAAGGATAAAGGTAAGAAAACATATTTTTTTGCTAAAGATTCGGATGATAGTGAAGAAGAAATTATTTTCATTGCTGTAAAAGATGAACCTGATAATGATGAAGATGAGATGGCACTTATCTCTCATATAAGCAAGAATGATACATGGATTATAGACAGTGGATGTTCACATCATATGACTGGTGACAGGACCAAGTTTGAAAACTTTAAAAACTTTGATGGTGGTAATGTAAGGTTTGGAAACAATGAACCCTGTTGTATAAAAGGAAAAGGATGAATTTCATTAACCAAAGAAATTATATGTGATAATGTATATTGGGTCGAAGGACTAAAGCATAATCTTCTAAATGTAGCACAGCTAATCAACATTGGATTCAAGGTTGAATTCATGAATGGCAAAGCAAGACTGCTAGATGACAAAGGAAAACTAATAGGATCAAGCAAACAAACCAAAGGTAACCTGTTTTATCTTGATCTTGGTGATTACTCATGTTTTATTGCTCAAATTGAAGAAAGTTGGTTATGGCACAAAAGGTTATGTCATGTAAATTTTGACAACATGATGAAAATAAGCAAATTCAAGAAAGTAAGAGGTATTCCTCCTTTGAAGAAACCTGATGTTGGTCTATGCAAGAATTGTCAAATTGGTAAAATGGGAAAGTCTAGTTTCAAAAGTAAAAACTATCAGTCTGAAGATATTTTGGAAATTGTGCATACTGATTTATGTGGACCTATTGGAATTGAGAGCTATACCGGAGAAAAATTCTTTATTCTCTTTGTTGATGATTATTCTAGAATGATGACTGTTATGTATTTAAGAGAAAAGTCTGAAGCATTTGAGAAGTTCAAATGGTATTTAGCAAGAGTAGAAAAGGAAACAGGAAAAAGAATAAAATGCTTGAGATCAGACAGAGGTGGTGAATTCATCTCCCATGAATTCAATAATTTATGCATTGAAAGAGGAATCAAAAGATAGGTATCAGCCCCGAGAACTCCTGAGCAGAATGGAATAGCCGAAAGAAGGAACAGATCTATCATGGACTGTGCAAGGACTCTAATGATTGAAAAGAACATTGCTATGAAATACTGGAAGGAAGCTATCAGCACTGCAGTTCATACCTTGAACCGAGTACAGCTGAGAAAAGACACATTCAAGACTCCATATGAGCTATGGTATGGCTACAAACCAAATGTAAGTTACCTAAAAGTATTTGGTAGTAAATGTTACATCTTAAAAGAATCTAGAAAAGGAAAATTTGATGTAAAAAGTGATGAAGGAATATTTTTGGGATATTCTTGCAAAAGTAAGGCATATAGATGTCTAAATTTGTCTACTCACAAAATCATAGAAAGTGCACATGTGAGAATTGATGAGTTTGCAGAAAAGATTGAAGAAGAAAGCAAAAAGGAACCAGAGGACTACAGAAAATTTGTTTACATCGAACCTGATACATTGCTAGACACATGTAAGGAGACTACATCTACCGAGCCCAGTACAGTAACCGAGTCACAAGAAGAAGTTCAGACCGAGTCACAAAGTACCGAGTCTCAGTCTGAAGCTACCGAGCAAGTATCTACCGAGCCCGAGCAATCTGAACCTGAAGATGAAGAAGATGACAATGTAACTCATTCAGGAAGTAAGGAACCTGTATTAGCCAAGTACGTCAGAAAGCATCATAAACCAAATCAGATTATTGGAAACAAATCAGATGGTACTATGACAAGAAGTAAACTAAAAGGTACATGTTTATTTGATGATTTTGAACCTAAAAATGTCAAAGATGCATTAGAAAATGAAAGTTGGATTGAGGCTATGAATGAAGAAATAGAGCAAATAGAGAAAAATAAGACATGGACTCTTGTACCTAGGCCTAAAGATAAAAATGTAATTGGGACAAAATGGGTATTCAGAAATAAGTTGAATGAAGATGGTTAAGTATCAAGAAACAAAGCAAGATTGGTATGTAAAGGATATTCTCAAGAAGAAGGAATAGATTATGGAGAGACTTTTGCTCCTATTGCAAGATTAGAAGGTGTGAGGACTTTACTTGCATATGCAGCACATAAAAGATTTAAGGTATATCAGATGGATATCAAATCTACTTTTCTCAATGGTATTCTTGAGGAAGAAGTCTACATTGAGCAACCTGAAGGTTTTATTGATCCAGACAAAAGGGATATGGTCTGCAAATTACACAAAGCATTGTATGGTTTGAAACAAGCTCCTAGAGCATGGTATGAAAGATTACATAACTATCTTACTCAGATTGATTTCAAAAGGGCTAATGACAACAACAATTTATACATCAAAGAAGGATCAGATAACAAAATTGTTTTGGCAGAAATATTTGTGGATGATACTGTGTTTACAGGAAATGATGATCAGTGCAAAGAATTTTCAGAGCTTATGAACAAAGAATTTGAAATGTCTATGTTTGGTCAAATAAAATTCTTTGTTGGACTTCAGATTCAGCAGAACAAAAATGGTATCTACATTACTCAGTCTAAATATATCAGGGAAATACTTAAGAAATTTGGTATGGAAGATTCAAAACTAGTTGGTACACCCATGTGTACTGGACTGAAGCTTACCAAAGATGATGATTCAAAAGAAGTAGATCAGACCTTATACAAATCAATGATTGGAAAATTACAGTATGTAGTACACACAAGGCCTGATATTGCCTTAGCAGTTGGAATAGTGGCAAGATTCTCGGCTAAACCCAGAGAAAATCACATGATGGCAATCAAAAGAATCTTGAGGTATTTAAGGGGAACTGAAGATTATGGCTTGTGGTATAAATTTGGAGGCAATCTAGATTTAAAAGTGTTTACTAATGCTGATTGGGCAGGAAACATTGATGACAAAAAGAGTACAAGTGGTGGAGCATTCTTTCTTGGCAAGAGGTTAGTATCTTGGACTAGTAAAAAGCAAAATTGCACATCCCAATCCACAGCAGAAGCAGAATATGTTGCTGCAGCAGTAAACTGCTCTAATATTCTATGGTTTAAACAGCTTTTGGAAGGCATGAAGGTTGAGATCAAAGAACCAGTTGTTATGTTTTGTGATAATACAAGTGCAATAAATATTTCAAAGAATCCAGTAATGCATTCCAAAACCAAGCACATTGCAATTAAATATCACTTTGTTAGAGAATTGGTGCAGGACAAGGAAATCAGATTGAAATATATTCATACAAAAGAACAAATTGCAGATATCTTCACCAAGCCACTACCTAAGGATGCATTCTTGTATCTAAGAGGCAAGTTAGGGGTCACTCCCCTATCCAAGGTTCACTAAATAAAGTTTTAGTGATGCATCAACCAGAACATGTTGAAGATCAATCAGTTGATGCAGCATAGTCAGGTAATCATTGCATATGAATCAGTACATAAGGTACATTGATATTTACCGAAACTGTGTAAGTTGTCTTTGGCATGTGTTGTCAAAGAGCGAGAGTTTGCTGTCATTTTAAGAAATTTTTAAGAAGAATAATTTGAGAAGTTAAGAGGGAGAGTTCTCAGTTAGAGAAAGAAGTTTGAAGATGATGGGAATCAGAATGAAGCTAAGGATATGTTTCTTACTCTTGGTTTCTCTGTGAAATTTCATTGTGCTATGACATGTTGTGTTGCCATCAATGCCAAAGAGGGAGATTGTTGTATACAATTGTCTAAAGGACATTGTTGGATTAGCTATGTGTTGTCTTTGATGTCACACAAATGTCATATCAATTATCACTCTCAGTATCTACCGAGTTCAGTCGGTCAGCTAAGCGGTTCTCAGTATCTACCGAGCTCAGTCGGTCAGCTAGGCGGTTTTTAGTGTCTACCGAGTTCTCTCGGGTGTCTAAAGGAAACATGACAGGGTAACAGTGTTAACCGAGCCTCCTCGATTATCGAAGGAAAATTAGTGGTTACCAAGCTCTCTCGGTCTCCAAAGGATATTGCAAAATTCGTTGTGGTTACCAAGTTCTCTTGGTCACCGAAGGAAATCTTTTCAGGATTAATGTTTACCGAGCAAGGTCGGCCCTTTCAAATAATTTTGTTATTACAGTTTGTTTATCTCAGCCAACTGTTATAATAATTATTAGTGCCGACTTGACAATCTAAATGATTATGAAATGGCATATATATGGAAGGTCAAGTGGTGAATAAAAGATATACAGCATGCAGAAATCATTTTGAAGAAAGGTGTGTGCAAATTTTGAAGGATGGTCAGATATCCTTGAGGAGCAGCAAAGATTTAATTGATCAGTAAGGATCTAGTGAAACAGAACAGAGATCTATATTCAGCAATTCAGTTGTAGGTCATTTCATTGTTACTCTCTAGCAATTGTAGCAGTGATATCAAAATCTCTTAACCGAGTTGGTTTAACAACCATTTTGTAAATTCTCTAACAAGGTAACAGTTCTATTGAATTGTTTCAAGACCTCTTACAAGGCCACTCCTAGCAGGGTGATTAAATCCTCTAACAAGGTCACACCTAACAGTGTGTTTTGTAACCTTTTACCGGGTTGGCTTCTAACCGGGCATCACTTCAGAAGAGTGAAAAATAGTAACTAGTTACATTGGTGGTTTTCCCATTTTGGGTTTCCATGGTAAATCTGATGTCTCTTGTATTCATGTTATTTTCTTTATTCATGTAAGTTAATCAGTGATGAATGCTTAAGAACAGTTTAATTATTACACACTTCAAGGATCAAGTTTTCAGCATTTCTCTGTATATTTACCGAGTGGCACAGTAAATAATTTGTTAAGATATTTAAGGGATCAGTGGTAATATTTTTGTGGTTAACTGATTCACCCCCCTCTCAGTTACTGCATCTATATTTCCAACACCTTCCTCTCTATCCAGCATTCTTAGTAACTTGACCACTGCTAGATCTCACATCAGGCTTAGGGTTCTCTGTCACATTACTTTCAGCAACTGCTTCACCAATTTTACCACTTTTCTTCCTATTACTTTGTCTCCCTTCAAACTTCTTATTCAGTTTCTCTTCAATCTTCAATGCCATCTGATAAGCATCTCCTATTGTTGTCATCCGCATAGTAAGTAACTCTTCCTAAATACTAGGTCTCAAACCATAGACATACCTAGCAACCTTCTCTTTATCAACTTCAGAATGACTAGTCCTAATCAGGATTCTGTAAAACTCATCGGTATATTCCTGCACCAATTTGTTAGTCTACTTCAAAGCTTGCATCTTCTTAAACATGTCCAATTCATAATCCACCAGAATGAATTGCTTCTTCAACTTCTCAACCATTCGGTTCCACTTAGTGATCCTTTTTTTTCCTCTTCTACCTCTTTCCAACTGAACTTCTCTCCACCAAATATTTGCATGACCTTTCAACTTAGTCTTTGCAAATCTAGCTCTATCAAGATCTTCAATTTCTTCATACTCAAAGAACTCATCCATCTCATTAATCCAATCAATCAACTCTTCTGGCTTAAGGCTTCCAGCAAATGCAGAAACTTTAACCTTAGGTCTTTTCCCAATCTTAGACATAGCTTTCAGAATTTGATTCTCCTCAGGATCTCTAGCTTCTTCTACAGCTTCTTCAAAATGATCTTCCTCAGATTCATCATCACTATCCTCTTTCAAGGTAGGCTTCTTCTTTCTCAATTCTTCTTGTAGGTCTTGCACTTGTTTCTACAAAGCCCTAAAACCATGAAGACTGAATTCTCCAGTAGTTTCCTCTTCCTCTGAGATCTCACAATTTCTCCTCGGAGGCATCTTAAAATCAAGATCTAGATGAAAACATACAAGATCAACTCGGCTCCAACAGGAACAGACTTTTCTCAAATAGGAACAAACCTCGCTCAAACAGGAACTAACTTTTCTCTGATACCACTTAATGCAGTCAAGGTTGGTGGATCCAATTAAGGACTGACCGACCTTGCAGCCAAACCAATACACAGCGAAAATACACAACAACAACACTAGATCTGAAAGAAAATTGATATCTTTATTCATCAACACTGATTACAAGCAATGTGTCGGGTTGTAAGGCCTTCTTGGTTGCAGCCAGATACAAAGCAAGTAATAGTCTACAAGATCTCACAGGATCCAACTCTTCTCCACAACATCAGTATTTAGCTAGCCCAAGTCTACAACACGCAGCACACTGGTAGGCATCCAAGAGAGATCTAAACTTGTACTCAAACTTCCAAGCAATCTTCTTGTTCCTAAGCTCGCAGGCTCCTAACTTTTCCTTCCAACTCCCTCGTCCTAAACAACTACCCAAGCATCCTATAAATATTGATTCCCAGCCAAAAGTCAACTAAAGAATAAACAAACCCTTAGAAACAAATATTAAATGCTAAAACATCAGTTGACTCTCAAATAGCCTTAAAAATAAATAAACTCTCCAAGATGGCCCCAAACGGTCATCAAATCCGCATAGAAGAATGCAACACGCCAGATCTAGGTCCTCACATGTCCAACGGTCAACCCATAACTCGAGGAGCGTGACCCAAATCAATGGAACCAGTCGGCCAAGCCGATCCAACTAAAAAATCCAGTCGGTAAGCAAGAACATCGAGCAACAGAGGAAATAACCGAGTGCAAGTCAGCCGACCACACCAAGCATGACCGAGGAATGCAGTTATCACCGAGCGCCAATGAACCGACACCTTCAGTTATCGAGCATTCTTTTGAGACCAAATTGTTAGAATTAGGAGAGATAGGGTACTGAGAGGGGAGGGGTGAATCAACGCCCACAAAAACTTTAACTCATTAACCTTTCAGATCTACAACAGCAAACAGTGATAACCTTCCAAAATACCTTGCATCTAATACATGTATCATTCATCCATTCAACTTATGAAAGTAAATAACATGAAATCAACAATACAACAGTCACATAACACAAGTATTTTGGTAACACAGAAACCCTTGTTAGAAGGTAAAAACTGCGGTGGGGATAACACCCACAAATTCTTCACTACTGCAGATAGAAAAGGTTTGCATCTTAGGGCTACAAGTTTTTATCACTTCTGGTGATCTTACCCTGTTAGGAGTAACATGTTAGATCAGCTAGATCTATCTAGTTATAGGATTTTAACAACACTAATGAAGTGTGTACTTGGTTAAGAGATTTACAAAATACTGGCAAGTCTACTCTGTTAAGAGATTTAGCCAAAAACTCTATTACAATTGTTAGAAAAGAATAGGTAACTATCTGCTATGACAACTTGATTGACTGATACAGATCAATAAAGTAGTGACAAAATATCACCTTTACTGTGATGAATCTCTGCTCTGAACTGCTCGGTTAGCCTGCTCTGATTCTACTTAATCTGATAAACTTTTGAATACTGATATGATCTATCAACTGATAGACTTGAAGTTAGGCAAGTGCTTCAAGTGCTCCTTAACTCATACATAAGTTCACATCACAAATGATGCAAACATACATTTATATAGCGTACTACTTTATGCCGCTTTAACAAAATTAGGTTACACATCTTAGACAAAACCCTAAAATCTACGGTGTAGAAAAATGACCTAGATCGAACTATTACACAAGATATACATTGTAATTAATGAATATCTTGACAATAAATATTCCTCGATCTTGGTGAAACATTTTTTGATCTGTTGTAACCGTTTGCACAGAAGAATGTGTCATTCCTAATTACTATGTCATTTCATGTGATCATCAGTAAACACTGTATAAACTGCTCAATGAATACTAGTGCTCGGTGTTTACTATCGCTTGGTGTCGATGTCTGTTGGTGCTCGGTAAACTGTCTGATGCTTGGTGTATATGCTTAATCGACTGGTCTATTTTGCTTCTAGTTACCGACTAGCTTGGTTTAAGTAACCGACTGATACCTTTGATAACCTTTGATACTAATGACAACCTTTAAGCTCAATAGAGATAACAATTTCCCCCTTTGGCATTAGTATCAAAACTTGAATGTATATAGACAAAATTTTCTACATATAACTTATATCTCCGCCATATACATATATACTTATCAAAATTTCTATTTACTCCCCCTCGGTGCATGCTCCCGGTAATATGTAGTATACATAGCATCTATGTACATATTTGGCATAATGACCTATACATTGATTTCCCCCTTTTTGATAGTAATGCCAAATACAAAAATTAAACTGTATACTCACATCTTGTCAAAAAAGTGTTGATGGGTTTTCTTGAGTGACTCCAAGAGGTTTTCCCATTCCTCTTTCAAGTTGGTGAGAGCAATGTGCTCAAGACTGACTTGTGCATGCATGTCAAAGATGTTATCCAACACCGAAATTTTTGGTGTTGCAACAAGTTGTTCTACTTTGACAATGGTTTTCTCAAAAATCTTCAGGTATGGAAGGAGTTTTGTTTGTAACTCTATGACCTGATCTATGATCTACTCTTCTTGTTTCTTGAGATCTTCTATCAACCACCGGAGTTACTGAACTCAGTGAATGTGCTTTGAAAAAGCTTGTAGCTCGGTTATAGTTGCATTTGCACTGGTCTTGATTTCATCTTCCAGACCTTTGATCTTTTCACTGATCTCAACAGTGAAGGTTTCCACAGTGCATAGCTTTAGTAAGAATTGACAAATTAACTAGGTTATAGATTTTATTTCAGTTATTACCTCAAATAATTTGACCTTATTTATTGCCACTTCTTGGCTGATTCTTTCGGCCAGTTTGTCCTAACTCTTGGATTCTGCCCTTTCTTCAATTCGCTTTTCAGCATCAATGTCTGGGGCATTTATCTTCTTGATAAGGATAGCAAGTTGATCTATAATGGGAGTATCTTCATCAATGCTCACTTTAGGTACTACCTGTTGTAAGATATCCCTAACATCCGTTAATATTTCTTTGTGTTTGGTTTCTTGCTTCAACTTTTCTTTCATTGTCTTTCTTGTACATAGTTCCCCATATTTGCTTAATTCCTCGGGGCTAAGGGTCCTCGAGTATTATTATAGCTTCATCTAGAGTGACCAGCCCTTTTGCTTTCTTATTCTTCTTCTTCTCTGGTGCAAGGGGTGATTTCTTCACAATGGTGACAGGAACCTTGTCTTCTACCTTTGGAGTATCCTTCCCGGTTGACACACTCTCTTCCTTCCTCTGCTCCTCGGTAACCTGTGTATCGGTAACCTCGGATGTGGTGTCAGGTGGGGTCACCTCAGTTGCCTTAGGCTCATATTGTGCCTTTGTCTCTGTAGTAGTTGTCTTTGTTCCTTCAAACTTATGTGTCTCTGCAGGTGTTTCGATGTCTTGTTCCCCTATGGTATCTTTATGTTGCTCGGGGTCTGAGTCGTCGGGTTGTTCTTGTGAAAGAATTTCTACTACTTCTGCAAGTATAGGAAGCTCACCTCGTAATGATGTAAATGCACAATCAGTGACTTGTGCTTCATCTTGAGTATTTTCTGGTGCAATATTTGCATCCTCATCATCCTTTTCACTAGGATCACCATTTGTGATGTCATCAATGAGTACATAATCATCGGTTTTCTTCTTCATTTGGATCTTTACTAGATCTGGTGTATCCTGTGAAATATTTATGTCTTCATTTTGTTCAGTGATATCAATTACCTTGATAACTGATATACCGGAGTCCTTTGACTTTTCTGCTGTAGTATCATCAATGTAGATACCTTTTCCTTTGGAATTTTGTCTCTTTTTAGACAGATTTAAGAATGCATTTTGCTCAGCTTGTTCTTTGGCTTTAAAAATTGATCTCCATAGGGAATCGCAGTCTCATCAACATCCACCACGTTCTCATCCAGTATCATCATGGCTTGGTTCTTTACAGAAAATCTTGCTTGATGATTAGCCATGAGTTCATCAATTTCTGCTAGGCTTAGATGTGGGGCTGCCCGAACTAGAGATCTTTCTCTCTTTCTCTTCTCGGTGTCTAGTGCATAAGCCCATTTTTTATTTATTATGTCATCCAACTCCTTTGGTAATGTTAGTGCAAATTCTAATGGAACTCTTTTAAACTTTATCATCATTTGGATGACTACCTCCTCAATCTTTGTTTGATCCTCATTTGACATTTTGTCAAATCTGCTAAGTTCTGGATCAGCAAGGTCGTCGTTCTCAATTATATCTTCAATGATTTCATCTATTGACCTTACCTTGTTGCTGACCACTTTGAATTGACTGATGTCATCTTCAGTTTCATTATCCTCAAGCTCTTATTTACTTCTTATCAGTCTTCTCCTTTTCTTCAGTGCCTCAGCTTCAACCTTGGATCCCTTCTTTGCATATGTCTTTGTCGGTGTAGCTACTTTTCATTTTATTACCTTCTATGCTTCCTTCTTCTGTGGTGGTGAAGCTGTAGTTGATGATCTTATCCGTGCACCTATCTGTACTAGTAACTGCCTCTTCTTTGGAGCTTTAGGAGGAGGAACCGATGTAGCTTCTTGTTCTTCATCAGATTCAGTTTCCTCATTGTCATACACCTTGTCATCCAACATTAACTGAACTTCGGTTGCATGTTCAACCAGTGACTCTTCATATGAGTCTGCATCCTTCTCAAAGTTCTCAGTTAAAAACTTTTTCATTTTTTTAGCCTTCTTGGACATTTTATTGATGGCCAATCCTATCGTGATTCTAGACTTAGCTTCTTCATAGGTTCCAAACCTAGTAGCCTTGGGGTCTTTTGGTAGTGCTAGTAGTGCCTCAATAGATTTCAATGCGAAATCATAGTTCATTTCATAGCCCATAGGTGCTAGCCACTTGATTCTAGGTTCAACTGCTCTTATCATGGAATGATCGATGTCTACTAGAAAACATATATCTGTCTTAAATTTCTCAACTAATTCTCATGGAATTTTGCTTCTTTGATTCATCTTGGTCTTAAATTCTTTAAAGTACTCATTGAAATGTTTATTCAAATCATTTCCTAACTTGTTCATCATCTCGGCAATCTGTACAGTTATCGGTTTATTTATTGTCCAATTTACTTTACCGTAGCCAGGGAGATACTTCTATATATAGAAAAATAAACAAACAAGGAGTGAACCAAACTTACATGTGTTTGACTTCTTTGACCTTATAGTCTTCATGTTTTCCTATAATTGGTTCAGCAGTATCTCTGCAAGATCAATTTGGTGATCTTTCTTCACAATTTTGTATGCCATGTCTACTGCGTTACAGGGTATGCTGTTTAATCTGCTTGATTGAAATATTTTGTACCCGATCACATGTGACACAAATTTTACTACTGGGTCTTTAATTGATGAAATCTTCAATGCTCAACCGTCCCATGTAGCTCCAGTGTTCTTCTCAACATCAGGTCGGGAAGAGCTTCGAAAAGTCTTTGCCTTGTCAGTTGTAGGATACCCAGTAACCCTACTGATCATTTTCTTTATGACCTCTACTGGTTTATCCAACCAAAATTTTCCATCATGATAGCAACTCAATACAATCCTTATCCAGTCTGTTTTGAATGATTGCAGAAAGCGTATGGCGCACGATAACCCTGATTTCTCAATCTACTCATATCTCGTTTTCAGTTTTCCATCGGTGCCACACAATTGTTGATATGCCACACTAGTCTCAAAATATCCTACTTCTCCAATTTTGCAATGTATGAACGACCGTACATCTTCTGTTAATAAAACCCTATCTGGGATGCTTAAAAAAGTGCCCATTATATCCGTTTGTGATGCAACCTTGGGGTGTTGTTTGTACTTAGTTTCATCAAAATTTGCTCTAACAATCAGATTTACTTCTTCCTCAACATTGTGTGATTTGCTTGCGGACGATGTAGATGCCATAAATCGATTTAGGGTTTCGGTAAGCAGCAGGTTAATAAAGTGTTCGGTAGCAAATGTACTTACTCGAAATCGTCGAAGAGTGATGTCAGTTCGATCTACAGTAGTCTTGAATCCTTATGAAAATCCTTTTAGCTCGAACTCTTTTCTGTGAAATCTTCACTCTTCGAGATCGCAATGTGAAAATGAACTCTGTTTCTCATGTATTTATAGACTTTTCGATATTCTCGCTCAAACTTTCATGCATTAAATGCTTGACCTACCTTTTAGTTCATAATAGTTGTCAGCTCGGTGACAACTGTAAACTTTTATCTGCTCGGTTAACACAAGATTTCCTTGCTTGGTTTATACTGATATTCGGTTAACCTTGAATAATGATTACCGATGGGTAACCAACACTCGATCTACCTTTTACCGACTATATAACTTTATTAGCTTAAAACATATAAACCATAGTGCATCTTTATGCATGCAGATTTGGTATGTGCTCAACATATATAAGGAACTGTATGTAAAATGTGATCATTTTGAAATGTCAGTCCCATACATACCTATATCACCTTAAGTGGAGGTACCGATGTCACCCAATCCAGTGGATGAGGTTTCACCGACAGCATTACTTGATTCAGCATTCTCATTAGATGTCTTTCTCCACATAGTGTTCCTTATCTTCATGATATCAGCAATAGTGTTTCCACTCTCAAATATATGATTTTCCTCTGGTGCTCGGTCTCTGCAGTCTTTTCTTAAATGACTGACCTTATGACAGTGCATACATGCCATTCCAGTGCTTGTCCAGCTTCTTGATTGTCCAGCCCATCTTTTCCTGTTACAATTTGCTCCAATGTGCCCATATCTACCACATGCAACACAGTTAGCCCATGTGTTATAATCCCAAGTATAAGAGTTACCTTGTCTCTTCAGTTGATACAACTTGCGTTGTGTTTTCTGCTTAGGAGTCCATACTTGTTTCATCTTAGCCTTACACTCTCGTGTAGTGTGTCCATGTTTATTACAAGTATAGCATACTTTCTCCACAGTAGTATTGTTAGCAATATCATTCTATTTAGCTCTACACTCATAAGCTTGTTGTCCAAACTTTCCACAATAATAACAATATCCATTGAACTTAGGAGTGACAGGAGGTTTACCTTGTGCTTTGCTTCTACACACATTAGATGTATGTCCCATTTTGCCACAGTGATAACATGTCAACGCTTTAGGTCTTTGACTTTGATTGTTGTTGACTTGTTCAGCTTGATGTGATGATTCTCCTTCACCGGTATAGCCTAGACCAGCTTTACTCCCAAATCTTCTTTGATTAAACACAAAGTCATCAATCTTCTTAGAACTGTCCTCAGCCAATTTCTTCATTTCATTACGTTGCTGTTGAGTTTTCACTTCATTTCTCAGCTTCTCATTCTCATCTCTGAGTCTTGCAACTTCTTCAAGATTTATTGACAATTCTCCATTTACTCAATTTACTTCTTGATTCACAATCATCATCTGATTAGATACTTGAAAATGGCAATCGGTGAGTCTCTGTATTTCACTTTCTTTTGCTTGAAGTTGTTCAGTCATTTGTCTTCAGTCATCAATAGCCAGATTCCTTTCTTGTTCAGCTTGTCTAGCATTGTTCATTGTCTCTACCATTCTCACCATCTGAGATTCTTGATCGATTTGTAGTGATTTCACTTGTTCGGTTAAATGTTGATTCTTTTCAGACAAATCAGAGATTATGCTTTACATCCATCAGAAATACTTCCAGAACTAGATCCAACATGATCAAATATATCATCAATTGATTCTTCATGATAACCAATCTCATTTTTAAGAATAGCTAGGTTCTTCCTTTCAACCAGTAATTTCGTTAGTCCTTCCTTGGCTTGCTTGTACTATTCAATAAACATATGTATCTGAATCTTTTGATTCTCAATAGTATTTTCTAACTTATACCTCTCCATGACTTAGATCTTTACCCTTTAGTGGTTAAACTGTCAAATAAGAGAACTGTGCTCTGATACCAATTGTTGGAATTAGGAGAGATATGGTACTGAGAGGGGAGGGGTGAATCAGTGCCCACAAACACTTTAACTCATTAACCTTTCAGATCTACAATAGAAAACAGTGATAACCTTCCAAAATACCTTGCATCTAATACATGTATCATTCATCCATTCAACTTATGAAAGTAAATAACATGAAATCAACAATCCAACAATCACATAACACAAGTATTTTGGTAACGCAGAAACCTTTGTTAGAAGGTAAAAACTGCGGTGGGGATAACACCCACAAATTCTTCACTACTGCAGATAGAAAAGGTTTGCATCTTAGGGCTACAAGTTTTGATCACTTCTGGTGATCTTACCCTATTAGGAGTAACATATTAGATCAGCTATATCTACCTAGTTATAGGATTTTAACAACACTAATGAAGTGTGTACTCGATTAAGAGATTTACATAAGACTGTCAAGTCTACTCTATTAAGAGATTTAGCCAAAAACTCTATTACAATTGTTAAAAAGCAATAGGTAACTATCTGCTAATGACAACTTGATTGTCTGATACAGATCAATAAAGTAATGACAAAATATCACCTTTACTGTGATGAATCTCTGCTCTGAACTACTCGGTTAGCCTGCTCTGATTCTGCTTAATCCGATAAACTTCTGAATACTAATCTGCTCTGTCAACTGGTAGACTTGAAGTTAGGCAAGTCCTTCAAGTGATCCTTAATTCATACATTAGTTCACATCACAAATGATGCAAACATACATGTATATAGCATACTACTTTATGCCGCTTTAACAAAATTAGGTTACACATCTTAGACAAAACCCTAAGATCTACGATGTAGAAAAATGACCTAGATCGAACTATTACATAAGATATACATTGCAATTAATGAATATCTTGACAATAAATATTCCTCAATCTTGGTGAAACATTTTCTGATCTGTTGTAACTGTTTGCACAGAAGAATGTGTCATTCCTGATTACTATGTCGTTTCCTGTGATCATCGGTAAACACTGTATAAACTGCTCGGTGAATACTGGTGCTCGATGTTTACTATTGCTCGGTGTCAGTGTCTGTTGGTGCTCGGTAAACTGTCTGATGCTCGGTGTATATGCTTAACCGACTAGTCTGTTTTGCTTCTAGTTACCGACTAGCTTGGTTTAAGTAACCGACTGATACCTTTGATACTAACGACAACCTTTAATGCTCAATAGAGATAACACGAGCACCCCAGTAAACACTAAAACCAAGCAACCAGTCTCCCAAACCGAGCAAGTACTCCACCAAACCAAGATCAAAACTAACAATCTACCTTCAAAGACAAACATATTTTTGGTTGATACGAGATTGCCAAGAATCCTAGGATGCTCCTACATCAATTTGAGTTTCGAGGAAATATACATGATGATAGGTTGCATTATATTTTATTGATTATATATGAAGGTTGCATTGTAAATTATTCAGCAGACTTCTGCAAATTACCATGATGAATTAAGGAATTAAAAACATTCATGATCTCATAAGAATTTTCTTCTTCTTTAGATTCTAAGGGGGATTTATTTGTGTTTCTAGATCCTCCTCTGCTCTTTTTCTCAATGGATTTCTTAGGTACTTTAAAACTTCCACATCCTCTTCACTTTCCTCCATATGTACAAATTTTTTCTTCTTTTCTAACACATCCAATAGGTATTTTCCACTCCTTTTTATTAGATTGGGTAATAGTAGGAGTTTCAGACATCCTTCTAGATCTTCTATGCCCAGATCATTCAACAAACTTTTCTTCCTTATTCACTTTGGATTTCCCAATTTGATCATCCTTCCTTTTTTGAGGCCTTTTTGCAATGATTTCTTCATAGGTCCCAAATATATCCTTATTTGGATCAACTATTTTTTGTAACATCATATTTGCATATCCACTCCAACAGCTCTAGATAGCTTATATGGTAACTTGAAAACCCAACAAGTTTAGGAACAACATATTTTATGTAACAATAATCCTTAACAACCATGAATGTAAGATCTTTCATATAACTTTCTACAATTTATTTAGGAATCCTATATTTGTTGCTCATTCGTCCTTGAAAGAATTTCACAAAACCCCAAAAAGTAGAATTGCATTCTTCACTACTTGCATAACTTAGCATATGATTCTTGATTTGCATTCGAATAGAAATATTCTTGTCCTGCAAAATATTTTGTTTGCCAAGAAATTCCTTTAAATAATAAAATGTGATAGAGATAATAAGAGATTCATATTCGAAGGGATAATTTTAATACTTTAATCTTTTCATATTATCAATCAGTCATAGCCTGAATGTATCCCACAAATTAAATTTCTTCCCTTCTTTAGCCATCAGATGTGTTGTGTGAATAGTATTAGCAATAGCAGTCCTCTCGTTGTTAGTGAAGTATACTTTGTATTCAATACCCATTGTAGTGCAAACAACATAAGGATCTTTCATACCATCAAAATTGAGTGATCTATTATCAAATTTTCCCAGTCAATTTCATGACCTCGACATTTCTTACAGCTTTTAGAATTAGAACATCTCTAACATCAAATAGTCTAATCACATCTTGAATCACATCCCTTAAGATTAAGTAGGGTTTTTCCAACCATATGTGTTCTCCATGTATTATTCTCAACACCATTCTTGTTAAATCTTCTTTTCCAAACCATGAAAAGTTGCACCAAACATCTATTTTCTTCTCTTGCAAGGTCAAGTATTTAAGATTTAAACTCAACTAATTATCCAATAGATTCCTCTTATTAAATTCTTCCATATTTAGATGATAGTACTCTTATATGGGGGCTAGCATGTATCCATGCAAATCCTTAATCTAAATTCCATATGGAAGTACCTGAGAGAATTCACAAATATCATCAACATCACTTGATTTGCACGACCTATTTTTGGATGCAAGTTGTTGTTTAATATATCCACCACTTTTGAGAATGTCCTTAAAGAACCAAGGGTTTTCACCAACTAGAGCAAAGGGTTTTACAACAAGGTTAAGAGTATGCCTGACTATATACAAAGCACATATTTCTATGAGAATTATCCTCTGTAAGTGATACATGATCAAACCCTTAGAAATTAGGAAGCAACAATAACTTCTCACAAACTAAAACTATTCAATATTTCCAGATCACAAGTGATCATCAAGAAACATTTTTCTTCATATTGTAATGTCCCCGCCAGGGAACCCATAAGGAATTAGATCTTTTAACCTAAAATTACAACTAACAATTTTTTTTCCTAACATTCTAACACTTCATTATTAACATTCAAAAGTACATTCCTTAAGGTTCCCTTAATGAATTCGTTTACCAATATCAAGCATTGAATTTCATTACCTAATCAAATGAATTCCATTTCCTTTTCTTTTACTTCTGCATTTTGGATTTTAAGAGAGAGTAAGAAGTAATATTCCATTCCTAACTCATCTTTTACTTCCTAATTCATTTTCATTCCTTTTGTCTACACATTGAATAACTTCCTTTCAATTTACATTTAAACCTTTACATAGGAAACATTTCTTTTCTTTTCAACATAGAAGAGATAGAATAGATAAATACAATATTACACTTATCATTTCAACTTTTGAACCTTCAAGTCCATCCCTTGAAAACCCCTAGAACTATCCCTCCTTGATTACATTGCTTTGTTCTTTCAAATATTAATAATGATTACAATTACAATAATAATTGTGTGAATGGCCATAAGGCTTTACAAAGAGATCTTTACATCTTTCCTTTCAATTATATATGATAAAAAATGAGAAATCTTTATTGTTGCAGGAAGACACATCCAAGTCAAGAACCACGAACAGTACCTCAAAAGATATTTGCCACCCAACCATGTGAAACTAGTGATGTTCAACCCCCCATGCTAGGAGATACAACCAAGATACTCACAAGGCCTAAATAAACCTAAGGATTTACAAAACCATTACTTTAAAACCAAAATAAAAGGCATAACAAGATATCACTTTACTATACACAAGGGTTAGGTTTCTAGCATACCATCTAGGTGAGTGTCATCACATATCCCGTATATTGGGATCCTTCTTGGAAATCATGTAACCCTGGTCCCCCCTTTATGAATAGGGATCTATCCTAGTAGTTACCCATGGTCCTAATACTCCAACAAGACTATGTGGACTTAATTATGTGTCTTTCATTATTAGGTTATCACTTTTTACCAACTCACCCATAGGACCATCTGGAAACCACTTTAGGGTTCCAACACCTATGGTCAGCCACTCACCTAGGGTACCTAGTCCCCTATCCACACACACAATCCAAGAAGCCATAAATTACTTCCAAAGGTTCATCTTGCAAGTTTAAGGAACCCTCTTGTGCACTCAGGCCACCAGAACAAGTCCTAGCCTCATAATACGAACACAAGCATAAGCCAATTACTAAAACAACATAAGTAACACCTTATAATGTCAAAAAAATCATATATGGACATACATAAGTGATACAAGTTGCATCCCAAGCCAAAGGAACAGATTATAAAGGTCACAAGCCTAAAAATTGACAAATTTAAGCCCCTAGAACCTACTAGAACCCCATACGACATTGTTTAACTACCCATACAACAATCTAGGTACTCCCATACTAAAATTGACCAAGTGTCATATGGGTACTAGTACAAACTCGTATGACATTCCAGGATGCTCATACGAGACTGTACCTAAAACTTCTTGAAATTGCCCGAAATTGATATATTTAAGTATGGAGAGTGCCTAGGAAAGATTTCCTGAGGTCTACCTAATTAAGGTACCTCATTACCACTTCTATAACACATACTCAACACAACCTAACTCCCAGAACAAGATTATCCAATCAATATATCAAATTTAAAACAAATGACTGCAAAAGCAAGGAAAGGGGAAAACTATTTGCAACCATTCCTAATCCATACTAAACCTTCCTAAACTTCCCTAAACCTTCAAATAACAATCAAATACACTAGTACAAAGTGTCACAACAAATCACAGACTCCCAAGAAGCATTTACAGGAAACTATTGCATAAACATTTAATAAAACTTCCTGAAACACAGTTTGCAAAACATGGAAAAACGATCATATAAACTTCCTTATTAAACAATAGTTTATTCACACTATGAAAATCAATGTACATAGAAACACATACAAAAACACACAGGGAGGAAAAGAGATTATTCCCCATTCCAGACCCTACCTGGAGTCCTGCGGAGAATATTCTCAAAGGGCTAGAGCACACCACGGCAAATCCTCCAAGCTTTGAAAACTGGTGAGATGGTAGTCTCCTGGATAGATTCTCCCTGGAAGACAATCTTCCCTCCTTCCTCAACAATCTCCACACTTTCCCTCACAACCACAAGATTTCAAACACAGAGAAAATCCCTCAAAATGACTTCTGAAATAATATTTGTAAAAATCCCAAATTTCACTCTAAACTTCCAAATCTCTAAATTTTCTCCCAAAAATCTCTTGACCTCCCCCAACTCCCCTCGAGAAATAATTTATCCCCAACTATATGGTTGGAGGATTTGTTTTACGAGAAGCAACTTCTCCAACTTCCATAGTTGGTTGAAAGATTAACCAAAACTTCCCGTAACAAATATTGAAGTCTTTTAATAATTTTAATTAAAATATCCCTCTAAAAACCCTATAACAGGCAAAATAGACATAAAGCTCTCAACTAACATACATAGCCCACTTGGAATCAAACTACCCTAATTTTTAGGAGATCTCGAGTTCAAATCCCCTAGATAGCTAGTTTTACCAAAAGAGCTTTATATTTTAACTTCTTTATTATTATTATTATTATTATACTTTATTTAAGCATTAAAATGTCATTAACACAAGCAATTAAATAACACATAAATAATATTATTTATATATGCACGGGTATATGCGTGTGCACCCACATATACACATACCTATATAACATACATTCAATTATAACACAGATATAGAATATATATATATATATATACAAGGATAAATCTAACTTATAACATAAATCTCAAAACAACATTTTGTATAGGGTTAGCACCCTATATTGTATTCATGACCTATTGTATGTGGTTTGTTTGGACTGATTTTGTATAGGGTTAGCACCCTTGTTTTGTTGCTTTTATAATTAAAAACTTGTCTTTGTCGGTGTACTTGTTGAGCTTTTTAAAGTATGTACACATTTATTAAGCGTTATCCTTCTTATGTATCATCGCTACAATAGAGCATGCACATTGGTTATGTTTGATAATACTTGCCTCTAGCATCTTGTAAACCATCTTCTCTCAATTGTTTTTTGTAAATAGGGGTACATATAAGGCTGCTTGTTGGGTGGTTGGCTCCCTAGTGTTAGTATTTATGGCCTTTTCGGTAAGATCAAATTCTGAGATAAATTCATTGTAAAGAAACCTTTCATTTTGTCCAAGAGGGACAACTTTATATTAAACATTATTTGCAAGAGGGACGACTTACTTGGTAAATTGGATATCATAATAAAGAGGGACGACTTGTACTTAATATATTGTCTCTTTCGTGAGTGACGACCTATGGATGAGGTGCTTGTATAAAATATAATCAAATATGCAAGTCGACTGTCTTATGGACATGTCTTTTCCCACCTAATGCATACTTATAGGGGGAATGAAGTGTGCGAATAACAACATCATAGAAAACATAACATGACTGCTATATTCACACACTTCAACAGAAATATATAGCAGAGATATATATCAGATCATCATTACAAGACTAAATTCATATCACAGCAGCAGTTCATTCTAAGTTTACAATCATATCAGGAGTGAATTATAGTAGTCCATACAGCAGACATAAGGAGCGAACTGGAGCAGTCTTGAGGAGCTTTCTAAAGCATACTTGAGGAGCAATCTAGGGCAGTCTTGAGGACCTTTCTAGAGCATACTTGAGGAGCAATATAAGACAATTTAGAGCAGACTTAAGGAGTAAGATTGAAGCAGACTTGAAGGGTACAATTATATCAACTTGAAGGCATCATCAAAGGGAAAATCGGGTATTATCTATTCCTTCTTTTATCTATATTTTATTAGGGCCTAAATCTTAGTTTTTAAAGATCATCTATAGTTTGAATTTTCCTTTCAAAATCTGAAAATATTAACACCTAGAAGTAGTTGAATATCATAATATTGATCACTTTTTGGAGGAATTCTTTTGGAATCTCTCCAAAAACTACTAAATACTTATTTACAATTGCTTGTAAATCTAATGGTACAAAATCCTTTTCTTGACGTGCTTTTAATGAAAATGTTTGGCTACAAATTCATTTGCCCCTTTGTTAAGCATCATTTGCATTTGGTGATAGATTGCCATGTGGAAATTTGCAAGAAACCCTCTTAGTTGTAGTTTCCATCCCTTCAAGTGAAAGCACATAAATAGTCTTGGAAACTTCATCTCAATTGTCTCCAATATAGCAAGCCACTATACTCTTAAAACAATCTGTTGCATTGATGGACATAAACGTAAGGCAATCGAGCTTATATTCTCCCATGGACAATTTAATAGTATGGTATTTCCCCAAAGAATTTGTAGTGCCCCATTTACAATCATGATTTGGAATTTTAGAGCTAGATGAATAAAATAATTAAATGACCACCCAATTTTTATTGATGAAACAATGAGTACTTTTTGAGTCCCAACATTATCACTCCCTTTCTTCAAGTACTGCATGACCTTGAGAGTTTGTGGGGTGCTAATGCTAGAAGTGCATAACAAGACATAGTTGGTCGAGGATCACTTGATTCCTCACTTTGTTCTTTGTCCAAATCTAATCATTGTTCATCTTCTTCTCCTCACTTGACCCTTGAATGCAGATTTTTTTTTTGCATATTTATGTACTCAATTGTATGTGTTATCATAGTTAAACCATAACTCCAATTTGTTGACGAGTCAATTTGGTAGGTGGAGGGAATGTTGTGTTAAAAAAGATCTATTATTCCTTTGAACCCTTGTCTTGTAGAAATTAAAAAACTTCTCTTCTACCTTTATTTCCAGGATAAAAGTTAAGATATAGAAATAGTGTTGGATATGTGTACCTAATATTGGATGTGATCTTTGAGACCACCAAGAAATAACCCGTTCAAATTCTCCTCAATAATTCTATCTTCTTTCAAGGATAGGTTTGGAATTGTTGAACATAATCCTTGAGTTGCTAATTGATTAAAGTAGTTGTTTGGCACACTATTCACATACTACGACCATAACTCCTTTGTAAAATTGACCATGTGAGTATGATAACATTTTTCTTCCGTTGCACACATATGTATCAATACCAAATGAATTGCTCCACTTCAAGATATGCATAATCCAATGTTAGTTTTTGTACACTTGGAATTTGATGTACACAAAGAAAATGTCCATTTGATATATCGAAGTTAGAGAATCCTTACAATCAAATTCACACTTATCCACCCTTGGTTTTAGGTTTATAGATCCCATATGAGGGTTAAAATATAGAATAATTAACAATTCATAATTGAGGTACCTAAATATAAGGAATGTTAGGTTTCTAGATCCCATATTAGCTTCTATATATACCCTACTTATGCCTTGGAAGTCACCTAAGCCAACTTAGATGCATAAACATAACATCTAGGATGACCCAATTATCCAATAAAGAACATGATAATCATCATATAACTTAATTAAGAGTTAAAGGTAGCAGCCCCAAGTGAACTATTTATAATCCTACAAACTTTAGGCATATTAGTCAAACTTAAGTTTTTGTTCTAATAAAAAACAACCATAGCTTAAAGCTTGAGTTATGGCTTATTTTTTCAATGTTGTGCCATTGGGAAATTTTGTTGCCATGACTAATAATGGTAGTGGTTATTGTATCATTCTGTGTGAAACTTACATGTATCAGAAATAATTCCAACATACACATGTATATTTATGCTTATTTAGTGGTACCAACCATTTTCTTTTATCTTCTTAACACTTAACTGCAACTCTCACATAGAGTTATCTCTCTAGCTTTGTGTGGTATGAGGTAATGCATTTACAAGTCTTTAATAGTATAAGTTTTATTTTCTAGAGGGCCAACAAACCCAATCCCTTTATTGGAAAGAACATTCAAATATGCTCCTTCCAAATTCTTTGACACTTGTGCTTTATTTTTTGGTTGAATTTGGCTTTGCAATTGTGAAATGCATTTGTTTGAAAGTTTCTAGTCTTTTCAAAATATCCTATTCATGCATATTTTGCAACATTTTAGTACATGAGACCACATTTATTTGATGTGTTTTGTTAAACACTTTATGCATATTTTCTAGGCTTTAATATTTCTCTTTGAGGCTTTTCATCAATAGCTTACATGTCTTTGTCTATACATCAAGATTTTGCATGAATCCCTGCTAGTGTGGTTGCAACTATTACATTTGATGAAATTCCTCTATCCTTTATGTTGTGATTGATGTCCTTGCTCAAAAGATCACATTTTGGCCCAATCTATAAGGATGTTGACAAAGGTGGTTCAGTTTGGATTTACACTTGCTTGAATGCTTCTGGAGCCTTTTCAAGAAATCATTTTTCTTCATATTTTGCAAACATAATATTCCATGAGATCATATTTTTTGGTCATTCTATAGCTTATCAATTCATATGTTTTAAATATATTTTTTGATCTTGAAAAGAGAAATAATATTAGTTGACACTCTTCTTTGGGAGTTTCTTCATTGTATTAGCATTGTGGCATAGTTTCTTCCCTTATATGAAGTACTTGTTTATTGATTTTTTCACATCAATAATTTATTATGATTTGCTACTCAAATGCCATAAAAGTAATGAACAAAAGAGGCGTTGTATATTGTTAATGATATAGCTTCAGTCAGATAATTCTATCATGAGTGATAGATTGTTATTATATATAAATTAATAATGTGATATATATATATATATATATATATATATATATATATATATATATATATATATATATATATATATATATATTGCACACACCCACACACAAATATATATATATATATTGAAAATCATATTAATAAATAATCGAGTGTTATTATATCATTATCGGCATTGACCAAATTAGTGACCTATTGTATGTGGCTTGTTTGGACTGATTTGGTATAGGGTTAGCACCCTTGTTTTGCTGCTTTTATAATTAAAAACTTGTCTTTGTTGGTGTACTTGTTGAGCTTTTTAAAGTATGTACACATTTATTAAGTGTTATCCTTCTTATGTATCATCGCTACAATAGAGCATGCACATTGGTTATGTTTGATAATACTTGCCTCTAGCATCTTGTAAATCATTTTCTCTCATTTTTTTTTGTAAATAGGGGTACATATAAGGCTTGTTGTTGGGTGGTTGGCTCCCTAGTGTTAGTATTTATGGCCTTTTCGGTAAGATCAAATTCTGAGATAAAATTCATTGTAAAGAGACCTTTAATTTTGTCCAAGAGGGACGATTTTATATTAAGCATTATTTGCAAGAGGGACGACTTGCTTGGTAAATTGGCTATCATAATAAAGAGGGATGACTTGTACTTAATATATTCTCTTGCATGAATGATGACCTATGGATGAGGCAGCTGTATAAAATATAATCAAAGTGCCAACTTGCATAACCAAGTCGGCTATCTTATGGACATGTCATTTCCCACCTAATGCATACTTATAGGGGGAATGAAGTGTGTGAATAACATCATAGAAAACATAACATGACTGCTCTATTCACACACTTCAACAGAAATATGTAGCAGAGATATATATCACATCATCATTGCAAGCCTAAATTCATATCACAGCAGCAGTTCGTTTTAAGTTTACAATCATATCAGGAGCGAATTATAGCAATCCATACAGCAGACATAAGGAGCGAACTGGAGCAATCTTGAGGAACTTTCTAGAGCATACTTGAGGAGCAATCTAGGGCAGTCTTGAGGACCTTTCTAGAGCATACTTGAGGAGCAATATAAGGCAATTTAGAGCATACTTAAGGAGTAAGATTGAAGCAGACTTAAAGGGTACAATTATATCAACTTGAAGGTATCATCAAAGGTAAAACCGGGTATTATCTATTCCTTCTTTTATCTATATTTTATTAGGGCCTCAATCTTGTTTTTAAAGATCATCTATAGTTTGAATTTTCCTTTCAAAATCTGAAAATATTAACACCTAGAAGTAGTTGAATATCATAATATTGATCACTTTTTGGAGGAATTCTTTTGGAATCTCTCCAAAAACTACTAAATACTTATTTACAATTGCTTGTAGATCTAATGGTACAAAATCCTTAATATATTGTCTCTTGCATGAGTGACGACCTATGCATGAGGCGGCTGTATAAAATATAATCAAAGTTTTGACTTGCATATGCAAGTCGGCTATCTTATGGACATGTCTTTTCCCACCTAATGCATACTTCTAGGGGGAATGAAGTGTGCGAATAACAGCATCATAGAAGACATAACATGACTGCTATATTCACACACTTCAGCAGAAATATATAGCAGAGATATATATCAGATCATCATTGCAAGACTAAATTCATATCACAGCAGCAGTTCGTTTTAAGTTTACAATCATATCAAGAGCGAATTATAGCAGTCCATACAGCAAACATAAGGAGCAAACTGGAGCAATCTTGAGGAACTTTCTAAAGCATACTTGAGGAGCAATATAAGGCAATTTAGAGCAGACTTAACGAGTAAGATTGAAGCAGACTTAAAGGGTATTGTTGCCCAAAACTTCCCTCTCGTTCATTTTCGGTCACAGCCCTGTTTTCCAAGTGAAATGCTCAAGTGTCGAAAACCTAGTGTGTTTTCGACCTCCTCTCTGCAGGCTCGGGATGTTTCTGCCTTTTGGTCCAAAAGTTCGGTGTGTTTTCGACCTCTGCTCTGAAAATTTGGTGTGTTTTCGACTTTTGCTCGAAAACCCTCTGTGTTTTCGGCACCTTCTACGTTTTCGCCCCTAAGCGCGCAACTCCGACAGGCGGGTCCCAGTGCCTAAGGCCGTGCCAGTGCGGAAGATCCGACGACTGTCGCATGATCGCATGGGATCTTCCGATCCCATGAGATCATGCGACAACCGTTGATGCAGTATCAGCGATCAGCGGTCAATCTTCAGTGGCGGTTAGCAAGGGTTCGGTGGATAGTGCCGCCAGCGGTTATCAGGTAGCATCGTGCGGTTGGTCGCATGATCGCATGGGCTCTTCCGAGCCTATGCGACCATGCGACAAACCGTCAGCGGTTAGCATGCTTTCGGGCGGTGTTGCTATGGGTCCATGTCAGGAAGTGCCGAGGTGTTTGCTGATGTGGTGGCCGGAACGAGTAGGGGAGTGACACGTGGCAGTTCTGGGCTCGGGGTTGGCAAGCTTTGCGCGGTTGCACAGTTGGAGGTGGGCCCGGTTCTAAGTTCGGTCGGGTAATCTCGCAATGAAAAGAAGAATATTATTTCTATCTGGCGATTACGAGACTTCCTTTAGTCGGGTAATCTCCTGACGGAGGGGAATATGCCAAAAGTCTTACGAGACTTAGCGACTGCCGTCGGATGAAGCAAGGATCAACGGTTTTCGCATGGTCACTAAGAGGAGCCCGAGGTTAAGAAAAGATTACACGACTTGGCGACTAGAGGAGAGGGTGACCCGAGGTGAACCACGGTTAAGTTTGCAGTGCATCTTGGGCCCGAACATTTGTGGCAAGCGGAGGCAGATTATAAAAGACTTGTCACATGATCGCATGAAGCCTTTTTGGCTCATACGATCATGCAACCGATGACCTTTTTGTAGGGATGCTGAGGTGGCTTTCCTTACAGGCCCAAGGCGTCTTGTGCGACAGATTTTAAAAAGCTTGTCGCGTGATCGCATGAAGCCTTTCGGCCTCATGCAATCATGCGACCATTGCTTTGTCAAGCGGTGGCAGTTTTCAGGGGCAGTCGCATGATCGCAGCCACATGCGATCATGCGACCAAGTTCATTTCAAAGTGTTGGACGAATGTGCAGAGTTATCTAGACTGTCGTTTTGGGGTCTTTGCGGGGATATGAGATCGGATTTGAACAGTCATGACAGGGTCCAGGTTGCAGAGAGGTAGATGGATGAGGTTTTTTGCCGGCAGGCATGATCAAGTGCAAGAATGGACACGCAAAGGGAGAAATATCTGATTTGGCATTGATATTTACAGAGCACATTTATGATCAGAAGTGACCGATTTTAGGGATGATTATTATAATGCATATCTATGTAGCCCTAATTTGGAGATATTTTGACTCCTGCCTATGTGCAGTAGAGGTGTATATAACATTTTTTGGAGCCTGTAGTGCTCAGAATTGACATTTTGTAAAAAGAAAGACTCTTTTCTCGGAAAACTATCTGTAGCATTTCTTCCTGCTCCCTGGTTTCCCACATCTTGTAAGTTCTCATTGATAATACAAATGCTGCAAAGTATTATGTGACATGTTGATGTCCCTATGCTTTCCTTTTGGCTTGTCTCTTATTGGATTGAAGTTTATGAATGCTTTCAGTGATACTTAGCTTTCCTGATCCCCTTTACTTTCAGCTTATTTGTGCACTACTGTGTTTGATTTGATCTGAGTGAGGTTGTGGGTATCCTTCAGCCCCTGTCATTCTGTCTCATTCCTGTGCCCTTTTGTTGAAGAGAATGTCTGCTTGCAGGTCATAATTTGTGTCTAGTTTTTTTTAGGCCCTCTTATGAAATACTCATGCAAGCCTATTCAGTAAACTGCAATCCCCCGGACCTAAGCCTCTCACTGGTTTCATTCCTCTATACTGAGATCCAAACCCTAGTTTCGGTGCATCACCTAGTAGGATAGATTCGCTTTCAGTCATTTCCCCTTCCATGCACTCCTTCTATCCCTTTCCCTCAAAGTTTTACATTTCATGTTAAGAGCAAATCAGGGTGATTATCCAAGAGGAACCAGCCTAGAATCTGGAGGTCTCATCTCAGTTAGCAAAAGGTCCCACAACCTTGAGATGAGTCCCATGTTATACTGGATTATCAAGACTACGAGAGCTTGAGATCAGAGGCGCAAATTCAGTGTATAACAGGGACAATTATATCAACTTGAAGGCATCATCAAAGGGAAAACCGGGTATTATCTATTCCTTTTATCTATATTTTATTAGGGCCGAAATCTTAGTTTTTAAAGATCATTTATAGTTTGAATTTTCCTTTCAAAATCTGAAAATATTAACACCTAGAAGTAGTTGAATATCATAATATTGATCATTTTTTGGAGGAATTCTTTTGGAATCTCTCCAAAAACTACTAAATATTTATTTACAATTGCTTGTAGATCTAATGGTACAAAATCCTTCCCTTGTGTCATAACCAGCTATTGTCTTCTTTGGATATAAGACAGATTTTGCTTGATTCTCCTTTGACTGATGCTATGAGACAAGCTCTTTCCATTGAGTCTAAGTAGAACAGATTCCCTTTGCTCTGTCTATCGGTCGCAACATGAGCTCCGGATTGATTCTTGACTACACAGGAACCTTGACCGAATTCCAACAGGAATCCTTTGTTGTTCAATTGTGCAACACTCATTAAATTGCACTTGAGTCCTTCAACCCAGTACACATCTTCACAGACAGTATCATTGCCGAATGTAATAGAACATTTCCCTTTGATGGCACATGGAGCATTATTTCCAAAGGTTACTGATCCGCTGTCATTGAGCTTCAAGCTGATAAACTTATTTTTATCACCGGTCATGTGGTGAGTGCATCCGCTGTCAATGATCCAATCATGCTGATAAGATATTGAGATAAGTGTCATTTCACTTACTACTGGGCTCTCCTCTTTTATTGCAACAAATGTAATTTTTGGATCCTCGGAGTCTTCAGATTCATTGTCTGTGACTCCTTCTGCAAGGTAGCACTCCTTTGCTTTACTCTTGAACTAGTTGCTCTTATCTTTGTTATCATTATCAGAACATCTTGCAGGAATATGTCCTATCTTATTGCAAGAGAAGCATTTCAGAGGAAGCTTTCCCTTGTACTTCCCTTTTCCTCTAGAAAATCTCCTAACAATGAGTGCTTCAAACTCATCTTGCTCTATCTCTTCTGAGAACAGATTCTCAACAAGATTACCAATCTTACCGATAGAGGAGTTACCGGTTTCTCTTCCCTTTTTGGTGGAAGAGGTATTGATAGAAGACTTAAAAACTGCTTCCTGAATGGGTAAGCTATTATCAAAATTACTCAATTCGAATGCAGTCAACTTACCGATTAGGGAGTCTAGAGTGACTTGATCTGTGGTCACCGATCTGAGCTCTTGAATTGCAGAGATCTTGATGGCATACTGAGGTTTGAGCGTTCTTAGTATTTTGCTAACCACCTCTTCTTCACTGAGTTTTCCTCCAGTGCTATTGATTGAGTTGATCACTTTTTTGATCGAGTTGTTGTATTGCTCAATGTCTTCTTCTTCATTCATCCTCATGTCATCATACTTTCCTCTAAGGCTTTCAACCTTGGCTTTTTGAACATTTGGGTCTCCTCCATATACCAGTTGCAGCTTAGCCCACATCTTGTGAGTAGATTCTAGATTTTCAATCTCAGCATAGACATGATCAAGTAATGTGTTGGCTATCATATTCATAGCAGTCGTGTGCTCATCTTGATCTTCAATTCATCAGGTGTCAGGGTGCCAGCGGGTTCATTGTAATCAGTGGTTACATGAGTCCAATATTGATCTCCGGTGGTCTTCATGTATAGCTTCATTCTACTGCACCACAGAGTAAAGTTTTCCTTTGAAAACTTTGGTCCTTCATTTCTCATCATCTTCACTTTTTCTTTATGTAGTTAAGCAGTAAAGAAAATAAACCAGTGCTCTGATACCAATTGACAATCCCAACCGGTGCTGAGAGAGGAGGGGTGAATCAGCACCTATAAAACTTTTTGTGAATAAATCTGATGAAGTATACTTATAACTGTAAGCTAAATAGATTCAAGCATAAAATAACATCAAGCAATCAATCACACAATGACACCAGATTTATCATGTGGAAACTCAATTTGGGTGAAAACCACGATGTGAGGAGACCTCACAAATTTTGCACTCTTCTGGAATATGCCCTGTTAGGAGCCTTCCCCGTTAAAGGATTACAACGCACTATTAGATGCGACCCGGTTAAGGGATTTGTTACAATAAGGCCGATTAGTGCTTGTCTGGTTAGAGGACTTAGAACACCTTACAAGATGTCACCCGGTTGAGGGATTTGATACAAGTGACATGTTAAAGTCCACTCAAAATACTGGGATTTAACTATTGTAATTGTTAGAAAACAATAGAGGGATTGACCTTTTACAAATGGCTTTGCATAGCCTGATAAGATCTCTGTTATGCTCAACTGAGAAACATCACCAGTCGCCTCAGGTGTGTTCTCCTTTACTGTTGTGCTTCTCTGCACACTCTTCTCTCTCTTCTCTTTTCTATTCACCCTAGCTTCTTTAGCGTACAGGTTGACTCTTTTCTTCGGCAGAATGAAGGCAAACTATATTATCAACAGACAGAAGAATATATATTGTTCTTGCCCTAATTGCGCCTCTCATGTATGACCTAATTACAGATCCCTTTCGAATAGATCACTCGGTGGAGTATTAGTTCACTGAGGAAACATCTGATGCATGCTCTTGCTTTATATGCTTTATGAAGAAAACAATAGATGTGTGTCAAGCATCTTTCCTTCACATGAGATAACTCCTTGTTTTAAAGTCACAGACTTCGGCTTTAAAATCTTTAAACGCGTCTCAAACCGATCACCATGTTAACTCAAAGTCATCTGGATTTGGTGCAATAAATCCCGCTCAAAGAGTTGTTCAGACATATAGTTGACTATGACTTCCCCAGTTCATCTTATCATACTGAAGTCTTCACTTGATCGGTTGAGATCCTCATGTTGTGAACAGGTAAGAACTTTGACCTGTCACTTTTCCTTCCTCTGCTTACCGGTTGCACCTTTTCCTCGGTTGCGTAGTTGAGACCGGTTGTATCCGTTCCTCGGTTGAATCCTTTCCTTGGTTGTATCCTCTACTCGGTTGCTGATGTACTTTGCTTAGTGACCGGTTGCTCTTGATGAGCAGATATAGTTTTTTCTTTCTTGCATAGTGTCACCGGTTGCCAAACCAGTTTCTTTGCATACAGATCTCCTTAGATCTTTAGACCTTAGATTGAGATGACAAAACATCTCTTTTCTCTTTCCTCTTTTGCCAATCAATGACAATACTTAATTGCCATGTACCGGTTGCAGGCTTACCGATTACCATCTCTAAATGCCAACAGAATTTGGGGATATTATTAATCCAGACTTATTAGAGGTGGTTCAAGAATCTTATGTTAGCAAACAAATGCTTTGTGTTTTGAACTCTACTTTTCTTGTTCTTATTCCTAAAAGGGAAGGTAATGCTCTGTGGTTCAAGAATTTCTTTCAACCTATTGCTCTATGTAATGTGGTCTACAAGATCATTACTAAGTTGATTGCTAAGAGGCTTAAACCATGGCTGCCCACTGTAATCTCGAATGAGCAAGGGGGTTTTTTCGCTGGAAGACAGATTCTAGACGAGGTGGTAGTTGCTTCTGAAGCCATTCATTCTATTGCAAATTCCAAGTAGGGATCTATGTTCATTAAACTTGATATGGCTAAAGCATACGATAGAGTTAAGCGGTGCTTTTTGCAGAAGGTTCTCATTTTTGGCTTCAACACAAAATGGGTTAGCTGGACTATGAGTTGTGTTATGTCTTCTTCTTTCTTTGTTATTCAAAATGGGGAGCCTTCGGAGTTATTTGGAGCCTTTAGAGGTCTCCCGCCAAGGGGGCCCTCTTTCTCCCTATTTGTTTATTATTATGGCTGAGGGCCTTGGCAAATTTATTAAGTCTTAGGTTTCCCGGGACCAGATTCATGGTTGGAGTTGGGGTAATGGACTGCCCAAGCTTTCTCATCTCCAATTTGTGGATGATACTACTCTTATGGGGCTTGCTAGACTAGGTGAAGTTGAGACCTTTAGGCGTACGCTAGATATTTATTTGACTGCTTCAAGTCAAAAAGTCAATGACCACA
This sequence comes from Chamaecyparis obtusa, assembly GCA_027943335.1. Classification (NCBI taxonomy): domain Eukaryota; kingdom Viridiplantae; phylum Streptophyta; class Pinopsida; order Cupressales; family Cupressaceae; genus Chamaecyparis; species Chamaecyparis obtusa. The sequence continues at coordinate 191,400 of BSBK01003921.1, forward strand.
AATCCTCGATGTATTTTTTAAACACTTAGGAGCCTATCCAGAGGAGAATTGCCAACATCCTACAATTTCAAATTGGATCTCTTCCCCTACTTTATCTGGGCATTCCTATTGTTGTTGGTAGACAACCTAGGCTATTTTGGCCAGAATTGTTGGATAAGTTGCATAGGAAGGTTAATAATTGGACACATCGATGGCTTTCTACTGCTGCTTGGGTGAGCCCTCTTCAATTGGTGATTCAGGCCCTTCCTATCTACAGAAACTTAGTCCAGGTAGCTCCAGTATATTTTCTTAATAAATTTGATGTCCTCTTGCACCAGTTTCTTTGGAGTGGTAATTTGCACCAATTTCTTTGGAGTGGTAATCTACAAAATCCAAATGGAGCTTAATTAAGTGGGAAGTTGTTTGTCGACCTAAGAAGGAAGGGGGTCTTGGTCTTTGTTCTGTTGTCTTGAATGGGCAGGCTCTTGCAGCTACGTTATATTGTTGTTGGTGTACCAGTCACAATCAGCTGTGGGTCTATATTCTCATGCATAAGTATTTGCCAGGAGTTGACTATTTGGATGTTTCTCGCTATCCTTTGGAGCGTAGGGGCTTTATAGTTTGGAACACTCTTAAGACTAATGCTCAGTTGCTATTTTTTTAGTGCTCCTTTCCTAGGGAAATTTGGCACTATTGGTGGGACGTTTGGGGTCAGACTTGCTTCAATGTCTCTTCTTTATCTAAGCTCTGGGCTTGTTGGGGCAAGTCCCAAGCAAAAACTATTTTTCTTCATATTACTTGGGCTCTTGGTTCCTTTATCATTTGGCATGTTTGGCTAGAACAAAATCAAAGGATTTTTCAAGATGTTAGGATGGATGCTTTACATCTGTGGGAAAATTATGCACTCTCTTAGTGAGACGGTTGTGGCTAAGTGTGATTTGACTAGAGAAGTGGATCTTGGTGATGTAGCTATTTGTACTCGTCTTAATTTTCCTCCTCAAGGGGATGCTCTGGTGTTTGGGGGTCGGGGTAGATGCAAACACCCATACAACAGGTCAATCGAGAGGGTCGTTGAATATCCCCTCCTCTCAGAGTTTTAAAAATTAATATTGACGGTTCATCTCAGGGAAATCCTAGACATGCTGGCATTGGTGGCAAGACAGTTTTGGTGATGTGCAATTTGTGTTCTATATCTATTAGGGCCTTCATACTCATAATTTAATGGAGGCTCTTGCCATTTTGTATGTTGTTCAGCATTGTTCTGGTCTCGGTTGGCATAGGATTATTTGTGAGCCTGATTCTCAAGTGGTGGTGAGCTTGTTAACTAGGCAAGACCATGGAGATGTTAGTTGGCATTTAGATTCAATTATTAGACAGATTCTTCAGTTGTGTAACTCCCTGGATTCAGTTACTTTCACACATATACCCAAGGAGAAGAATGGTGTTGCAGATTGTTTGGCCAAATGGGCCTCGGATCAAATGCAAGGTTGGAATATAGAGGATAAGGGGCAATTGCCCCCTAATTTGGCTCTAATGTTTAATCAATTAGTGGATAGTGATAGAATTCTCTAGTGCTCTATCTTCTGAGAACTTTGTTTATATCTCTTTTGTGATTGAATAAATTCTTACCCCTCTTTAAGTCAATCGGCAAAGAAAATATATGCTGCCTTTTTTTAAGACCAGAAAAGGACAATTATCCAAGAATGAGTGCCACATCTATTATATTTTATTTTATTTATGAATTGTCAACATTCTCTACAGAATTTTGCAAAATCAGAAAAAATAAAAAATAAAAAAATGTCCAAGCACACATCTCAATTGCATGCAGCAAGATGCACACTATATAGAGGAAAAAGGGAACCATCATTAGAACTCATTTGACTGGTACTTTAGCCAAAAAAAGGTGATTCTGGAGAGTTTGTTGGAAGACATGACCTAAATGCAGCAACCGTTCCTGTCACAAAACAAGTATGTTACATAATTTACCAATGCAATCAAATTCTCCTTAAGAACTTTCAAGACCAGCTATGACTATACCTCTTCAAAGGCTGCACCAATCATTTGAAGGCCCACTGGGAGATCCGTCTCACCATCTTTAACAAATCCACAAGGCACCACTAATGCAGGTAAACCAGCCATATTCACATTGACCTGTTCAAAATGACAGCCATATGTATTATAGACAAAAAGAATTTAAATAATTTATGTCAATTCATCTTTGGGGAGAATATTATTTTCTAGGAAACAAGAATTTGAAAAAGCTCTATGGTTTTCCCTGCACTCCTAGACAATGCTGGTAGAGTGATTATACACCAGGTTGCCAGCTGCTGTATCCACTTCAGTAGTCTGATTGAATCTTAACTTAAAATATGAGACAGATTCACATACAATAACACAATATAAATGCACACACGCTGTATTCCACAGAATGCTCCAACAAATCTACTCTCTAGCTATTGTACAAGGCACTTCTATATAAAAGGCATTAAGTTTTAAACAATTTTTCTATACAATCCAATTCCCTTAAGTAGAGGACTTCAATAATTGGAACTAACCCAGGTTCAAACAAATTTAATTGCATTATTATTAACAAAAAAATAACACTTCAAAAAGGAACTGTGTGCTACTTGGTTCTTAAAATGGAGGAAGGGTGATCTAAATTAAAATCAGGAACTTGTTTGCCTGCATGAAGATCCTGATATGTCTGCAAAGTCACGATCTGCTAAGTGCTCCATACAATTAAAGTGTATTCAATAGAGACAGTGGATAGCAAAACAAAGATGTCATATTTGTTGTGAACTAAAAATGATTCAAAAGCATAGAATGTTGGATTTAGGTACTGAATTGTGTGACTATCAGGGGCAAAATCATGAGAAAGATTATATGGCATTGGGGATGTGTTACAGAAATGCTATCATTAGTCATTGCAACTGACTGCTCCTGATTATCAGAATTGAAGAAATGAAGAAATATATAATTACAATCAATTTGCGAGAACCAGTACTTATGGAGGTATTTGTATTCCAAATGCTTCAGCTTCCTTGACTGTTGCTGGACGTAGAAAAAGAGGTGGCATTCAGTCAAAGTATGTTGACTCTACTGATGATTCAGCTTGGCCTTGTAGGGCACATGGGATTGATAATTTGGCATTTTGAAGCTCACAAACTACAAAGCTGAGAGTGGTCTTGCACAATTTGCAAGGCACAAGCTGATGTTTTTGAAGCTATGAATTTGATTGAGAGGTATGTAAATCTGCCTTGGTGAGGTGAAAAGCAGTGGTCCCCATTGTGTGGGTCATTGGTTCCAAAAACCAAACTTAGAGCTTCAAAAAATTATACCACGTTGCTTGACCTATCTAGTCCGTTCTTCACAGCTAGAAACAAATGTTATGTGTCCCAGCAAGTGGGAGATTAGATGATGTCTGTATGTCCATCTCTCTTCTAGCTCAAGTGTGTCAGATCTACCTCAAAATGATGTCGGACTATGAAGGATCGGGCAAGGGTGGCATATATTGTTCAAGAAGCTTACATTGAATACAAAATGTGTGCCAATTACAAAAGAAAAACTACAACAAATTCATTCTCTCCACTAGTGGTCTGAAGGATGGCGCAAGGATTTCTATCACAGTGGTCTGAGTTTGCATTGAAGACGTTGGAATAGGTCTGATGTGAATTGTGATAGTCCTTGTATTTATGCTGTTAGCTAATGAAATTCACTCGAACCTGATAATGCACATGTTGAAGTTCTTGGAAGAATTTCTTTGCTTTATCCTATTCCTTGGCCTTTGCACTAGTTTTCAAATCTATATGGGAACACAAAGCAATGTTACGAGGTGCCATGATGTATAACCCATAAGATGTATGGAATGGACTATGCACTACTGAATTTTGAATAGCCCTATTGTGTGAATTCTGAATTTATGCTAGATTATCATCTTACTGCAAGAAGAGCATTACCGTACATTCACAACAATTGAAAATATTTGATTGATCACTCTATTCTAGAGATGGAATGATGTTGACCTGTATAGTTCTGTCTAGTATTTCCCACAAAGCTTGCCAGAAGAAGCTAACTAACCTAGGATCTCAATCAGATACAACTGATAAATGAACCCCAAAATTTATGATTATCTGTTATGCAGCATATCCCCATTTTTGAGAAATTATCAATCCACAACTAACACGGAGTTGTGCTGATGTTGAGTTGTCAATAGACCAGAGAAGACCTCCATATCGAGAGATTTACTTGGTCTGGGCAGAATGCAAAGAGGATTATACGTGTCTGATTCGCAATTGGCTGGCTTGAATATGCTGCATAGTTCCATGACTCGGACTCGCCTATGACTCGGCAAGGTCGACTCGACCCATGACCGCCGATGACTCAGCAAAATGAAAAAACAGAGATTTTTTACGATTTAAAACTTGTTTCACGCACCCATTATTGAATAAAGCTTAAAGACACTATAATATCATCAAATAGAATCTAATTTGATCACATACATAAACATACATCCATCACATAGTACAAACGTAAATTGTAGCGGAAGGAAATAGAAAACATAGATATGCAGAATTATAAAATATAAATATTGTCAAATGTATATAAAATCTATGAAATCCATGACATCAATGATCAAATGTCCGGCAAATGAGGTTTGAGTGATTTTGACCTGTTGGGAAGTCATGTCTGTCTGGGATTTGGGCAAGAGCTAAGATAAGTTTGTCATAGAGATGGGGTCAAAACCAAGTGATTTGTGATAAAACGAGTTAAAACCCTTTGAGAATCCTTTTGCCAGCTTCAGTTTGACCTTAGAGAGTCATGATGGATTGTGGGAGGTAACCCTACTGAAGGCTTGCTGAATCCTGAAATTTGGCTAAGTCTGGAATTTCTGCTGAATCCTGAAATTTGGCTAAGTCTGGAATTAAGTCCGGAATTTTTCGAAAACCCCCAAAATCTAGAATCTGCATCTTAACTCCTATGAAGCTGGAACCTATCTCAAACGTCATGAAACTATTTATATGCAAATAAATTTTCAGATTTTGTGCCCTAGTTTGCAAAAAAAATTATTTTCTTAGCACCCCTATTTGGGGATATTGCACAGTTGACGTCTCCTCGTTGTCACCAAATATCATCGAAAAGTTGCAGTGGCAAGTTTTTATAATATTTTCAAAAAAAACATTCATGACATTAAAAAAAGACTTTTAAATATCTCATGACAGCATTAGAACAGCAATAATAAATATATCATGACAGCAGTACACTTGCAATAGAACTAATAACAGCAGAAACAGTAGTATAACAGCAATGTATTAAATTTCCAATTTGTTTAAACTTTAAGTAGTCTCTTATACATCCTTTCCTTACGAACCTGTTGTGAGGTTTTCACACCATCGCCCCATTGCAGATGGGGACCCCCTCTTTTCACTCGTAGTTGTTAGGTTTTGGCAGTTGAGGTGACAGTTCAGAGCTCAAAACGATTAAGGAGTGGTCAAGTGATTAAGTTTTCAAGTTGCAAGTGCAGATAGGTGTGTCAAGGTTATGGTTTCAATGGGACAAGTTGTGGTGGTTGAGTTAATATTCCTATGTGATTAATATTTTGGCTAGTCAAATAGTCCAAAATACATTATAATGACATTTAATTCATACAGGCTTCAAAATCCTTATTAAAATTGATTTTCCATACTTAAAATATGCAAAAACCTTATGAAAATCAATTTTTTCTTATAAAAATGCACTTTGTCCCTATGGAAACAGAATTTCCACTCAAAAAATGCACTTTGTCCCTATCGAAATAGAATTTTCACTCCAAAATTGCACTATGTCCCAATGGAAATAGAATTTCCACTCTAGAAATGGTCAAAATCCCTATGAGAGGTGAGTTTCCACTCCAAAAAAGCACAAAATCCCTATGGAAATAGAATTTCCACTTGAAAAAACTTGAAAGTCCCTATAGGGGTCACTATTCCAATCATGAGGAGAGATTTGCAATAAAAAAACTAAGTGTTGGACCAATTTGTCCCTATGAGGGTCATTTTACCCCTCCTGGACATGAAGAACAAGGACAAAGTATAAGAGTCCCTATGCATATAGATTTTCCATTGGACTCTATACTTGGAATATTTTTGGGTTTGAAGTCAGCAAAGTCCTTATGGATGAAGAATCTCCACTTGTCCTCATGCATTCGAAATTTCCCCTAGTCCCTATGAGGGTCGTTTTTCCCTTGGAGGCCATTTTGGTCAAGTGAAAATGTTAAAGTGTTGGGATTATAGTAATCCCTATAGCGGTCGATTTCCCCCCTATGGACATGAAAGATGAGTAAAATGGAGTCCTTATGAGGACAGAATTTCCCCTTTGGGGAATGAATTAAGGAAACATTGCAAATGTGAAGGATTCCAGTTATCCTCATGAAGATCCATTGACCATTTGGATATACAATGTGGATTACTTTGACAAACGAATGGCAAATGAAGACTATCCTCGTGAAGATCGATTTCCCTTAGAATGCATACTTGAAGATATGAAATGAAATTTAATGAAATACAAGGGAAATTAATTAAAATGCAAAATACACAAGTTTCAAGGTGATATTTTTTTAATCCCACATTGGCTGGATGGGTGTGAGTAAAAACTCCTTTAAAAGAACACCTACAGCAGCACATATAATACAATAAGAAAGTTGACTCGAGATTGGACGTCAGAGCAAAAGTCTAAGAGAAGGGAGAAGTTGCTAAGTCTGAAGGAAATAAAGCTACAGCCATCTCAAAAAATGACCAGCACTAGGAATGGAGGTCTGGAGTCCCAAAAGTCATCCATGAGAATCACTGTCAACAAGAGAAGAGGACAAATACAACCACAAGAACATAGGCAATGATGCAAAAGAGGGTTTGAATGATAAAAATCTGAAAACTACCAAGGTACTGCGATTTTGCGAGAAGAAAATCAGGGACCATAAATCTAAGTGATAGGCGTGCTTGGAGGATCAAATCTGATTGGCACAAGATCTGAGACAATACCCAAGGGTACTTAACATATGTAAGTCACTATTTTCAGACTTAGGTCTGAAAACTCCCTAAGTAGTTCGATTTTTTGTGAGAAATCGTAGAAAATTTTCAAGTAATTAACTCTAACCAGAATGCATTGCAGGCTGTTGAGAGGCAAAATCAGGGTTCAATGATCAAATTTAAGTGACCAAAAGCTAGGAATACATTAGTCTTCGGACATAGGTCTGAAATTTTCTCAGGAAATTCACTTTTCTCCAAAAATCATAAAAAATCCTCAAGTTGTTTAATCAGATCAAAGGTCATTGTTGAGTATTAGGGGATCATTCTTGCACAAAATCGATGAGTGTTGAAAGCAAAACCATCAAAGAAAGGCGTATTTCAGACTTTGTCTTCAGAAAATCTGAATTGTGTCTTAAAGAAAAAGGGTTTGTTTCTTACTTTTAACTCATAAGATGCCTTCAAACTCTTCTTGAAACTCATGGTCATTGATTGGATTGCATTTGTCATGGAAATTGGACTGATTTTAAGACATTTTCAGACATGTTACAGGGCAGTCCTCAGAAAAATCAGTACTGAGGCATTAATGGTGAAAATTAATGTTTGCATTTTGAAGTCAAAATTTAGTCATCTAAGGCATGGTTTTCATGATTTTGAAGTCTGATTATACCTAGTTGCAGACTTAGTCTTCAGACTAAGTCCTCCGTTTTCAGATTTAATCCTCGGAAATTTTTTAAACTTCGTAGCTTCAAAGTTTTGATGTTCTTTGTAAGTTTGGGGCAATTAAGGATCAATTTAATCATTATTGCATTGTCCTCAGACATTGTTCTTAGCCCTTCAATTCCAAGTTCCATCTGCAGCCAATAGCTATAAATTTTCTTAAGTCTTCAAATCAAGTTTAAGGATAAAATCAAAGGTTAGAAAAGTCTGAAAACAGTCCCTTTATTTAATCCAATGAGCTATACTGACTTCGAGCCTTGAACAGGGATATGGCAGAGAATAAGGGGATAGCAGCAAGGAAGGTCCTGATAAAGAAGTTATTGAAGGGATTCTATCATGAGTCCTTGATATCTTCGAAGTGGAAGAAGGTTACAGACATTGACATGGAACACTTGGATATGAGAAGAATGAAACGAAGGATATTTGGGACAAAGGATCATTTACCTTCTCTTATGGCAATCAGTATAATGAGAAGTGGCATCTACCATGCAGCTGGATTCCCATCAGCCATTCAATGTAATGAACTCTTGGTGGAATGTGTAAGGCATTATGATCCAAAATCTAGGACATTTAAATCAAAAGAGAAGATGTTTTCATTCCTAGGAGAAGAGGCAGTGAGGGAAACCTTTGGAATTCCCTATTACCCAAATATGCAAGTACTAAGGAAGAGGCACAATCCCTGTATGAGAAGAAGCCTAAAGCTTGCATGAACATCATCAATAAGGGTTGGGTTAACAAACCAAAGAGACATCTTTCCAAGTTACCCACGCAGCTTGTAAGTGAAGATTTCAAAGATGAGTATAGTGATATGATTTTCATGCTAAATAGGATCATGGGAACACCCCAAGGAGTTATGTTCGAGAGTCGAATGTTTTACTTCATAGAGGAGGGGCCAAGATGATCAGTGATAACTTGGACACCCAATTGAGGAACTTAGAAAAAACAAGGACATTCTATATGAGTTCCTACGTAATCTATCTGTTGGCAAGGAATATCAAGTATCTAGGTCTTATATGCAAGGGCATGGCAAGAAATGATAAGAGACAATTCAAAGTGTGTGATTATCATCCTGAGATACAGCATCATGAAAGGGCAAGTTGTAGAAGAGTTAATGATGCTTTTGCCACAAACATCACACGGTAATTGCAGGGTGGATAGCATAGGAGATCATCCAAGGAGGCTATGACATTGATTGACAAATATGGATATTGATACATTCAGTTCTCCACTTTCATTTACATAAGGATATAGGAATTCACTTCAAAACCTTACAAACTTCCAAAATATCCTACAAATAAGATGGTCTTGTTGGAGGTAGTAAAGCAGTTGTCAAATTTTGATTACATATAGTAGAAGAAACATAGACAGGGTATGCCTTCCTCTATCACATTGGGGAAAATGCTTGAGATATGTCCTTCACCACAGGCAGCAAAAACAGTCAATACAAAATTGTAGTTTTATCAACTTGGATCCTATAAGGCAAGGAGTTTGATCCATTCCAGAAAATCGACACTTATAAAGGAAAAAGATACCGGCAAAAGATAGACATAAAGGACTATTGGGCGAATTTAGTAAGATGAATATGCAATAAGGAGAAAGATGTGGTCCAGAATGTCAGTGGATTTCATGAGGAAGTGTAGCATTTTCCCTATTCCTGACCAAGTCAAAGATGATGGGTGTGGGGAAGAAAATAGTACACCGACCTAGAGACCAGTTAAAGTCTCAAGGGATGGACTACCTCCTTGCACCACCTCACATTGCTAGCTAGGAGTGCTAGGGAGATCGGATGCGGTAAAGAGTGAATGCTTTAGGTGAAGATGTTTAATGTGACTTAATCGATTAAATGCAACTCAGATGTTATAATTAAAGCAAGCAGACAGCTAAAAATATTATGATTACGGGAAGCAAAGGAGCTAAATGCACTGAACAAATGTCTAGCTTTGTAAACTCACTCTATCGAACAAACACGTGAGCTTGGGACTACAACACGGATGTTGGACCCCAACGCAATGCACTAGCGTCTCGTACGAACTTTGTACGGACAACTTAAGATAGAATGCAAAATTAAATAACAAGATGCTATCTTAGCAATATAAAGCAAAAGCGAAGTAACAAGAGACAAAACCAATGATACATTACTCGCCGCAGGTAGTGCGAGTATTAACAACCCGCGGGCCAAGCACTGCTAGGCAGGTTTTCATGACCCGCCAGCATGACTCGACGGGTCATGGGTCATGACCCGCATGGCTCACAAAGCCAACGGGTCATGCCATGACCTGTCGGGATTTGTGTCCCATGACCCGCACCGCAGCAGGCTCAGCTAGGTTAAAAAAAAGAGCCCTTTTTTACCTTTTTATTCAGAATATGCTTTGTATATTGCCCTAAAAGACATTCTATTTGCTTGTTATGAGAAGAGAAGAAAAATGATAGAGAGGAAGAAAAACGAGAGGCCATAGATTTGCAACCAGCACGGAAGAAGGGCATCAAGGAGTCCACAAAATCACATTGGGCAAGCATAGGTTTGCATTGAGAGCATCAAGGAGTTCATAGCAGCTATGCCAAGACTTCTCAACTCAATTGAAAGAGGTAAGAGTTAAATTTTGTAGATTTTATTGGTTTTTTTTTGTATGTTTATGGATTTTCCATTTTTGTTTTCAAATTTTTGAAGTTTAACTTTCAAAATCTTGAATGTTTTCTATTAAAATATAAATTGCATACTTCAATGAGAGAAGTAGAACAATAGCAAACCCTTGATTTTTTTAGAAAAAAATATAAACATGTATTTACAACTTTTTCTATAAAAAAAGTAGGATTTGCTGATTTTTCTAAAATACAATGCACAAATTTGTAATTTTGTTCATTTTTGTTTTATTGCAGCAGGCTAGCAGCCTTCAAGTTTTGAAAACATTAATTCTTCCCAATGCCTCCAAAGTGTGAATCTTGGAAATATACTAAAGAGTTTCCTAGTAGACAAAAAACAAACAAAATGCATGTTTTGTAAAGAAGTTTTTCATGGTGGCATCAATAGGTTTAAATACCATATTGTCGACATATCTGGCAATGATGTTGACCCATGTTTATTGGCAACTACCAAGGCAATTCATTTTTGTTATGTCCGGTTAGAAAAACATGCAAAAGAAAAGGAAACTAAAAAGAGGCAACGGGAAGGGATAAATGTTATTGGCTCCCATTCATCTGTAGTTGCATCTGCATCCACATCCACGTCTACAGGCTATGTTGGAGAGGGTTCTTCCATGCCTCCCTTTCGTCCTAGTGCTAGTGCTTCTACCACTGCTCCTAGTGGCACTATTACCCTTGGCCCTAGAGTCCAGAAATCGAAGTTGGACAATTATTTTGTGCCACACACTACTCCTGGTGCACAGCCCTCACTTGAGAGCATGGGTGGGAACAAGGAGGTCCATGATGTTGAATGAAAATAAATTTGCAAGTTTTGGTACTTTTGCAACATTCCATTTGTTGTAGCCAAGTAATTCTTTTTGATTTGATTGCTTTAAGTTTAAAATTAAATTTTAAAATTTATAATTTGAAGTTGAACTATGCTTTGTCTAATGATTAATCATAAACTATTTGTGACAAGTCTCCTTATTGGCAAGGCATGATAGATGCCGTAACCATTTGTGGGGCAGGCTTTTAAGCCCCTATTGATGTTGAGTTAAGTGGCCCCCTCTTGTTAGAAATGGTTAATGATATGAAAGTTGAGCTAGAGGACCACAAACAGTCTTGGCGCCAAAAGGGTTGCACCATCATGACAAATGGTTGGACGGATAGAAGGAATAGGACACTCCTAAATTTTCTTGTTTTCTGCGGAAGTGATTGATCATTCTACTTCCCTAAATGCATTGAATAATTTAATTTATATTTTGATATGTTGATTGATCCATGATAATCGATAATTATTTTGCTTTATATTCAAGATCCACCATGTTCTTGAAGTCTATTGATGCTTCCTCACATGTAAAAAATGCCACATACTTATGTGAGGTTATTCAGGAAGTTATACATGAGGTGGGGGAAGAAAATGTGGTACAGGTGGTGATGGATAATGCAGCAAGTTATGTTGCTGCAGGTAAACTTTTAATTTTTAAGTTTTGATGGAGAGGCATCTATGAATTTATTTAAGAATTTCTTAACGCGCCTAAATTTCTAATTAATTTAAAATTGCTACAGGTAAACTTTTGATGGACAAGCACCTGAAAATTTGTTGGTCTCCATGTGCAGCCCATTGCCTTGACCTCATGTTACAGGATATTGGCAAGCTCGAATGGGTCAAATCATGTGTTGATAAGGCCAAAAATATTTGCAAGTTTATCTACAATCATGCATTGGTCCTTAGCATGATGAGGCAATACACGGGGCAAAAGGAAATGGCTCGTCCTGGTATCACAAGATTTGCCTCAAATTTCCTCACACTAAATCCTTGTTGAAATCAAAGGCAGCATTGAGATGCATGTTTGTTGGTGAGGAGTGGACTGCCCCATCCTATGCTGCGACCACTGCAGGGATGGATGTGATAGATTGTATTTTTGATGAGCCAAGTTTTTGGACCCCTTGTGCAGAGATCATGCAGGTAAATATATTTTTGTTTTGTTTCCAACATTGCAATTTTTCTTATTTTAATTTTTTAATGCACACTTGTGACTTAACTGTTTTTTTTTTTAATTATATGCAAGTCACTGAGCCCCTTGTAGTTCTACTACGAGTTGTTGATAGGGAGAAGCCCTCTATGGGCTACATATATGAGGGCATGGATAGGGCCAAGGAGGCCATTAGATCCAGGTATGCAGGAGTTGAGGATAAGTATGGCCCCATTTGGGAGATAATTGATAGATGGCAAAACCAACTTCACAGGCCCATCCATGCAGTAGCTTATTTCCTCAATCAGTCATTTCATTTCCTTGATAACTTCAAGGCGGATGAGGAGGTTCTTAGTGGCCTATATACAGTGATGCAAAAGATGTCTAATAGTAGCAGATCTACAGTGTAAGAGATAGATGCATATAATAATGAACAAGGGGTGTTTTTCGCAAGCAAGATGTGCAAAGGCACTAGGACAACATTGCAGCCAAGTAAAAATAAATGTTAAACTTGAGATTTTTAAGTTTATGGCTTATGCATTTTGATTTTATAATCTATCCTTAAAGTTCGAAATGAGACTGATTTTGTTTTTCCTTATTTCAGATAGATGGTGGCAAATGTTTGGACCTACAACCCCAAACCTTCAAAAACTTGTCATTCGTATTCTGAGTCAGCCATGCAGCGCTTCTAGATGTGAGCGCAATTGGTCCATGTTCAAGCACATCCACTTGAAGAGGCGTAATAGATTGTTTGTAGAGAGGTTGAATGATATTGTATTCATTCATTACAACCTTGTCTTAGGACTAGACAGATTTTGAACACTGAATCCTCTCCGATCACTCTAGCAAAGATCGATCCAAAGTCCGAGTGGCTCACTAAGTCTACCGATCCTGTCTTCACTAAGGAGGACCACGAGTGGGTTGACCAGGCAGACAGAGAGGTTGTGGCAATGGCAGAGGAGGATAGAGCACGATCAGGTGCCCGTGCAGTTGATGTTGATCAGAGTGGCACCTCACAGGCAAAGACTATGGCTTGTCAGTCATCCAAGACCTACCTCAAATGCATTTGTAGGAGGCAGATAGACTACTCTAAGGCTAAGGCTAAGCTATAGCCTGAATCATAGACTTGTTTTTGTTTACACATATATTTGAGAGCACTTGATGTCATGGATTTCATGGATTTTATATACAAATCGATAAAGAATGAATGAAAGAAAAGGCACGGATTACACCTTATTTATAGAAAGGGAGAAAGAAAGGTAGGGCCCTCCATCTGCCTATAAATAGTAGGGTTGGCATCTCGATTCTATACGTAACATGAATAATATAAGAATAGGGGGGCCTAGCAAATAGTAGGGGGCTATAGAGGATAGGGCATACGTATGTACTTATGTGACAGGTGTATTTTTATGTATGTGATCAAATTAGCTTCTCTTTGATGATGTTATAGTGTCTTTAAGCTTTATTCAATAATGGGTGCGTGAAACAAGTTTTAAATCGTAAAAAATCTTTGTTTTTTTTCATTTTGTCGAGTCATAGCCAAGTCGTTGTCGAGTCATCAGCGAGTCACAGGTCGAGTCGACCTTGCTGAGTCATAGGTGAGTCCGAGTCATGGAACTCTATACGAGACCGACAGAAAATAACTATTCTAAGAACGTAGAATAAGAGAAAATGATAGGATGACAAACTATGAATATAGAATTGAAATGAACAAAGAATACAAAATGATAAATAAACTATACATAATGCAAATGAAGAAATGAAGAGACAGAACAAAACCTGGTTTTGACGGTTGATAATGCAATCCTTTCCACACCCACGAATCCATGGAGAACCTGCGCACAACAAAGAAGAGAAAAGGGTTTTGGGCGGCTATTTGGAGACTTGCCTCAGTCAAGTACCTGTTTTGGTGTTTCCACCTCCATAGCAACCGTTTAGACACGATAAATTGATGACAGATAACCAAGTAAAGATAAAGTAAATGCAATATGAATAAGAAATAGATACAATAGATAATATGCTTCAAGCCACAAAAGAAGGGTGAGAAGACTCCCCTATGAGAGAGAGAAGTCCAAGCACAGGAAGTAGAGGCAAGACGTGAGAGCTTGAAGAGCTTGATAATGGAGAAAACCTGCAACGAAGTGATGTTCTTGGAGAGCCAGGCAATCTGTGAAGAGTGAGAATGTAGCCAAGATGTTGAGTGAATAACTAAGAAGACCAAGTGAGTAGTCAAGAAGCCGTGTAGATCTAAATGAATAGCCTAGAAAACCAAATGAAGGCAAGTGAAGCGTTCAAAACACAATCGGACGGAATCCTGTGCAGGCGAGCCCATCATTGGGGCATTACAAATGCAGGTTGCTAGTTCGTAACACTCCAATGACAACTTGCACATCTGCATATTCGCCGACATTAGCACGCCACGCGAACATCTCCATGGTGCGCACTTGTCCAAAACCATTGGGGCTGCGTGGCAAGAATCTCAAAGCGAACGATGAGTTGGTTGATGACGGGGATTTCATAGATCTTGGGTCTTAAGCTAAGGTAGGGAAGATGTGAAAATGGCCTTTTACACAGGGGTGTAAAATTAAAGCCATTACATCTCGCCCCCACTTTAGCGAGCATATTATCTTTAGAAGAAATGTGATGCTAGAGTAAGAGAAACTTTACCTGACTTACCTACGGGAATTTTGTCACGTGGGGTTGCCCCCCAACTAAGAATTCCTAATATGTTAATAAGATGGATCTAGCATACAAGCTATATACAAGCATGCTAGATGATGAAGACAACCTGTTTGATATGAGATCATTGACGGTATGCCAATATGGTTGGCAAGTTGTGTTATGCCATATAGCCATATGATAGGGCAATTTTTTATAAAGCTTTGACATGTGTAGTGAATGCTAGATATGTTGGCATAATGGTCAGCGCTCCCCTCAGGATTCGTGACATGGCTTAACCGTCTCCTATGTCTTCTATAAGTCTAGTGGTTGTATTGGGCATTAACAGGTCGATCGTTTGGTGCAACGGCAACCACTACTTGTAACAAGTGGTATCAGAGCTTGGTCACGGGTTTGAATCCCCTCGGGTAACACTGAGGGGGAGATTGTTGGCATAATGGTCAACGCTCCCCTCGGGATTCATGACATGGCTTAACCGTCTCCTATGTCTTCTATAAGTCTAGTGGTTGTATCGGGCATTAACAGGTTGATCTTTGGTGCAACGGCAACCACTGCTTGTAACAAGATAGGCATGTGATAGGGAGACTTTGATAGTGTGTTGACATGCGTGGCGTTGAGCTAGATAGGCATGTGATAATGCGGCTTAGACACAGTGCGCCGACACGCACAACATTAAGCTAAATAGGTGCGTGATAGGGCAGCTTGAGATCATGTCGATACGCATAGTGTTAAGCTAGATAGGTGTATGATAGGGCAAGACCGAGACACAAAGATAGAGGTTTGGCCCCCACAAAGGCAGGTGATTCTTAATTTTGAAAAAATTTGCGAGAAAAACCTGTGATGTAGAGACATTGTCAGATAAAACCAAATCAAATATATAAAGATAACACAACCCCCCCTTGGGATGGACTATGTTGCTCAGAGGGGAGCATAGACCATTCCAAGGAAGGAAGAGATGTTGTGGCATGCCAACATATGGGATGTTATCATGGAATTGGCGTCAAAACCTAAAAGTGTAGACATATATCTACTCTCAAGCAATATTTCATCATTGCCAACCGGGACTCAGATCTGAAGAATGACACATGCAAACAAATAAAATAAAAATTTGGGTCAACATGGAAGGGGTGCCTAAATGCCCCCAACACTTTGCATCGTCCCCAAACGTCGAAAATCAAGGGTACACGAGATAGAACTAGACAACATATATAAGGTGCACGACAAAAAACCCCTTGTTTCCAAGTACCAACGGAGTACAAGGGTCCTCTAGGAGGGAACAACACTAAAAGGCAAGCACTGGGGAACACAAGCAAACACACCCTAATCTAAAGATGTAGAAGCGAGTATTGCCCTCACAAGTCATCCATCAGCAAATCGTCGTCCTCCCGATCTTGATCATATGGGGAGGGAGGTCGACATTGCAATGGTACGGCCGCTGAGGAAGCCCAGACACCCCACTAGCAGCAAGAGCCAAGGATGAAGCAACCGACAAGTCCTCTAGGATCTCTATTGTGGCAAGTGAGAGGGATCGTATGAAGATCACTATCAACGCTAGAATTTCCTCCAATGAATCAAAAATGCAAGCGTCAATGATTACAAGAGATCCAAATGGAGGTGTCGACGAAGAAGCTTTCTTGTTGACCTCTACGAAAGGAGCGGAGACGAACTCAGGAGAAGCTAGAGCTCGCTCCACTACAAGAACCGAAACGCAAAGAGGGTTTGTTGGAGCAGACTTGCGACGCCTGAATTTCGGAATAGGGCCCTACTTGAACTTCCTTTTGAAGGATGGAGGTGAAGTCCTTTGATCTATTGTAGCTTCCTTCAGGATATCCAAGAAGTTGGCATGGTGACCATGGGATGAAGCGGATGCATGCTGAGTGGACATCACTACGTTGGATATCACTTGTGTGTGCAACATGTTCAATGGTTCAAGAAATGGCGAGATGTCTCGCAAAGTAGTGATCAATGGCGGCTCCTACGAAGGGGAAATAAAAACCTGACTTGCTTAGCACGAGGTCCAATAGTCACTCCCGATGCAAGGGGAAGCGTAACAAAGGTAGTGGTAGGATCAGGGGCAATGAAAGCAGGAGCAGAGCTAGAAGGGAATGCCAAAGCAGCGGCAGACACAGGCTCATAAGATGCATTCTCCACCCTCGAAGCGGCCTCACAAGCCAAGGCCTTCTCCCGTCGACAACGCTTACACTCACGCACAAGCTGGTTCCCACATAGATGTGGGCCTGGCTAAGAAATATGTGGGGTGTGGCGCCATCCTACTCCATGGGGGAGGTCGTCGATGTCGTTGCCAACATTGAGGAGGGTCCAACCAATGGAGGACGTGGGACTGATGAAGGAGGCACTTGAGGCTCAATCATGAGTGACCTTCCCCTTTTTGCCTTATAGGTAGCTGGGGGAACAGGCGGTGCCCTCAAAGGCTGAGTAGTCAGTGCCAAGGGAGATTGTGCAATCTTATGAGGTTTCCTACCCTAACCATAAATGGCAAGGTGAGGGATGTCTAGGATGATGGGTATGGTGGGAGGCGAGCGCACCTTAGGATTAGAGAACACAAGTGTCTTTCCCTTATCCACATGGGATGTGAATGCGGGAATAGAAGACACTGTTGGAAGCTGCATAACCTTCAGCAGGCGAGGGGGTTTCCCATGGGGCATGCACTTGCCTTAAGCCCTCGGCAAAGAAGGGGCAGAGGACGAAGCACATTGAGCCTCATGAGAGGGCTAAGCAGGGAAAGGTGCCACAAATCTTAAGCTCATCTCCCTGGCCTTGTATGCCTGAGATGCAAGGAAAGTGACATCTTATAGGGACGCAGGGGCCCTATTAGAGTAGGCCAGAAATGATCAAGATTGAAGCCTCCACAGGACACTAGGGAACGATATCTAGTATCTTGGACAGTATGGATAGTCCCCTCATGCGGGAACTTTAGTCATTTGTGGATGACCAAGGAAGTTAACCAAGGGATACCCAATTTGTTACTAAATAGATCCGATTCTGAGATCACCACAAATATCAAAAATACTGCCTTGGGTTTCACCTGGATGGTCAGGGTGGTTGATCCCAAGGGAGGTAAGGACAACCCATCATGCATTCGTATGGCAGCCTGACACTCATCACACTTTCCCCAATTAAGGTCATTTACAAAGAGTACCTCCTCTATAATAACATCGACTCGGCATATAGGATCCACCAAGGCACCCCTAACGACGATGCCATTGATAGAAGCCGAGACATATAGAGGAGAAGGCTCTCCACTATATGGTTCGTCCAGAGGGTTATAGATCTACAATTCGTTATTGATCTTATCAACTGACTTATTTGCCTTCGGCTTCCTCTAGTTCACCTTGATAGTGCCCCTATCTATATGGTCTTGTAATAGGTGGTGAAGACGCACACAACTTTCTATATTATGACCATGAACACAATGATATTGACAGAATTTTGAGTCGTCATACCATCGAGGATGGGAACAATTATGAGGAAGCGGCTTGATCTCCCGCAGAGTCATTAGGTTATCCTTGAGAAACTTCTGCAAGACACTCGCGTAAGAGTCTGCTATTCTAGTGAATGTTTGATTCCTTTGGGGGTCTATTGTGAAGTAATTCCTCTCAACACTGGGTTGTGGCAATGCCATAACACTGGCCACAGCTTTGTTCTTCCGAGATCCTCCAGAGGTAGAGACCCCTCCATAAGCATTTGAGGAATCCCCAAATTGAGCTATGGTGTGTTGATAATCCATCAATGCGCTATAGAGACAGGTGAAATTCTAATATCGATTTAGAGACAACTTTTCCCTTAGAGCTGGCTACAACTTACCGATGAACATCCTTTGGAGATCGGCATCAGGTAGGGCACAAGGTACCCTTGTAGAGATGGACTGATACCTAGAGATGAAATCAGTTACCTTCTCGTTTTGTTTTTTCTTAACTTTACTTCCAATGTTGGCCTGTAAACGAGTGAGAAAGGTGTCCATCAAGTGGTCAAAGGTCCCAATAGAATAGTCAGGAAGGGAACTATACCATTCCATGGCAATTCCTTTGAGAGATCGAGAGAATAACTTAAGCAACGCATAATCCATAGTGTGATAATCATTGCACTAGGTTAGAAAGGAGCCAATGTGGATCCGTGGATCTCTATCACTGTTGTACCTTTCAAACTTAAGCGATTCAGCCCCCTATGGCAAGGGAGTATTCAACACTTGCATAGTCAAAGGATTGCAACAATAAAAAGGAGTTAAGGAACCCTGATTAGTTGCAATCAACAAATTGGCCAATTGTTGTTGCAGTTGACCCATGTTCTGTAATATGGTGTTCAAAATCAGGTTATGTGGGGGAGGAGGTGGGTTACCTCTGCCTCCAAGTGGGGCAGAAGATCCACTGTTTGCACCTCCTTTGTCGCCACTCCCAGAGTTAGCACCAGCAAAACCGAACCTGAAGGCATTTTCACTATGATATTGGGGTTAGCAGTACCACTTCCGAGAGCAGTGCTGGTAGTAGGCTCTGCCATGTGCACAGATGCTTTAGGCATGGTAAGGTCTATTTGTTCTCCAGTAAGGCCCAATTGAATCCCATGTTGGCTGGGAGGAGGGAGAGGTATATTTTCCTCTACTATCTTCCCTATTGTCAGGCATACTTCAACACCTTCATTGTTCGCAACCAATAATTCCCTTAAGTTATAGATGTCGTCTCTAGCTTCAAGACGGGCACCTTTTAACTTGAGGAATGTTTCAAAGTTTAGATTTTCCTACAGGGATTGGATCTTATCAAATTCAACTGTGCAAGCTGAATCGTGATCTACCACAGGAGGGGATTTCGGTCATGAACTATTAGGTGTTAAGCCCCAAGATCGAACCTGAAAAGAACTGTGATCCGCTCAAATCATTTACATCCATGTTTCTGGCGAACAAAATCCTAGTCTAGCAGGACTGTACTGGTTACGACGAACCCCGCGCCTTGCGGACCTTTGCACAACAGTTCCTGACATAGTCTAGGTTGAAAAGCTCATAGAGCTTCACCACATCAAAATTTTATCAAAGGAGTTGTTCACGTCGAGTTCACAAAAATGTGGGGAAGAAAATAGTACACCGACTTAGAGACCGATTAAAGTCTCAAGGGATGGACTACCTCCTTACACCACTTCACGTGGCTAGCTAGGAGTGCTAGGGAGATCGAAAGCGGTGAAGGGTGAATGCTTTAGGTGAAGATGTTTAATGTGACTTAATCAATTAAATGCAAATCAGATGTTATAATTAAAGCAAACAGATAGCTAAAAATATTATGATCACGAGAAGCGAAGGAGCTAAATGCGGCGAACAAATGTCCAGCTCCGCAAGCTCAATGTCTCGGACAAACGTGAGTCTAGGACTACAGCGCGGACGTAGGACCCCAACACGCTACGCTGGTGTCTCGTATGGGCAAAGTATGGACAACTTAAGACAGAATGCAAAATTAAATAACAGGATGCTATCTATGCAATATAAAGCAAAAACAAAGTAACAAGATACGAAACTGACAGAAAAGAACTATTCTAAGAACGTAGAATAAGAGAATGACAGGATAACAAACTACGTATATAGAATTGAAATAAACAAAGAATACGAGATGATAAATAAACTATATGTAATGCAAATGAAGAAATTAAGAGATAGATGATAACCTGGTTTCGACGGTTGATAATGCAATCCTTTCCAAGCCTACGAATCCATGGAGAACCTACACACAAAAAAGAAGAGAAAAGGGTTTTGGGTGGCTGTTTGGAGACTTGCCTTAGTCAAGTCCCCATTTTGGTGTTTCCACCTCCATAGTAGTCATTTAGACATGATAAATCGGTGATAGATAACCGAGTAAAGATAAAAAAAGGTAAATGCAATATGAATAAGAAATAGATACTATGGATAATATGCTTCAAGACACAAAAGAAGGGTGAGAAGACTCCCCTACGAGAGAGAGAAGTCCAAGCACAGGAAGTAGAGGCAAGACGTGAGAGCTTGAAGAGCTTGATAATGGAGAAAACCTACAACGAAGTGATGTTCTTGGATAGCCAAGCAATCTGTGAAGCGTGAGAATGTAGCCAAGATGTTGAATGAATAACTAAGAAAACTAAATGAGTAGTTGAGAAGTTATGTAGAGCAAAATGAATAACCTAGACGACCAAATGAAGGCAAGTGAAGAGTTTGAAATAGTCAGACGGAATCTTGTGCAAGCGAGCCTATCATTGGGGCATTACAAACGTAGGTTGGCAATTCGTAACACTCCAATGGCAACCTGCACATTTGCAGATTCGCGGACGTTAGCGTGCCACACAAACATCTTCGTAGCGCGCACTTGTCAAAACCGTCGAGGCTACGTGGCAAGAATCTCAAAGCGGGCGATGAGTTGGCTAATGACGGGTATTGCGCGGATCTTGAGTCTTAGGCTAAAGTAGGGAAAATGCGAAAATGGCCTTTTACACAAGGGTGTAAAATTCAAGCCATTACAATGGGAATCATATTCAACCCCATTATGAGTACAAAAAGGGCAAGCCAATCCAACCGCCTAATTGGTCACAGGTCAATGAACTTACAGAATTGGACATCTTGATGAGGGAGGTGGTTGGTGGATCCAAAGCACGGGCAGACAAACAAACAAGTTAAGGAAGCAAGGTATTACTTTCACATATGGAAGGATGCAGAATGAGGAATCTTCCTCGAGGGGTGATGAGAGGACAATCACCACTTCAAATTTGAATAATAATAAAGGAGAGCCCTCAAGGAAAAGGGATAGTGTGGTTGAGACATTACAAGCAACAATTGAGAGGACTATTAGTAAGGGATCCAAGAGTAAAAGGCATAGGTCTACCACATCTACTTCCACTACCAGTTCTTCATCAATAAGGGAAGTAGAGATGCAGGATAAGGAGCAAAGTTCAAAACAAGGTGGGGATACAGAGATTCATCCTCAGAAGGATCAATGAGGAGCCTCATCATCACAATCATTACAACAAGGGACAAATATTACCAACTTCTACTGTGCGGTTGGTAGTTGATTTGGGAGATGATATGAGATGACCTAGTCTCAACACACAAGAGATTGATGATGAAATCATTTCAGCTTTGAAAGGACTTTATGAGGATGAGCAGTTAGATGATGGCATGGATTTGTCCACAGTTTCTGATTGATTGAGAGAGAGCATAAAGAAAAAGAGAAGAGTGGAGGCAGTAATCCCAATAGATGACATTCTTGAACAGGATTGGCAAGGCAAGGGAACCTAAACAAGCAAAGAAATTTCATAGGATTACTAGAGATGCATCTAGATCTTGCACTTTGCACATGGCTGTCCCAATGAGTGATAAAGAAAAGGATAAGGTCACTCCAAACGATTATCACATCATGTCATTCAATATTGGGCAATCAACTAAAAAGCGGGACTTCCAGGAATTGAGGGATACTACAAATGCAATTGAAAAAAGAATGGATAAGTTGGAAAAGAGAAAAGAAATGCTAGAATTGGAGAATATGAAGATGGAGTACATACGCATACATATGAATCCACAAGGCAAGAAAGTGTTGCACTTGTTCAGGAGTTGCATGATACTTATGAGGTGATGAGGAACTTATCAGGAGGTAAGGGAATGGGTTAGTGATATCAAGAAAAAAGAAGAGGATTTCCTTACCAAGTTGATCCAAGCCTATGGAAGGACTCCATTGTTGAAGGATAAAGTCCAAAAATTGGAGGAGACATGGAAAGAATTGCAGCCAAACAGAGACAAGAAGATTCTTCGTTTTAAGGCATTAAAGAGTGTCCATGTATCGGTTTTGATTTAAGGATTAATTGAGAGAGGAGTGTATGACTTTGGTCATTGGTACCATTCCTTGTCCATGAGGTCTAGATTTGAGCATGCGCAGGTTGATTGTCTTGATATTGAGGGTCCTTTCCTTGAGATACATTCGAAGGTCCTTGTTGCAATCAAGGAATTACTTGGCCTTGACATTGATACTTCCAATGAGTTGGACTTGGAGAAGTTAAAAGAGGAGATGGAATCAGTTTACCTCAAGGATATAGAATCCATTAAGAAGAGTCAATTGGATGGTTTTCTCTCCCTTATGATTTCCATTGATGATCTGCAGAAGCATATACTTCAGATTGGGACAGCATACTTGATACCTGCATGGAGAGGTTAGAGGTAATTGAACTACAACATAGCAGCCTACCCAGTATTGCCATGGATGAACTTGGTACAATCGTGATTAAGTTCATTGAATTTGCTAGAAAGGAGAAAGAAAAGGGGGTGCATCTCTTGGATGATGAGTTGTACGATGACTAGGCATCTTCCTTTTTTATTATTGGTCCTCATGCTATTGAATTTTCTCATTGGCTCATTTTGTGGTGCTTCATTCTAATTGGCTACGCATTTAATGATTGTAGCAAACCTAATTAGGGTTTTCTCTAAGTAAATCTAGTCATTGATTCTAATTTAATATTGGTCGTTCATTGTAATTGGGTCTCCTATATAAACCCCTCCTCTCATTTGTAAAAGGGAGATTGTTGGAGAATTGTTGCAAATATACTATCAAATTTTCTCTATATTCATTGTTGTGTTGTGCATGGTGAATACTTGTAGTTTTTTGGAGTATTGCATGGTGATCCACAATCCTCACTAAGAATAGATTTGATTTCAAGTATTTAGTTAGAATTTTCTTTGAGTAGTTTAGTTGGGTAAAAGCAATTGTGAATGCATCTTTGTTTAACTCGATCATAGACCAAACCACTAACTGCTTACTGATTGTAAGTTTTGCCTTGCATGGTCAAATGGTATTATTATGGATTTAACTTCAATTGGTACTTGTTCATTGATTTGCATCCATAGATGGGATTAATGAAATGGTAGTGATTTGAACATCTTTCGACACACCTTAGAAGATTGCACTAGGTGGGTGGAGTTGATGACAAGACTGCATCTAGTAGAGTCCAAGGATATCCACTATTTCTTGAATCCTAGAATAAAAGTAGAAGTTAGAATAGTAAGTCTAAATTCGTCCCATTTTGTTTCATGAGTTGAAAGTCATTATATTTTCATTGCACATTGTGAAGCCATATCATTTAAAGTCCAATTGACACAATTCTAGTGAGCTAGCATAAGTCCCCTCGTGATACCAGCATATCACATTATTATCACTGAGTGAGTATCCACCATTGGGAAGGAACCTTGGAGTCACCTCTATGATCTTTCACTGCAATCTTTAGCATAAGTGGTGTCTTTATTCAAGAGAGGATTCAATATTCAGTGTTTTATCCCGAAACTGTGAGTGTTCTATCATGTGTGTTGTAAGGGTATAAAACTCACATCAACAGAACCCCTTCTAAATAATTGTAGTACCTATTTCATGTTTAGTGTGATGTTAGACAGTTAAGTGGTTTTCACTACATGAATCAGTAAATTATGATCATTAATCTTAAGAGGGGGTGTTGGATTAATTAGGACTAGGTGCTTTTTAATCTTTTTATTAAGTTGAACATTATTTAGCACGTCTCATTCATTATGATGTGGACACTTATCAAGCTCTCTTTTAATCTTTCTCTAGGGTTTTGTCTAAAGTTTCATTCATCCTTTCTATAAGGATTTATTGTATTCATTTGTATCATAATCTTTTGTGCATCAATATACAATTCTCAGGTTGTTGAGCAAATTATTCTTGCTTGATCTCAATTTGTGGCAGGTGTTGTGCTTGCAAATGATTCATGGGCTTGTGGGGTTCAACAAATAAATCCAACATAGGGGACTAATTAGTTTGGATATTCTCTTCAACTTCGATTTTTATTCAAATTTGTCATTTGTGTTACAAAAATTTTGTCTCTGATGCTTGCCTCTCTCCTTACTATTGATGTTAGTCCAATTTACCTATTTCGGTCACATATGGACATTAATATAAGCCTTCTTTTTTTCTTTTAATTTTTTATTTTTTGTCTGAAGCTGAAAGGCACTTGGGCTGTGGCTGTATTAGTTTGTTTTAAAAAGAATGATTTCTGGATGTGGGTGCGAAAGCTGAAATGTTATCCTTGATAGCCTGTTGAGATCACCCTGATAAGGTTTATACTAAGCCAACTGAAGTACAAATTTTACATAATCTTTACATCATATGACCAAGTATAGATTTGCTGAACATTACTAGGTCTACCTGGGGCATATCAATACCAGATTTATAGCTGGTATAGGTATGTCTTGCATGTGTGTAAGTGTATCCCAGGACTGTAGGTCCTGCTTGGGTACAACCCAGGCTGTATATCCTGCCTCGATTGGTCTCGAGTTTGCCCTGGGCCTTGTTAAAGTATTGTTCGTTCATGTTTAATAAACGACGAGACAATAATAATATGCATATATATATATATATATATATTGAATGGAATATTAAATATTATTGAATCGTATAAACTGTTATTAATATGATTATCACTGCAGGCAAAGTAAGTCACGATATCATCGTGACTGCTATATACGAACAGTCACGATACTATTGGACTGTTAGTATATGACAGTCACGATAGTATCGTGACTATCCAAGTATATTAATTCCGCCAGGCCTTATGCATTATGTTTACCGTATGGTTCAAAACGATAATCATTAAGTTAGTTAATATGAACAGTCATCACTTATCAATTTATATGATAAGTCATGTCTTTTCATATTTACTTCTTCAGATTCAATATATATATATAGTCATTGTATTTTTGTAGAATCAATCAATAACCAAGGCAATTGTATTCTACTACATACATTCAGTTTACATCTTATCTCCTGATCTATAATTACTTAACATGGTATCAGAGCCAAGTTCCTTCTATGAAGCCTAACAGCTTGAAGGTAGATCCGATCAAATTATATAGGTAGGGTGTGATGGAGTAGAATACCGGAGAGGATATTGTGATCTCAGTCTATACATATTGCAGATACAACAACGATCGTGAAGGAATTGATGTTATGATATATGACTCAATATTTGTGAAGATTCATGATTGTCGTGAATATAACATTTGGAGCGTTATTCCATAGACGGAGTGTAGAAGAGAACAAGTCATTGTCACATCTCAGGGAATAGAAGCCCGATATAACTCATAGCACCATCAAGTTTTGTAACGCAAGAAGATATGCCTGGGAGATACAATCCTCACGGGTCACGGCAGTGGCAAGGTACATTCAGATTCATCTACCGAAACAGGAGAGTGGACGATGGTATTGCAGCCCATCCGTAACATCATAATATAGCGGAAGTTTCTGAATAGAGATACAAATGAAAAGGACATAGTAATTATCGATATATATCATGGTCCGTAATTGTGATTGAATAATGAGAAAGCACGATAATAATTAGTTGCCAGTGATTACAACAATCAGACATCGATGAGGTATGAAGGCAACAATCTGTACTGGCAGCGACCAAATCAATATCATTAGTGAATTGAGAAAATTGAGAAAACAATGAAGGGAGTTAACTAGATAAATACACTTGCTGGAAACACATATTTTTGCTATATAACTCCTACCTGGACAGGCTTGAAACATTAAGCAATCTAAAAGACATTGATGAACTAAATGGAAGCGACAGCTATATCTAGTGTGTCTCATTTATGTTGGGTGATAGACACTACAGTTGTAGAGATACCTTCAGGGGATATGTAGTGGGTGTGATCTAATAGAAGATTATTACCAAACTGCAGTTTGATCCAATTTCTTTAGTGCAGAAAGTCACTGCAGATTATATAATCCCAACAATATTGATATTAAATACATTTCAGCACAAGAAGATTAAAACTGTCAGTCATATAATTTGAGGAGCATTCACTTGTAGTTTAAGTAATTGATTTAGTCATTGCAAGTACTTTCGATTATATTGTTTGGTTTGAGAAAGACAACAATAAGAGATGTAGACTCCAAGGAATTTAAGTAATTGTTTCAATAATCCAAGCTATCGTAATTAAGGGACATTACAGTGGAAATATCAAATATTTTTATTTGGCCATTGATGAGAGGAGATATATTTAGTGCATGGTCGGGTATAAAGGATATTCTCCAATCCTTGACTGGAAGAGTATTTCTAGTGCATAAAATTTCCTGGTTTTATGTGTATTCAAAGAATATTTAAGAGACATTCATCCTGCGTTTGAATATATCTTTTAGCAGTACTTCTGATTTCATGTGGGCAGAATCTAGGTGGAAATCATATAGATGATGTTTAATCCGAATAAGTGGATGATGGAGACTATAGATCATTTGGAAGATGTCCTCTCGGATTCGAGCAATCTTCTTATATTTCCGGAACATTAATGTTTGGGGAATTTCATAATATTGGCTTGCGATTAATGTTTATACATTAGGAATGCTGGGAGACCCCATTATGTGCAGAAATAAGAGCCGACCTATGCCAGACGCTTTGAATACTGGTAAAGTGGAAACGAGTTGTGTAAATTTGGACTGCCGCTGGAGTTATTAGAGAGTCTCAAAATTGATAGAGTACAGAAGACAGTATATTTATTTAACCTGGACGGGAACCGGTGGTGGAAGATCATTGGGTATGCAAGGAAGTGACTCATTCGGGAGTTAACCATCTGAGTTTGTATTAAGAGTATTTGATTAATATATTTCTTGTGAATATTCTCTCTACTGTGGTAATCAGGTTATCAATACAATCCTACAAAGTCAAAGTCTTACAAATCTATTAGATTTCCACAATCCATACGTTTGTTATGGTATTCCAGTTTCTGGATTCGATTGTGTAGGTTTTTTTACCATCAATGTTTCGGATCATACTACATGATCCATCATCAGGATGTCAAAGAGCAAGAGCAGGAGGAACATGAAAATTTTCATGTTCCTCCTGCTCTTGCTCTTTGACATCCTGATGATGGATCATGTAGTATGATCCGAAACATTGATGGTAAAAAAACCTACACAATCGAATCCAGAAACTGGAATACCATAACAGTCAAAGTCTTAGTTTCTACTATGCTTGACATCACCTGTCGGGTTGTCTCTACACACAGCGAAGGTTATTCTCTTTTGATATCGCAGTATATTATCAGTTGAGCCATCGAAGCCATTTTGATTAGCCGCACGTTCTAAGAGGAATATCGGGCCTATTACAGAGCGTTGTTTGAAGCTGATGGTGCGTGCTGAGTTTGTTATGAGCAATGAATTCTATAGAATTAAGTCTTTGGAATCTCTAGTAGCAACAGTTGCAATCTGAGTGCCGATCATGAACTAAGCTGGAGATGAAATGAGGTTATTCAAATATTTGTTCATAAGTGTTGTCCGTCTGTCAAAACAGTCAAATTTGAATGCAGCTGGGCATATCTGTAGTTGTCATTCTGAGAATCCACAGGTGCCATTTGGTGGGCACCATGTCATGCTACTTCTTCTTAGACATTTCATTCTACAGCACTGGTCTATTTCATAAAATTGTGATGGTCGACTGCGTTGACAATGAGGATGATTATGTGGCAACATTATATTACAACTGACAAGCCGAGCATGGAGAGTGGGCCTGAATTAAAAGAAAAGTGTTTTCTCTTGCCGATGACTTCGTGGTTTCTCATGACTCAAGAATTAGAAAACTTATAAGCACACTATATGCTATAATGTTTAAAGTATACAGAAATGAAGGTTATTGTTTGAAGGGTGTGCATCTATGAAAAGAAGGATTGCTATCAGATTCAGAGGGAGTCTGACACTCTATAGATATAAGAAGCAACCTTTGACAAGAAGGATAGAAGAAATCTGATGAACGATCAGAGAAAACCTTGAACGAGAAAGTTAAATGTTAATGTTAGTACTCCAAGATTCAAAGGGAGACAATACAACATCTAGAGGATAAGACATGACTTGCTCGCAGAAGGTTGATATTAGATTCAGAGGGAGTATGATAGTTCATCTAAAACAACCTTGGACGAGGAGGTGAGGAGGTTGTTACAAGGAAGCATCTAGAGGATTATGATCATGAGATTGAGTCTAATGTGTGCTGGATGAAATGATTTTATGCTATCTCCTACATAACTTGGAGTTCACCTAGAGTGATGCAAACTATATAAGAGATATAGTGCATAAGTATGCTATTCAAGGTACATTATCCCTACAAAACATATGGCTGATATACTCACCAAGGTTCTTGCTAGAGGTAAGGTTGTGTACCTTCGAGATAAACTTGGCATGTTGGAGAATGAAGCCTTAGATGAAAAGGAGTTCATCTATCATCTTGTATGTTATTGCATTCTTCTCCTTGAGAGAGAAGTCTAAGGTGATTCCTCATGTCAAGGTGGTATGAAAATTAGGTATCACGATCTAAAGTGATTCCTCATATCACATGTTAGGTGATATATAAAATTAGGTATCACATGTCAGGTGATTCCTCATATCACATGTTAGGTGATATTGAAAACTGGGTATCACATGTTAAGTGATTCCTCATATCACATGTTAGGTGATATTGAAAACTTGGTATCACATGTTAGGTGATATTTCATATCACGAATTATGTAATATATGATTTCTTAGTATCCATATGAATCATATTAGGATCCTTCTGAACTTAGTGTTACTTATTGTTTAAACCTTATGAAACACATCACATAGTGACATGTCTCTACATAAACTTAGTATCCACAATCGGTCAAAACACATAGAGATCCCATATCACTATGTGAGAGATATGGTAGACAGGAAGATCATTAACTGGTCTATATCAATACTGAAGAACAAAATGCAGATATCTTTACTAAACCTCTTGCAAAAGTAAAGATAGATTTCTTCAGAAGGAAAATTGGTTTGATCAAAATATGAATGTAATTATTAATGTACATTTTTTATTTTTTATTCATGAATAAAATATTGAAATATTTCAAAATTGTGAAGATGACGATCTTCTGTGTATATAGGTTACTATGTCAAGGTGACGATCTTGACAATAGTAACCAAGCTTCAAGATTGACTCCCGTAAGGGTTTGTCCCGGATAGGACCGGACATCTTGTTGCTTATATTATTACTTGTTGGGTAATAAAGTTCAAGATCGACTCCTGTAAGGGTTTGTCCCGGATAGGACCGGACATCTTGTTGCTTATATTATTACTTGTTGGGTAATAAAGTTGTTAGGATCGACTCCCAAAAAGGGTTTGTCTTGGATAGGACCGGACATCTTAACATTTTCATTATTACTGTGTAATAACTCGTCATGATCGACATTTCTTAAATGTCTTGGATTGGGCCAGATATCATGACATGTATAGTTCTACAAATTCTATCTTTAAACTCTCTCTCAAGAGGGAGTGTTAAAGTATTGTTCGTTCATGTTTAATAAACGACGAGACAATAATAATATATATATATATATATATATATATATATATATATATATATATATATATATATATATATATATATATATATATATTGAATGGAATATTAAATATTATTGAATCGTATAAACTGTTATTATTATGATTATCGCTGCAGGCAAAGGAAATCATGATATTATCGTGACTCTTATATACGAACAGTCATGATACTATCGGACTGTTAGTATATGACAGTCACGATAGTATCGTGACTATCCAAGTATAATAATTCCGCCAGGCCTTATGCATTATGTTTACCGTATGGTTCAAAACGATAATCATTAGGTTAGTTAATATGAACAGTCATGACTTATCAATTTATATGATAAGTCATGTCTTTTCATATTTACTTCTTCAGATTCAATATATATATATAGTCATTGTATTTTTGTAGAATCAATCAATAACCAAGGCAATTGTATTCTACTACATACATTCAGTTTACATCTTATCTCCTGATCTATAATTACTTAACAGGCCTACCTATGGAACCTGTGCCCTCAAATACATAAAAATTGAAAAATCTAAACTAACTATAAAAATAACTAATCTTGATCAACAATTGGGAGCATAATGCTTTACAATTTTGATGCTCTCAATGAAGAGTAGTATGATTATTTGTATTAGATTTGCACCTGCAGTTGCATGTTTGACCATTGCATGTTGCTATATTTTGTACATTTATAATTTATAAACCATTTTGATCCATCATTAACATTTGACATTGTATTACAAATTATGAGCTGTGTTCTGTATTTTGATTTTGTATATTTTATGCAAATTATGACTATTTTTTGTATTTTCAATATTTTATATATAATTTGTACAGACACACCCAACTCAGGTTAAGAAAATGACAAGCAGCTGTATCCAAACCCAAACGAGCAACTTCACAATACTAGGTATCACATCCACAACCAATGAAATGCAAACACGTTTGCTTCTGATCTCCCAACCAACTATTCAAAGAATATACAGTATGCAGAAAAGGTATATTACTTGGCGGAAGATTAGAAATGAGCATAAGGGCTTCAACACTTATTATAACGAGATCCTTCAAGAATAATGTCCTCACATTCCACAGCTTCAGTGACACAAGGGGATAACATCTGAGACTAGGATATATTAAAGAGACATTAAGGACAACATTTTTGCAAGGGTTCATGTGACAAGACATATCATAGTGTGAGAATATAAATAGTGTAGACATTAGAATGCCTTTAGAGAGAAGAATGTCCTTGTATGCTAATATATCCTGTTCTATTAGTATTAGCTAATTAAGAAACAAAATGAAATCAAGAGGGACAACTAATTATAACAATTCAAACATGTGCTAGTCGATATTAGTGTTAATGTTTAGCTAGTCAATTCTAGCTATTAATACTAAAATAAACATTTAATTTTATGTCTTTAATTTAAAATTAAATCTAATCTGCGCTGGGCCCTCTTATATAAAACGTGTGGACCGACTCAAGCTTGGCGCCACAATTCAAACTTAATCAGATGGCCGACTTAAGGAAGGTCTTGTATAAAAGGCGAATCACTCCTTGTCATTCCAACACAATACACTCGGCACTCAAGATCAAATAGTGAAGTCTTCTGCAAGTCCGAAATCTAGGATCTGGCATGCGAATCTCTGCCATCAGCATCACAGGATCTTCGCCATCATCAGATCTGGGCCCACTTCGCTCATGTTCGAGGCTGTCTGCAATACATCTACAACATACAATTTCCTTCAGCTGTTACGAATTCATGGGGTGACTACAAATATAAGACTTCAGATTCATGATTAGGCATGTGCAGCTTGTCTTGCTCCAATCTACTCATTAATCAGAGAATCAACAACAAGCATATGGTGGACTGATCCAACAGCAAATTTATGGTGTAGCTGGCTCCAGACATCTAGGCATCATTACTGAGATCTGACCGAGGATTCAAATCTGAGTCCTCCACAGGTGATTTGCTTCGTGGATCGGGGATCCTCAGCAAATTCACAGCGATACTATTGTAAGTTAATTGAGAAACTATGATCACTTGGATCTAAAGCTGGGTTTTTCCTCCTAGAGGTTTCCCAGGGTAAAAATTGAGTTGTCTCTTATTCTGTTTTGTTTAAGTTTACTGTTATATAATTAGATTAGATCTGATTACTTAAAATTTTAACAAGTGTGAGAATATAAATAGGGTAGACATTAGCATGCCTTTAGAGAGAAGAATGTCCTTGTATGCTAATATATCCTGTTCTATTAGTATTAGCTAATTAAGAAACAAAATGAAATCAGGAGGGACAACTAATTATAACAATTCAAACATGTGCAAAGTCAAAGCCATTCCTCAAATGAGATCAGATGCTCAGATTTGTGACTCATCACTTATCAAGTTTATCATGCTTTCATCATAATGCAGTGATACCACAATATCGGTGATCAGATGTTGTTCAGCATAAATTTGATAGAACTCAATGGCCCTTAAGAGGTGGATCAAATATAAATAGCCCTTCATGGGAAAACAAAATATAGAACTGAATACCAGCTGATGCTAACATTAGATTTGTCTTGTATTCCTCAGGACAAAGGTTGTACAAAAACATGTAGAGGTATGAAATTTTTCACCACAATGTTAAAGAAATATATAGATAGCAGTAACTCTAAAGGACAGAAATCTAGATATTAATATTCTAATTTCCCAATATTATTTACTGTAGCTAGTGCCAACCAGCCTACTAATGAATCGGTGCCCACATGTAAACAGAATTCAGCAAACAAGTTTCAATGCTGCTTCACAATTTTAATAGCAATAAATGGGTGTTTGTCAGTTCACAAAGATTCATAATCTGATGGAAGCTATAGAATTAATTTATTACCGTCATAATATCGCCTGCATACATTGACAATGGATCGTTTGCTTTCTCACCTGAAATTGGAAAGATTAATGACTATGTTCAGTGTCCTGGAGAAAACATGTTATCACATAGCATTTAAAATTACAAATATACCTATCTTATAGGCAGCTGTAGGTGCAGCTGGCGAAATCAAGATATCAGTTTCCTCCAAAGCCTTACTAAAGTCTTTCTGGATTAGCGTCCTAACCTGAAATATTATCAGTTTGTTGAGCTGAATTGATTAACTATCCATTTCAATATCAATATTTGGTAAAATACATTGAAGTGCATCATTGATCAAATGAGTATAATCCGCAATCTGAAATGAACAATTTCAGTAATTGAGAACAAGGTGAGAAGAACAGGAGTAAAATTTAAATACACTTTCAGTTAGTTCCATTAAACTTTATTTGAGGAAAAGGAAACATTAAATAATATATTGAAATACCTGCTGGGCACGCTTGTAGTATGCATCATAATACCCTGCTGAAAGAGCATATGTTCCTGTCAAAATTCGTCTCTTTACCTGAAGATGGAAAAGCGACCATCACACATTGGTTAGAGGCTATTCATTTCAAGAGATACTTGTATAAATTATTAAATTGTTATCGACTCATCGAGGCCACCAAAAAGGTGAAATGAGTAAATGATGACTAAATATTTAAATTTCAAACAAATAATTTTGCAGGCAAAATCAATTAGAAAAATAAATTTCATGAACCTCAGTTCGATGAAATTTGAGAATATGGAATGCACATTCTGAATTAATTATGCTAAAATAAGAATACAAATCAGCAAAATAAAAAGCATTCATGGCATTACTTATCTAGTGCAATACTTATTTATAAGTGATCCGCAAATTGCAAAATGGATATGGCATGTAAGGTGGCTTACCAACTACAAAATGCTTCTGCCATCAAAATGCACACTTATGGTTGTAAGGTAGCATACTAAGTACAAACCTCTGGACCAAAGCCTTTGGCTCGGGAACCACCATACATTGATTCCAAATCATCAGCAGGCACTTGACACCCATACCTATACCATAAGGCATAAGGTTAAACAACAGACACAACAGTGTTTTAAGTCAAATACAAAGGAATAAAGAATATTATATAATTTAAAAACAATATATGACACAATTTCAAAGATTAGTCCTGTGAAAAAAAACTCATTTTTAAATAACCCACTGCAATCTACATATTATTGGCCATTACAAACAATATCTGCATTGATATTCATGAATAAGTAAAGCAAGTGGAAAAACTATTGCAAAACTACAATGATATTAATATTGCTGAAATAACAATCATCTGCTTAGTTTAAATTTAGAAATATAGAAAAAGTCTCTATAACTTGCTGAAGTAGGAGTCATTTGCCTTCATTTATATTTGGAAATATGAAAAATGTGCCTATATCCATAGACTTCTACCTGACACAATCATAGCGTGCTAAATTGGAAGAAGCCTCAGATGATGCCAGCACATAATAGGCTGGCAAACCAAGAGAGAAACTTGCAAGTGACACCTACCAACAATAAAAACTAATAGATTGTCATAAACATATTTAGTCAAGAATAAATAAAGTAAAACATCCTAACGTAGGAACACTCAAATTTTTACGTTGGTAGATGAGGTTAGTTCATGCTTTAGCTCATGATAAAAATTTGGATCCTTGTTCTTCTATGTGAATGAAGATAACAAGGATATTATGGAGAAACATAAAACCTCTCTTAGAGTAGCTCCAAGCTCCTCAAGGTGCAAGGCAGCAGTTTGAATGCTAGATATCACTCCTGTGTCTACACCCCCTCCCAATGTTTCACAAATAATACCAACCTTAATTCCTTTTAAAGGCTTAGAATCCAAAGCCTCAACTGGGACAAGCTTGGAAGAATAATCAGGTACTTCCTGTGATAATAATATTGCAAATTATAATTTACACAAAAAAACGATTTGTTTGAAATTTTGATAAACTACTGTTATCACCAACAAAAACTTTTTATAACTCCTAAACAATTCGAGTCCCCACTGAAAATGTGTTGCTGCCATAAAAATTAAAAGCATACTATATGCATCATAAGCTTGTGCAAGTGAAAACTATGATCAATACATGCTTTATAATTACACGAGGCATTGAGTACTAGTTTACTAGAATGCAGAGTATTGTAGTCAAAAACAAGCCAAAAACTACTAGATAAAGTATAAATTGCAGGCATAGGTTCATGATTTCTTTAGATTTTTGCATAAATTTTCATGTTCGTTTGTCAACCTCCCTGCAAAGCACATTGAAAAATTGTATGACGAGCCTAAGAAAACAAACAGTACAGACAGTATGGAGTAAACTTAAATTACTTATTCTATGGCAACAGGAGCAGAGCAAGAATTCATAATTGCTTAAATGAGATAGTCAACATGCTGCAGTAAGCCTTTCCTGTTAATACAGGAGATTGCTGCCCCTACACCCAACAGTTGGAAAGTAAATTTTTGAAAGAGTATTTTTTTCAATCATAACTGAGAAGTCATCATTGTTAAATTCAATTTCTCAATGCAATACTATTAACCATCCAATTTACTTATGATTCGCATGCACATTTATACGCAGAGCACTATAACAGTAAAACTCTTACAGATTTACAACTAGTTGCATCTAACATGTCGTGGCCAGCCATAACCCCGAGAAGAATAGCAGTATCCATAACAGATGAGCCAAGACATCCAACCACATCTAAGGATGACGCATATGCCATTAGACCAAAGCGAGAAACACGACCATATGTTGGTTTCAATCCCACAACCCCACAAAATGATGCAGGTTGTCTTATGCTTCCCCCAGTATCACTTCCCAATGATGCTGCACACTGCCTAGCAGCAATAGCTGCAGCAGAGCCCCCTGAAGATCCTCCAGGCACTCGAGAAGAATCCCAAGGATTTGAAGTGACCTGTACAAACAGGAATAAGTTTAATATGAGATAAGAAAAACCCTTGAACAATGTTTCATTTGTTTTTCAAAATGTAGATTAAGCAATTCACAAAATTTCCAAAGAAAATACCCAGAATTTTATATAAATATACATAAATTTAATTTCAAGTGTGATAGTAGTGATATGCATCACTTTCTCCCAAACAATGGGGTTTGTCAGATAAATATTAGAAATGCCTTCAAATAAAACTTAAACCCATCATGCCCAAATAAAAAATACAAATAAAAGTGATGGCGCATAATGAGTTTTGTGTTACAACCGAAATTCCTTTACCAAGAACATGCACTTTGCAGTGGCCATGGGCAAACCTTGAGGTAGGAATCTAACTTTGGCCATGCTCGGACCTTAACCCATGCTTTGAGTCACCATGAGAGCACCTTTGCCATGGTCAAATATAATCCTGTTTCTCTATGAACTCCAGTCAATCTTTAACCAACATTTGGAACAACATGAGGGGGATTGATGGTGGAGGTGTGTTCACTCCATATTGGAGTTCTCTTGTTTGAATTGAGAGGTTGATAGAGTTGTAAATATTAAGAAAATTGTCAACAATATATGGTCCTAAGCCACTATTTATGCGTCGCCACGTGGCACCTTGAGGTATGATCAAGTGCAACCATACTGAGTGCTATGTGGAAACCTTGAGGCAGGAGTCAAACTTATGGCAATGTATGTATATATATATCCATACTATGAGTCACCAGGAGAGCACCTTGAGGTATGGTTCAATATAACCATGTTCTCTACAAACTCTGCCCAATTTTTAGTGAGCATTTAGTACAAAATGAGGGGGATTGACAGTGGAGGTGTGTGTACTCCATATAGGAAGTATCTTGTTTAAATTGAGATGGTGATAGAGTTGTAAATATTAAGAACATTATGAACAATTTATAGACCTAAGCCCACTGTTGCCATGGGGAACCTTGACACACAATCAAGTGCAACCATATTGAGAGCCATGGGGAAACCTTAAGGTAGTAGTTGAACTTGTGGCAATGCATGACCTAAACTCATGTTATGAGTCACTATGAGAGCAACTTGAGGCATGGTCCATTATAACCATGTTCTCTACAAACTCTAGCCAAGGTTTATCCAAATTTTCTACGACATGAGAGGGATTGATGGAGGTGTGTGTACTCCATATTGGAGGTCTGTTGTTTGAATTTAGAGAGTGGTAGAATTGTAAATATTAATAAAGTTATGAACAATACATGGACCTACACCCAATGTTATGTGTCGCCATGGGGTACCTTGAGGCACAATCATGTGCAACCATATTGAGGAACCAAGCCCACCCTCATGTTCTCTTTGAGCTCTGCCTGAGGTCTAAACTAATATTTACTCTAATTGACATGACTGAGAGGTAAAGAGGAGCATTACTGCTACGTTGGCCTTGGTTCAATTCCACCCAATAACCAGTAGAAAGTTCAATTATGTTAATGTAGCTAGAAAATATGTACACATTATGTGCTTGAGACTAGGTCCCGATTTGTATCCCATGGGCAAACGGGCAGTTAAAAACTATATTAATCAATCAAAAAAACTGAACCCACCAAAATACCATCTAGTTGAGCTTAATACCAAGGTTCTAAAACTTAATGAGAACTCACCAGACTCGCAATTACTTGCAAGTTATTCAGCTGCACAATTACATTGCTCTTAACTCACAAGTCTACTGAAATACTCACAAGTTACACAACAAGACTCGTGCAGGCCCCATGAGTTTCACAAAGAAATTTAGTTGGTCCCAAAACAGAATAAAATGGATAAAACCCTGAAAATTTGACTTTGATTGTCATTTATGTTTTGAAAAATTTGAATCTCAACCATGTGAAGTTATTATCGAGTGATTGGAAGTGTTCATTGATAATTGGAGGCAAATTGATAGGCATTTGCTTTGGTTTTTTATCATTTTTCCTTCCTTAAACCGATACCATGTTACTTTCACTCAAGGCCCATGAGTTTGACAATGGAACTTAATTGATACCATTAAACCTTAAAAAATTGACTTTGATTCCCATTTTTGTCTTTAAAATTTTGATTAACAATTGGAGTGCAACTTGATGGGTATTTGCTTTTTTTTTAATTTTGTTTCCTTCATTTTTTTGTTTGTTTGTTTTTTCAATATTTAGATTATCCACAATGTGTGGCAAGGCATTATACAAGGTGAAAAGAACCACATGGAAGCAGAGCACACCAAGAGCAATAAAGGGCACAATAAGTTGAAAATATTGCAGGTTTGTTATGAGGTATCAATTGCCTCAAATACTTCCCTACTCAAATTTTGGTCAAGATTTCAAATTATGACGCCAAGTGGAGGAAGTGCAAAAAGAAATGAATGTCTTGCTTTCCAACTTTGAGCGGATAAAAACCAAATGAAAAAGGAGAAAGGAAGTGGTTGTATTAATGATGAGTTCCATGGCCACCCCTAATTATCCACCTTTGTACTTTTCATATGAGATTTATGGTGGCATCCACAACAATTAGCTTGGATGTTAAGAATTACGTGTTAAGAGGTCTGTTGGAGCTCTAAATTTTGGGCAAAATTTGGAGTCCTATATAGTGATAAAACCCTAAAAAATGGCCTCTTAAACTCCATGCCCAATAATTAATGGAGTACATGAAATGGGATAAAATATTACATTAATTTTCAATTAAAAATTTGAGATATTATGGAAGGAAGCTGTGACAAGAACAATCAAAATTCTATGATCAAAGCCTTCAGAAAATGCTGGAATTTCGACCTACTGCAAAGATGATGTCGACAGAGGCAGAAGATAGTTGAATTTTAAAAATCTAAAAAAGACCCAATTTGGGAAATCAAATTTCCTATCTCCAATTAAAATCTTAGCTTTCCACAAGGTGTTTTGGTTTTTCAACCAAGGCCAAATCCGAAAGTTAGGTAGTTATTTTTTAGTTAGTTTATCATTTTTTCAAAACAATTTGTAATAAGGGTGTGTCTTTTCACCCTAAAGAGGTGTGAAAGCCACTCAAACATGTATATATACATAATGTAAAATGTAAAGAGAGACAATACAATACAAGATATATTTTCATAGGATATAATTCGATCAAAACTACAATATGAACTCTAATGTACTATTTTTTTCAACATTAATAAAGATAAGTGTTCTTCTTTTTTATTTGTGGTTATAAGTTATATGTTTTCAATTGGTCTTTCAGATTACTCTATGAACCAGGGTATCCTACTGTGTTTTTCTATTTGATGCATTCATTTATGACTAATTTGTACAATTTGAATAATGGTAGCATGGTCTGAGAACCTGTTATTGTTTCCTTTCGGGCTCTTAAGTTGGGTTAAAAACCATAGGACCTATTGTATAAGTTGTTTTAAATTTTGTTTCAATAGAAGCTTGTAGGGTGATGGTCTCGCTTTACATGAGTGAGTTACCTTAAAACCATCTCTAATTGTACGTAGGATTGGAAGTTTTATGACTATAGCCCAAGTATTTAGAAGGCACTGATCTAACTATAATTTGGAAATTGTCATTTGGTTCATACTTTGTGGTTTGTAGATTATATAATCATTATTTCAAAAATATTACTTTTGAGTCCTTAGTTTAATCCACTTTAGTCAAGATTTATAAAATAGAGATTATTAGAGGATTTGTTTCTTTCCTCCAAGGATCATTCACCACCTTGGGAGGAACTTTGTTTATTTATGTACGCAGTTGTGCAACATAGAGAATTTGATAGTTTAAAGTGAATTTAGGCCTACCAGCCTTGGCTTGTTTAAGCCAGAATTGCAAAGGTATTAGTGTGTACCTGTCAATTGGCCAAAAGTGATCCATCATTTTTGGGCACCAACAAGGCCAACGCGATAATTACTGCTAGGAATTAATGTTAGCATTCACATTAGTCTCAGGAATATTATATGTTTTATGGTTTGTTAGTTTAAATATTAGAATATTATGTGTAATTAGACAGGATTGTAATATTCAAGTTGTTGGATCAATTTGCCCATAGAAAGAAATGGTTAGAGATTGTACTTATACTAGTTCTCCTATAATTTAAATGATAACACTCCTATAAACATGTAATAAGCATTGAATATAAGGGAATCAGAGAATAATATGACTATTGTGTACACTCAAAAATTCAATAATTACAACCCTTTAATGGGTACTCAAAGGTTAATCTTCAAAAGTGTCATAGGGAAACGACCATATGGAGTGCTCCGAAGGAGGGGTGGGTTAAGGTGAATTTCGATGGGGCTGCTAAAGGCAACCCGGGCCCGGCTGGGGCCGGGTGTGTGGCTAGAGATGCCAATGGCAATATTATTGCCACAAAGAAGAAAGCTCTTGGGATGGGAACAAATAATGATGCAAAAGTTCATGCAGCCCTCATGGGGGTTGAGCTGGCACAAAGGCTGCATGTCGAAAATCTACATTTGGAGGGGGATTCTCAAATTATCGTCAATGCAATTTTGACTGGGAGAATGCAGGTTTGGCGGTTGCAGAAAGTAGTTGATATTACAAGGAAAACACTGGTCCATTTCCAAAATTTCACATGTTTATCGGGAGGGAAACTCCCTTGCTGACTCGTTATCTAAGTTGGCAGCTAACGGGATAGTGACCTAGCGGATGACCCAAGGGACTAGTGATTGAGCTGGCTTGATGAGGTGGACACCATACATCGAGGCGAGGAGGCTAACATCATTCAACCAATTTGATGTGTTTGATGTGACATTTAGCAAAGGAGATTTTACTTCTGATTTGGGAGACGGCGGGATATTCATTTTGGGGTGAGGTGATGGATGTTTGTAACCTGCGTCTGACGGGGTACATGCTGAAGTAAATGCACAATCATTCCGCAGGAATGTTGGTACTATACATTCCTTGATTGCATACCCATCGGCACAATTCTCAGGCATTGAGCAGTGCAAAGGTGTTGTGAGGTGGGAAGAGAGTGTGGTGCAATGGAAGCAAATTTCACATTCGGTGCCACAAAGTGATGAAGGGTGCTCCCCTTAATACCACGAACACATAACAAAAACAGAGAAATAACAGCAATTTGCAAGAACAGAAAATGGGCTTCTTATTATCTCCACAAATGTGGAATTACAAATTTCAGAATTACAATATGCAAAGCCACATGGGCACTTTCCTTACAATATTCTATATGACAAAGCCTCAAATGATTACCCAAAACTACCCTAGACAACACTACGAGCCTTCCTTATATAGGCAATTTTCAACCGCCCAGGAAGGTTCCAGAAATTTAGCCATTAAGGCCGACTTCCCCTAAAATTATTTTATTTTTCATAATTATTACATTAGGGTTGGCTCAAAATAATTACAAATTATATTTTGGGTAGCCCAACTTCTGAAGGCCATAACTTTTTAACCATAGCTTCGTTTGGCTATTATTACCACTTTTCGGAAATGGCAAGACTTGATCTACAATGCATACCTCACGCAA
The DNA here is from genome assembly GCA_027943335.1 of Chamaecyparis obtusa. NCBI lineage: Eukaryota > Viridiplantae > Streptophyta > Pinopsida > Cupressales > Cupressaceae > Chamaecyparis > Chamaecyparis obtusa. The sequence continues at coordinate 233,039 of BSBK01003921.1, forward strand.
GCTCCAATCAACAGGGGTTCAATCGCAATCCGGAGCCTCTAAGACTTTCAAAATTGAGCTCAAAGATTTTGGACCCAAAAACCTCAATAACTTCACCAATACAGATGATATGGCAATGAAACTCAACTAGTAGACTGATACGACTAAGATGAACCTCCACCTGTGAAATCAGAACATTCTAAGCTCATATGACCAACTTACTAAAAATAGTAAGTTTCCATTAATAGCAACTCTGCACAAGATAGCCCTTATTGAAAAGAAACTAGAAATATTTTTGGGTGATGCAAGATTGCCCTTACACCCAGGATGCTCCTACATCACAAAGCAATAGATGGCCTTCAAATGGCCTGTGTCTGAGGAACGACTGAGCCGTGTCTTCATCTCTCAACACCCCTTCTATGTGGAGGTAATCAAGGCCCTCCTAGGTGTGGAGTATCTACTCTCGAGCTTTTGGTGGCACACAAATGCAGACATAGTCGCTCTATTTTGTGTGTGGGGGTTGCACTTTTCATCGAAAGAAGAGGTAAAACACATCATGGGGCGATGTGTCTTTCCAAAATACAAGGTCGGTTTAGATAAAATATTGGGTTGTGCTGCTCCAGGCAGTGGTTTCATCACACGGCAGGGAGATTAGCACGGATTCCATGAAGGTTTGCATGTGGTGCAACCCTTTCTGTAGCATAGAGGACTGGGGAACAGCCTCAAAAGAAAAATGGATGCTCGCAGGGCTTGGGCTCTGGTGGTCGACTTTGTGCACGATTGGGACTTGGAGGTGGTGATGGGGTTGCCGAGAAGGCAGATGAACCCGGAGGTATTCCATCTAAAACTTGTTGATGCATGGAAGGACATGGTAGTGCAGAGGAGGCCTCGAAGAAGAAATAATCATAACCTGGGCCGTGGTCGAGGGCGAGGGAGGAGGAATGTTGATGCGGATGGCGATCGAGCATACAATGAGCGTGGTCATGCAAGAAATTTGGTACCTACGCGTGAACGAGTGGCACGGAGGAGGAGCAATCAAGCACGCGATGGCCGTGCAGGGGTGGGAAATGCTCAGGTTGGCAATGGCGATAGTTAAAGGGATAATGCCTCAACCAACGGATGCTCACACTAGGGTTTTGGTTTTGTGTTTGGGTCATACTGGCCAGTTTTCTGGAAGTTTTGTTTGATGTTGTGCCGGTCCATAGGCATTTTGTTAATATGTAGCTATTTTGGGGGGCAAACTGGGTAGAATTTGCAGGTTACTATTGGTTGATGGCCTTGGTGCCTCCTTGATTGTTGTAGGACTGGTTGGGTATCATATGTTTACTGTTACAGTTGGACAGGTTAGTGGAGTACTGTGAATTTTGTAATTATCTTCTAAATTATTAAATATAATACAACAAACTTTTATCGTCAAAAAAAAAATTCAATAATTACCGCATCTTATAAGGATGATGCCATCTTAAAGGTTTGAATATGATTATTCCTTAGCATAGATTCTTACTTCTATCAAAAATTTGCAATTGCAAAGCTGATTCACCAATTATTTATTTTTCTTGCCTTGGCAACATAATTAATTGTTCATGAGATTCTATATGCCTATAGAATTCTCTATATTGGCAAGATAGTTTAATCATTCCAAACAAGAATAGTGGAGCATGATATGGGCATCAAAAGTCACAAGGTCAAACAATACGCATTAGTAGAAAATGAGTATCACAATAATCACACTATCTAAATAGGAGATGCTTAAAGCAGCCACCTTATCTCAACAAAGATCATGTTTGGAAACTAAATTGATCCTAGAAGTCCTTCATTTGAACTAAGCCAAAAGCTAAACACTCGTCATTATGTAAAAGATTAGTTAAAAGAAAAATCAAATTATTAAATAATATAAAAATTAATCTAAGAATTCACCCACCCGAACCCCCTTCATAGCTTTTGCTTCTTTTTTCTTCCCTTTTTCTTATCGTACCCTGGTCTTTTCTAGCCTTTTGACTTCTTGCCAAAAGCATAATTATGAGCCTTAGCATCTCATGAAGCTTTCTTTTGTTCAAGTATTGGCTTCAGTCCTATCACTGTAAAAAAAGACCCAAAAAATAAGCCAAAATATTATCTATGTACTTGATGTTAGAATTAAGGTGCCATCTACCTTGTAAATCCTATGACATGGTTCCAACATCCTAGAAAATGTCTTTAGGCGCTTAGGGTGTATTTGGAAAATATTTTGTAATATTTATTCTCACTATTATTGTAACACAATCTTAAGGGGTGATAGGTTCTGCTAGAAGCAATAAAAGTGGACTATGAAAATTATTTAATATTGTTTTTCCCAGCTATGGACGCTTAAAATAGGATAATTAATGACTTAGGAAATGACAAATGAGAGACCTTTGACCTTTGGGCTTCTCCAAGTGGGTGTTTGAAAGAGGCAACACACGTCTCTCAATATTCTGTCATTTATTACATATAATGTAATGTTTATCTTGAAAGATTGGATGCCTAAATTGGAGGGAAAGTATTGGAGCCAAAACAAATGTCTTTCTTACTTTTGTGGAGGTATTCCAAAGGTTGTGATCATGAGGAATGAAGAGCCTTCTTTGGACACCTTTATTGGTGATTTTGGATTTCTTGCCATACTATAAATTCAGCTCTTTAGATGTAGAATGGAACAATGAAGAACAGTTAAATGTAGAGCTTCTTTGCAAGAAAAAGGACAAGTGGGGGGCACGAGGAGGTTATTCATAGGTACACGAGAGCTACCATGTTGGAGGCAAAGAGGAAAATGGAGATGAGTGCATTATAATCACATTTATTGTTGATAATGCATATTTGGCCTCTCTTCTTGGTGGATTTTTTTCCCGCAAGGGTTTCTCCATGTAAATCATATGTTATGTGTTGTTCATATGTTGCTGATTTGTGCCTCATTGCTGCTATACTATGGCGGTGTTATTCTTTATTCTTTGTTGTTATAAGCTTACATAGGATAGGGTTATTAAACATGATATGTAGGCTGATTTTTGGCATCACGTAGAAAAAACATCTAAGCATGGTTTTCCACATTGTGGAAACCTTATTTTCAAATTTGCATACAAGTTTGAGATTTTTATGTTGTAATTTTACAAGCCTTGTATCTCATCCTCTTATTGATTTATTGGATAGAGATTTATATTCATGATCCTTGGTATTGAGCCTGTTTATTTCCCAACTTTTGATATTGGAAATGATGGTTAACTAGTTCTGGGTATTCCTCCTTTTTTGTTTCTTAGATTGGCAAGCTTGTGGGAATTTGTTAGAAGGAATTAAAGGTTATTGAAAGGCTTATGTGGCAATGTTATATGAGTTAACCTTGTTTTGCAGATTTCTAAGATTGGAAACAATGCATATTGTCAATGTGATCTATGTTGTGCATTTAAGGCTCGTGATTATGAATCTTCATGAAGTTGGCTATGGTTTGGTAACATAGAGCTCTCATTATAATGTGTGTATCCTCTTGTTTGGTGTTTTTCTTCCTTCACAATGTGTTCATGTGCAATGAGATGGTGCTCATGTTGCATGGTTATTGATATTCTAGTTACATGGAGAAACACTAGCTGTTTGGACTATAGAATGGAGTGCTTATTTTGAGTTCATGATTTAGCCAATCGTTACAAGAAAGCACTGGAAGATAAGCCACTGACCTCTCTATGAGTTGTGGAGCTAATATATTTCATAACTTTCAAGCTCCTGAACAACTTAATTTTCCTATTAGATTGCAGTTTCTCTTGTTTTTAGCAATTGGTTTGTAGATATGTACTTATTCCATTGTTCGGATGGCAGGTATAATGTGAATGTCTAGATGTTTAAGTGGATTTCAGATTCACAAAAACAAAATTGTAGGTTTTACATGTTAACTAAATCTATGATATGTAGATATGTATAAGACTGTATTCAGGGTGTTCTAGATGAAGAAAGTTGCTTGGAAGGTCCTAATTGATCTATAGTTACCCCTATATGGGTTTGTTTGGTAAATCAGATCTAGCATTGATTCTAGTGTTTGAGTTTTGGAAATCTGCATGTTATGCCCGATTATCTCAATTATGCATGATAGTAATGTGGGGTTTCAAATCTTTCAGTTATTTGAGATTGGAGCTCTAACTATGTATTTCCCCTTTAGAGAGATTTATATACACTAATCTTGTAAATTGTCTTATGAGGATTTGATTGGTAGGCCTTGTTGATCGCCACAATTACATTGGCATGTTGATTGCGGTGAGAAAAGAAATTTTTGGGGAGTAAATAATATAGTTGTTCATTTGAATCTTAGCAATAGATTATGGTGCATGAGAAGCTTTGATCACTTTCAGCAGATTTTTGGTAATGATGTTCATGATGTCATGTATAACTTAGTATCACTTTCAATGGGAGCATTATGCAGTTACATAATGTGTTCTATTTGCTTTGTTTCAAGATTTTGGTTCTAAGAAGTGTACCACGGGGACACATCCCCTCCAAATCCTAAGCGTTCCCGGAACAAGGATGTCCTCGGGACATGGGGACGACATCCCCAAGTTTCTAACGGCACCACCAAGTTTTCTCAGTCATCGCCAAAACGAGGGGAGGTCCCAACATTCCTAGGACGTTGAGGGGGACGTTTGTGCATCCCTCGAGTGTCCTATGGGCACTTGGGCACCCCCCTCGGTGGCAACTTCAAGCACATGTTAAAAAAGAAATTACACATTTTTATATTATTTTCTTGGTTCTATTCGAACCCTAGGGGTATGTGGGACCCTGTAATGTCCCCTGTTGGGACCTTCCTTAATTTATCTTAAATTTATCAATTAGGGTTTGGGTTGTAATGTCCATGATAGGATTAGTCATTTATCTTATTAGATTTAGTTATCTTTAACACTCATATCCAATCTTATTACTATTTTAACTCCATGAAGGGAAGGGTAGATGTTATCCAAGGTGCCTAGAGACCAACTACAATGAGCTCCCTCTGCAGATTCATCTCTGCAGACGTGACCATTCAAAAATACTGGTTTATGTTTGCCGATTAGTATACGATGTTGGTTGTTTGAATTGTCTTTGTTTTGAATTGTTATATTTGTTTATATATTTGTTAATATTGTTAATGATAATATATTTACTAGCATTGAGTAGTCATGAATACATTATTTGTTTTATTTATATATTTGCTAGTAATAAACATTATACTTACTATTAATAAATATTCATTATGTATATGATATATAGTTAATATTTACTAATCTTAATTAACTTATTAACAACATTATTTGGTTATTTATTAGTATTGATTATTACTAACATTATTTATATAATTGTTCACTCACGACATATTTATTTATCTAAGGAAGTAGTTAAGAAACTAATCATCTATTCATATAAGCATCAAATTATATTTTGCATTATATATATATATATATATATATATATATATATATATATATATATATATCAATTACGGGTCATGACAGTCCGCTTTGCTTGTCCTCAAGCAACTATATGTTTTCTACTTACGATTAAATAATAGAGATTGGCAACTGAGCTCAAGACATGATTTCTCCCATTTTCTAGAAAAATGATTTTAGACCATCTCATAATGTTGCCTATTTGAGTTTCCCAAAATCATGTCCATATGATAGGATGCCTCAAATTCATCTCTCTCAATTTATTCTAGATAAACAAAATAGAATCATACATAGAGTATACACTTGAAAACATATGCATGAATATGTGAAGACACTAAGTAGACATGAAGCATACACACTAATGCATGAATACACAAACCATACACATTGAAGACACGAGGCATACACATTGATGCAGGAAAACACGAAGCATACACAAAGTATACACATAATATACACATTATTTGAATTAATTTCATTTCTTAAATCCTGTATTTCATATTTAGTAATTTATCTTATAATTCTTGTTGCTAGACTTGATTCGATATTACTTTTTTTTTCCAAGGAGAGAGGAAACCTGAATACAATCGAAGGCACTTAGAGACCATTTGATAGATTCCCTCAAAGTTTACAAATCCAAGCTCTTAAGCCTTTCTTGGTACAATGCCCTCAAGGCGTTTAGGGTCACTAATCCACACCCTATTTTGGGAGCTATCATTATGGGATTTAGACCGCCATTCCTTGAATTGCTTCATCCTTCCTTCTTCATTACTAAGGTAATATGAAGATCTTAGCCATGCTTTTATAATATATATGTATTTACATATTTGGATATAGATTCATCACTTATTTAATCATGTTTTCAGGCTTCAACATTACCTGTATATAATAGTCTAATCCTTTTTATTGACTAAAATGATTCATTAATTTGTATTTGTCCTACAGGATGGCAAGATCATAGCTCCGATACCACTTGTAATGTCCCCTGTTGGGACCTTCCTTAATTTATCTTAAATTTATCAATTAGGGTTTGGATTGTAATGTCCATGATAGGATTAGTCATTTATCTTATTAGATTTAGTTATCTTTAACACTCATATCCAATCTTATTACTATTTTAACTCCATGAAGGGAAGCGTAGATGTTATCCAAGGTGCCTAGAGACCAACTACAATGGGCTCCTTCAAAGTTTACAGGTCCAAGCCTAAACTATTGGGACGCTAACTCCCACCCTATTTTGGGACAGATAGCCATTGCTTGGATTTAGACAAGCCCCTCCTTGGTAACACTTAAGTCTTCCTTCTTAGCCAAATAGTAATAAGTTCTATATATCTATTCTTATTTTTATTTAATTAATATTTATACTATTAATATAGATGTTTACTCACTTATGATCTTACTATATATATATATATATATATATATATAGTCATACATATATCAAATGTAACTTATATATAATTCTGGTATTATGAAAATATGTGTATAACATATATTCACTCAAATATATTAGCTTTAATAAGGATCTCTAATCCAAAAAGACTGCAAATAATATTCTGTAATTCAACATTGATACATAGATAAGTTATATCAATATGCTGACCTATGATACTTGCCAGCCAAATAATATAATATCAATTCTCTTTTTATAAGCACAATTAAGGTGTATTCTTTCTAAATATCCTTTATAAATAATAATTCCTCTTCCATCATCCTATCTGATTTCACTATTATATATATATATATATATATATAATGATACTACTATTAATTCTATCAACACTGGCAGTAACTCAACTGAACTCAACACTCGAACCGACGATGTTGAAAAAGGAACATCACATGGGAGTAACTCAACCGAGAGTAACTCACGGAAATAATTCAACCGTCAAACTGGACTTGCCCCCAGTCTTTGTGTCAACCAAACTATCATACCAGTCATCAAAAGGATGCACTGATGAACTCTGCAACTGGTAGATATCCTGAACATGAGGATCAAAAGTAAAACTATATGCACTCCTCATTGTGTACACCTCTGTAAACTGCTCAGCAAAATCTGTATGGTATCCTGTAAAATTTGTCTGATAACCCGGTGTACCGATAAGATCCCAATCATCATCATCATCCTCACTCATCACCTGAAAGGGATCATCACCGAACTCAAACAATGGATTGTCATAAGACATAGTGACATCCATATCGAATAAAGGATTGTTCACAAAGTGAACTGCTCCTGCCTATTGCTCTGAACTAGGTAACTGAGAGTTGTGAGAGACATGATGTGTAACCTACTCTATCTGAATGAAATCATGCCTCTGTAACTCCCTATCTACTGCACAAAAGGACATAGTGCGTAGACTCCCCTCAGCAAGACCCGGTAAAACATACTTCCTGCCCTGGTACTCAAATCTCATTTGCATCTGGTTCAAGTTGAGGTGAAACTCCTTGATCTCATGTATTCATTGCATCCCTAACACTACATCTATCTCTCCCAGATCTAACACATAGAAATCAGATACCAACTCGTAATCACCAAAGAACAACGAGAGATGATCGATGCGCCTGGTACAGGTAAGGGTGTAGCCATCTGCCACCCGAGCTCGAAAACCTGCAAACTCCTCTACCTGAAGTCCACATTGACTAGCAACTCTCTCATGAATAAAATTGTGTGTAGCTCCAATGTCCAACATAGCAATGCAGGGTTGTCCTTCCACTAATCCCTTCAGTCTGAAAGCAGAGGGAAGTGGTACAACAGTGGACAACACTATGGGTGATAGTTTGGCATCAGGACCAAACTCTGTAGAAACCTTCTGAGCTTCATCCAACTTGTTGATGCCTGTTTTATGACTCATGAAACAGTAGAACAAAATACCGAAATATCTTATCCTCTCTTGGACAAAGTACTGCATATGCTAAGATTGCAGGAAGATCGTACGGTAACTCCAAGGTTCCTCAACTCATGGATAAGCTTAGTGTTGATGTGATTTGCTGATGATCACAAGGGGCCTTACGTTTTCAATCCTTTATGTCATGACGAATATGGGTACTATCAAAAGATTTTCAATGAAGTACTATTTTTTGGGTTTTACCGGATATGCAGAAATGAAAGGGGGTTTAAGTTCAAAGATTCTAATCTAATCCTAAGGGTGATGATAGCCAAAGAAAGTATGTTGATGGACAAGTTCCTCAATTACCAAGTCCTGTTTCGCCAAGTCAAGCTATAACTGCACGTGGATTGGTACAATCTTCAAAGGTTTGTACGAATGATTGAATTTAGGCACATGGATAAGGGTTCGGGCTAACTTTGCACAACGATTTAGAATCACTAAAACATCAAAAGTATGAACCACAGGAACTCATCAAAACATCATCATATTCTCCAAAACAATCATAACACTTTATCTACTAAACTTAATCTAATTGAGAGAATTATGAAACCAAGCAAGCATTAAGACACATCAAATGATCACCACAATTCAATGAGATTTCTATTGTCTCAATAGCTCATAAGCAACAATCTCAAAATTCACTCCCTTACAAATGAGAAGAGGCCTTTATATAGGTCCTCGAAAACAATGAAAGGCCCGAATCAAAACAATAATCGATGGCCCAGATTAGGCCACCTCAGCCCTGATTAGGGTTAGGGCACAGAAAAAGGAATCTAACTTAATGCAAGGAAGAAACCACTACTATGGTGGGTAATAAATGCCCACTATGCATGCATGCTCAAGAAGAGAGTGAAGTATCATATAAAGCCACCACATGCATGTCCACTATGCATTAAATGCATCTACCTTTGACCTATACGTTTGAATTCTTGGAATCTACCCAAAATGGCCTCCAACTCATCAATACTGACACTCAATGTTGATTCTTGCCTGAATTCCAGTGCCACCACTACTCGCTATGATCTCTTCAGGCTGTCCTCCCATTCTAGTAATAGATCCTGAGTTGTGTGCATGTTGCTTGAGAAGGCAGAGAGGTTCTCAAAATCATCCTTTATGAAAGAGTTAAGTCTAAAGAACTCCAATTTCCCCTTCATGTTGTCCATCGTTATTTCCTCCTCGGCCAACCTTTGTAACCATAGTGATGCAATGGTATTGGAGAGCTCCTGTTGGATATTCTCAACTATCCCCTTCAATCGAGTTGACTCCTTAGTGAAATGTTCAAACATGTCCTTTGCCAAGAGAACTGCACCATACCACCAAGGGAAATCATATGCTCCTTCTCCGATGACGTTGTCGTCAACCAAGATTTGCCTAGGGGTTTCCATCAGCTCCTGCAAATCAAAGATCGCCTTATCCTGATAAATATGCTCATCCTCCCAAGTCTCCTCTATGCAACGAATTCCGGAAAGGATGGCCAACGCCTTATTGTGAATCTAAACTAACTCCTCAGCGTGGATGTAGGCCTCATTCTCGATCCCCTTAATCCAAGTCTCTGCACCCTGCGCAATCCTCCTTATCTTGTCGATGGCCTCAACTAACTCAGTTGGAACAGCTAGTGGTGGAACGAAAGACGAATCCTCTTCTCGAGCTGGGCAAGGTAAGTTGTCAATGTATGCACATAGAGCCCTAATCTCTCCCTTCTTCCTCTAATATTTTTCTTCCAACCTCCTCATCTTATCCTTGACAGCTTGTGTCGAATCATCAAATTCCTCCATGACCTGTGCTCAAGAGGCCTGACCAAGATCAACCTCTATTATGTGATACTCCTCGGGAGCAATTTGATCTTTGGTCTTGTCAACTGCTAGAGTTGCTATCTGCAGAATTCTGGATCCGGATTCTCCTCTCACAACCTTGGTGAACTTCTTGGCTTTTCCCTTTCCTCCTGATCAGCCAATTTGATCCAGAATCTCCTGTAACTCAACTGTAGGGTCAACCTCATTTTCCTAGCTTCTCTGAATCCTCTACCTGAGCCACTCTGGAACATTTGTATTCGGGTCCCTCTACACTGCTAATTGCTCTTATCCTTGCACTACTCTAGTATCAATCTCCTCGGCTCCAGGACTTTCTGCCATTGCTTCAGGAGCAAGTGCCTCTGTCGTGGGAATCTCCTCTTCTACCGCTGGGGCTTCTGCTTCTACCTCAGGGATCTCTTCCTCAATTATCTTTCTAAAGAAGACATCGAGAGTCTTCTTTGTTGTCACATCTTGTTCCCTACTCCTTCCTAGCAAGAACCTTTCATTGGCATTAATACTCAATCTATCTTGTATCGGCCTAGTCATGCGTTGTTCTCCTTGCTGAGTTCTTCTTTCACTTGTTTCTCCTCCATGGCTGGTGAATTCTCCTATTTCTTGCACACTGGGAGTCCGGCTAGGCAAAGATGGTGCACTCTCGAACCTTAATCTCTTTTGTTGTGGTTCTTCAACATGAAGATCCAATCTCCTCTTTTTATGCATTTCTTGAGTTGCACCCTTCTCCTTTGTATGCTCTGCACTCCCTGATGGGATGTCTCTTTCTTCTACTCTTCCTCTAGATGGCTGCCTTGGTCTCTCATCTCGCAGCTGTGGATGACCTAACTTGTAGGTCCAATTTTCTTTTGGCACAGTCATCCTGTCAAGCTGTCGTTCTACCCACCACCTTGTGAAGTCTATGACTGGCTTTGTCAGTGCATCAAGATCCACAATCTCCTTTCTCTGCCAATCGTAAGGATGAATGATTTTTTCCTTATCTGGGTTAAAACCTCTCTGGAGCACATTCGGATCCTCTTCCATCTGATCAGGAACGTGGACAATCTTACATGCCCTGATTAGGTCTAAGGGTAATCGGGAGCACATCCTCTTCCTGACCTCATTCTCATCAACCGCATTTGCCCAAAAGTCCTCAAGGTGAGCTTTGTGTTGATGCCTCATCCCTGCCACTACTCTAATCTATATGCGTCAAAATCCAGCCTTCCTAGATAGGGTGGTAGACGGAAGAATTTCAGCTCATCAGATGACCTCTTAGCTGCTGGTAGACAAGGACACACTTCAACTGCATCACTTCCAATGGAAAGTGGGAATTCCAGCTCCAACTTCTTCTTCAAGACTTTGTCATAGGTTGTCAAATGTCGGGTGACTTCCAACAGGATCATTTTATCAGTAAGGTACTGTGGAAGCTTGAACGGCTACTCAAAAAATCCCTTTAATCTAATATAGGAGGTGGGAAATTGAATGAACCATGCTCCAAATTCCTCCACCAACTTCATTGCCTCAAAAGACAATCTCATATGCAATCCCTTCTGCAAGGTCCTCACGATGCACATTGCAAATGCATCATTAACTCGAGTGTAGTCATTTATGGCTCGTAGATGCAGCTATGGGTAACAATCGTAGACCCTTAATCGTGAATTTCCATTTCCTAGGGCTCCCTTATACCTCAATCCTTCATACCTCGTGTTTCGTGCCAGCATATATATATCACATATGAGCTCTTGAAGAACTTTGTATGCTCCAAATTCCTCAGCTGCTCATCGAGGTTGTCACTAATCAACCCAGCCCAATCGATGTGATTAAACTCCTCTACCACCTGTTGAACAAAGTACTACATCCATGTCTCGAACAGGTAGGAGTGGGGTAAGCCAAATATCCTGTTGAGCATCATTATTAGATCACTGTATTCCCGGTGGAAATCCATCCACACAAGCTCCTTGGGCAACTTGGAGTGGTGGGATTTATTCCGCCTCATCCATTTGTTGTTGATGATCTCCTCACAATGTTGAACTCCAGCTGTGTAAACTCTGTGCGCTTACTCCTTTGTCTTCGAGACCAACCTCCGAAATGAAGGGATCCCAAATGCCTTAGTGATAGCTGGCGGGGCGACATGTACAATGATATTCCCATCTGAGTCCTTAATCGTTCTATCACTGGACTGACAATGTTTTGCACATTCCACGATCAACTCAACATGCTGAAAGGCAGGAGGGAATCCAGCTGCAACTACAATTCCAGTGTTCACAATCCGGGCAGCCAGGTGTGTCAAGTGATGATCTTTGTAGCCAAACATCCTCCTTTGGAACTCACTCAAATTAAGGCATCCAAGATTCGAGTCCTTCACTTCAATCCACTTCGAGACAATTTTGGACTCTGGGTAGAATTCTCTCTGTTCATTCTTGATCAATTGCCTCCTGCTCACGCTTGTTCCTCTAGGCTCCACCATTTGCAAAATAGAAAATAAACTTAGAAGAGCACAAAAAAAGCATTTCTTCCCAAAATTTAGAAATTTGCCAGAATCTCTCCATCTTGCTCTACATTGAATTCTCTCTCCTCATGGAAATTTCTGCCTTTTATCGACTTACTAAAGAAAATTTGAAAATTTCACAAATTTCTTCACTCTTCAAGAAATAATCCTTTTCTTTACCCACAAACTTCACGCCTTTCAAGAAGAACAATCTTCTCTTTCTCTCTCAAGAATTCCCTCAAGTTTGCTCTTCTCGAATTGTGTGAGAATGAAATAAGACAGGCCTTCTCTTATAGAGTTGTAAAACCTGAAAAGTTGCTTTAAAGAATGCAAGCTAATTTGGGAAACTGCTTTACTTGTCTCCCAAGATTCCAATTTTGAAGAGATTCTCTGCCTGAGTTTTTCTTCACTTTTTAGAACCTGCCAATTTCAGTGCTTTGTCTTCATGAAGAAGTTTTATCCATTTCTTGATTTTCCAATTTTTTGGTTTTTTGATTTATTTAATTTTTGGAATTAATTAATTAAATATCAATAAAATCAAATATTTAATCAATTTCAAATTTTAAAACATAAAATCAAAAAATCCTTCCTTTAAAGCAATTTCCAATTTTTGTGAACTTTCATTTTTTATTGCTTTTTTATTTTATCGATTTTGTTTTAATTAAATATTAATAAAAAAATCAATATTTAATTAAGTTTTTTATTTAAATCCAGAATCAATTTAATTCAAGTTTTATTTTCAAATTTTATTTTTTTATTTTTTGAAGATTAGTTAATTAAATATTAATAAAAAATTAATATTTAATCAATTTTAAAAAATTAAAACTTTGAATCAAATTTCAATTTTGGAAATCGCCTCGTGTTTGAAATTGGCAACTTTTGAATTGCAAGATTGGATTTTGGACCTCACAAATTTGTTGATCTTGACTCAATTAAATCCAAAAGTTTTATTAATTAAATATTAAATTTAAATATTTAAATATTTAATTTTCTCTCAAATTTTGAGACGAACTTTGTCTCCTTCGGCATGCTCCGCAACCAATTTGTATTTGCCCTTGATAATGTGTTTGGGCAGGATTCTTGTCTTGTTGCGGATTTTATCCTTAGCAAGGATTCCGCGAGTCTATGCTCTTTGCACCCATCCTCCCATTGGAGCAGGATTCTTGTGGGATGGCAGACTATGTCCTTTGGATTAATTCCTTTATGCTTTTGAAAACGTGCTTGAAGGATAGCTTAGGCGGAATTTTGGTGGGGTTGCGGACTTTCCCTTTTCATCCATTCCACAACCGGCTTGTTTATGCGCTCCAAAAAGTGCTCGGGCGGGATTCTTGTCTTGTAACGAATTCTATCCAAAGCACACATTCTGTCATCGAGTAGTTTTTGTGCCTGAGATAGGCAGAAATCGGGATTTTGAGGTGGTCACCGATTCTTGTTCACAAAGGAGTCCGTTGAAAGGCGCTCCAGGTAAGACGGGAAGCGCAATTCCTTCTCGCACGCACCTGCCACTTTCATTGGTGATTACTGATTTTGCACTCCTTTCGTGGATGCCCTGATGGCACTCATAATCTTTTGAGAACTCCTAAACTCCTCTACGACCTTTATTACTTCATTCCATCGGTCTGGGTATGCAAAGGGATTCATGGTGGAGTTTTACACATGGTCTTGCAACACCATGAATCCCATCTTCGTGCTAGGCAATTCTTCCTTGACACAACTGGTCTCCGAGTATGATGTCAATTTCATCATTTAACCACTTCTCAACCAGAACAAGGGGGAAAAGATGTGAGGCTGCTACCAGAGCTACTGGGACTGGGACAGAAACAAAAGGCCCAAGCCGGTAAAGAGAGAGGGGGTCCGATTTGAAATGGGCGATGTGTGAAAGATAAGTCGCAACACGACTCAAAACCAGTTGGCTAATGAGAAGATTCAGCCTCACTCTCACTCGAGTACACCCACATAGATCGGTTTGCCCTTCCCTTAGGTCTCATAGAGCAAGAATGCTCTCTATCATAAGGCTCTTTGCACCAATAGCAAAGTTGCCTCCTCAAATCCTCTCTAGTAGCATCATCAAGCCTACCTGCAAATTTCTTCCTATCAACAATTGGTGGAGGTACCTCTTCTGCAGGAGTGATAATAGGACTAGGAGTAGACTTGCCTCGTGAAACAAAAGGCTCAAGATTTCTAGCTTTCTTCATCGCCTACCGTAAAGTAGGCAGATCCAGGGACTTAACCCACCCTCTATATGGCTCAGTCAAACCCTCAATGAATAACATGACTCTCCTCCTCTCAAAGATGTCATAGACCATGACTGATAACTGTTGAAACTCACTGATGAAGGCCTCAAGGCCACCTGTTTGCCTCAACTGAGCTAACTCTCTAAAGTAAGTCTCAGGGTCCTTCCTGTCAAACCGCTCTATCAACCTATCAACGAACTCCTGGTAATAGACGATCTGATCATGTCATAGAGACACTAGCCCATGGTACCACTAGTCATGAGCTACTCTGTCTAAATGTAGCACGGCAAAGCGCATGGCATCCTCCTCAAACATAGGACGAAGTGATAAATATGTATCCAGCTTGTGAACCCAAGCTCTAGCTGTCGTCTTCCCACTTCCAGCAAAGTGAGCAAGAGTCTACTTGTCGGTTGCCTGCTTAAAGTCATCCTATCTAGGCCTCTGACTCGTGTCAGGAGTCGGTTTGCCTCTGGAATGCTCTCTTTTTTGAGTCAAGTACCTGTCAAAATTCAGATTTCTCTTGAGTGCTTCTAGAAGAGCATCCCACTCTGCAAAGTGAGTCACCATGTCATCAACAAAAGGTGTTGGCTCAGTCTCCACACTAACTACATCTATCTTAGGCCTCAAGAAAGTAGGGCGTAGAGGCCTATCATATGTGCCTATATGGTCAGCTCTATAATCCTGCCAGACATCTACTCTAGACCTATGCAAGCTAACTGAAGCACTCCTCATACCTCTATCTCCGGTACGATCACCTAGTAAAGAAATACGCAAAAGAGTATCTGATAATTGTTGCAAAACATTTGCAACATGATGCTGACCCTCTGCTAAATTTCTAAAAGCGTCTTTGGCTTCCCTGTCAACATCATTGCCAATATTATTCTTGTTCCTGTCACCTGTATGTTCAGCCTGTGAACCCTGTTCACTACCCTCTGGTGGGGGTGAAGCTCTACCCCTGCGGTATAATGTCCCCTTCTCCGTGCTAGGCCATTTTGGCACTCGATTAGTCTATCTCCCCATTCGGATAGGCTAACGGCTTCTTTCAGAGGATGCCAACCAGTCACAAGCTTCAGTGGGACAATATTTATTATTTGGGATCCCTTTTCTATAGTTCAGTCACTCTATTTTATAAAGTGAGGTTATAAAAGTTACTTTATGTCTTAAGTCGCTTTAGATTTAAAAGTAACTTAAAGTGACTTTATGTGAGCGTACTTTATCCCACATTGCTTAGTTTTATGTGCTTTCCCTCACTTAAAGGTTATAAAAGCGCAAAGTACGCCTTGGGATCAGCACTGTGAATTTTATAAACAAAAGATAAACAAATCAGGTTGCTCACGTGACTAGTTATTTCTTGAGGACGGAAACCCTTGAGGAAAAACACGAGAAGTTGGATGTAGCCCCAACATCTCGGTAATGGTGAAGTCATTCAGATTTCACATTGGAGCTCAATAAATCAATTTAAGAAGTTCTATTCATCTGCATTCTTGTCATGAAACGCAGCATTCAAGGATTTGGTATTCCAGGGGTTGAAGACATTCAGACTACAAATTAACCTTCTGTTTCAGAATAACTTTATATTGAAATCTGCTTGGTGATTGACGCGAAGAAGGGCCAGCACTACCAGCATTCCATATTCTGTGAACGGGATTGAAGTGTTTACCGTTTGGGAGGAGGAAGCTGTCACTCTGGGTGTCAAGCTAGGCACAGAGGCAGTGTACTACGTATTATATGCATACAAAACAGAGAAGAGGGACAGTTGTATACACCAATCGCACCCATTCCATTTGCAGCGATTGTTTGACACCTACGATACCCAACCACGTACGGGGGTTACTAAGACTAGTGATTCACGAGGCCAGATTTGCAAGCACAAGCCGTGCAAGAGGACGCAGCTCAGTCGCGAAGTCAAGGCTGGAAGTGGAGGTGAAGGGTGTAGGAAGTATCACCACCACCCTTGCAGAGCAGGACCCGTGCTTCAAGTTACACGCTGCAGCCAATATCCACACGAGACACTGCCAGCGAATGCATTCGTGTGCGCCCAGGATCAGCTACATACATGTGCATATGGTGATGATACATCTAGATTGAAACTTGTAAGTTCGAACGTGACTTTTGACTAAGACTTCATTTTATTTGTTGAATATCAATAAGATACTATCTCTGTTACATCTCCTTACTTGGTTAAACTAAATGTTGAAAGGCTCTCGGCATTAGAGGTTTAGAAAAATTTTGTTATGTTTGCATTCATCACTACCGACATTTGAACTCGAAACAAACGCATATATATCCCTTACAACAAACTAGACTAGTTCAACCTCCAAAGATCAAATACTCTTGGAGATAATTTTCACAGGCAGGTAGTTGGGATATTACATACAGGTATAATGCATACCAGGTACAAACTTGTCTACCATAGCTAAGCCCTCATAACCTCCAGGTTGGCAAGATCAAAGCTCTGATACCACTGTGATGAGCCCAACTAGCTCTCAATAGCAAAACTGGCCTTGTTCTAAATTAAATTGCAAATTGCTTTGTGTATTTTCCAAACATGCATGAATTTTATTGAATTTTTTCTAAATTCTTAAAGTAACAACTGCAATTTTTTCCTAACTCTGATAATTCACCAGTATAAATATTAATCATAAAAAGCTTGCACACAATTTAAACAATAATCAAATGTTTATCCATTTTGCACCTTCTCATGAAGACAAGCAGCATTAAGATTAATTTATCATCGTCCAAAAACATGAAACGCAGCCTATGAAGAAATTGACGCCAGCAATTATTGTTGAATCTTCCTTGCTAATGGCAGCTCGCAATATCATCCAAACGCAGCACCATTGGCATTGCAGCATTTCCCAAACGTATTCCCAAATTTCCTTTGAATCTGCAGCCCTCATTCAATGTACGGCTCCTGCATAACACTGTATGGCAGCCTCCTTGAAATGTCTGTATGGCAGCTTTGAATTGTATTGTTATTTTGCACAAACAAATCCGCATTCACATTTACTTCAAAAAATCTTCAATTCTGATTGCATAGAAAATCAGGAAGAGTTCTCTCCACAAATGAAGACCAAACTCTTCAAACCCTAGCTCACTTCCCAAGGAATTTCGAAATCCTTCTCAAGACAATACTTTTCACTTTTCAATTTCATAAATGATCAATTGGTGAATGAAATCAATTTCTCTAAGGCATATATAAAGCTCATTAATGAAGGCTTCTTCTTTACGCCTTTCACTTAAGAGCCTTCTTCAACACACAATCAAATTATAACATATAATTGCATAAGTTATTAAATTAAAGTAGACTTAATTTAATAGCTTCAAATATAATGCGATGTTATAAAAACTTCTGACAATAGCAACTAACTTCTGACGACAGCATCCTGAACTCGCACTGCCCTACCAGAAATAGCAACCAAACCAAAATAGACTTACTAAAAATAGTAAGTCTCTCAAACTGGAGATCCTGCATAAGCAATCCTGAATCATCTAAAACCACTGCACAGGCGCTCTGCTAAGCATAGCAATGTCAAAAGTACCACTTACTATAAATAGTAAGTCTGTCAATCTGACCCCAACAAAGAGCAATCCTGGCATCTGAAATCTCCAAAGTGGAATCCAACCACTGGCTCTGCCAAATGACCCCCTCTGACAACCTGATTAGCTTACGAGGTCACTGAAATAAGCTAATCCTAAAGGCCTGAAATCGGGGACATTACAGAAAGTATTGTACTGAACTGAGAGGAGATAGAAGCCAAGACCCAGTGCTAAAAATAGCACTTATGAAAAATAGGCATAACTATCCAAAGCCTAACATTGAAGATATTGTATGTTGAAGTTGGGAGGAGACCAAAGCTAAGAACAACTGCCAAAAATAGTGGGAACTATAAATAGTAACAGCTAAAACTAGTAGGTCCATCAAAACTACCAATCGACCAATTTGTGTCCAAACAGACATTACTAAAAATAGTGAGTCTCCAACAAGTTGTCAAAAATCACTCCAAAATGTGTCTTATAACTCCATTAATCCGTCTTAACACACTAGCGACATCGAAATACTCCCCTGATCTTGTTGACACCAACCTAGAAAGCCAGCACCACTTGCACTACAAGAAAACCAAAAAATAGGGACATTACAGTCCACCCTTCCCAAATATTGCTTGTCCTCAAGGAATGCCAAAGCAACTCCACAATCACCATACTAATTCAAACTGTAGCCAAGAATAATTCTAGCATCCCAAGGCATCCTAGGAAATTTGTAGCACCATATTCTAAAAACTTCCTAGAAGAAGAGCAATCAAATAGTGCACCAACTCTATCAACTCCTCAGGAAACTGCTCCCTAAAAGAACTAAACTTCAACACCACAAGAGTAAATTCTAATAAGCCAACATTGGCTTCCTCGTCTCATTTGTTGAACTGCAAACCCAAGTGGTCCCAAAGTTCCAAATCAATCTTGAAAAGGAACCACCATGTTGACACTATGCCAATCTGATCACGACATGAAGCATCTCTTTCATGGCATCCCAGTAAAATCCATAACTGCAATTCCAGCAACTAACATGATTTTAGACAACTAAAAGAAATATCTACTCAACCCAAAATTATAATCCTCATGAAGTCCCAATCAAGAAATGGATCTATCACTGTCAAGAGAATAGTAAGGAAGATGTTGGCATAACCAAGCCTGAAATCAGCTAACCAAGTGATGCCTCAGTGGTCAACAACTCAAATCATATCACCGACACTTAATAACCAAGCCTAAAATCAGCTAACCAAGTGGTGCCTTTGTGGTCAACAACTGGAATCATATCACCGATACTTAATCTCCAAGAGTCAAGGGAAGAGACTCGAGTATGCCAAGAAATCCAACTCGTTGCAATCAACTAATCATCATCCAGAAGCGTACATACTAACATCATTAAGTGACTTCAGTGACCCAAACTCTTCCAAGTGGAACTAGAGAATAAGTGAGCTATACCTAGAGGATCTCCCAAAACAAACTGCTCAAATACTAAGGTCACCAAAATCAATCTGAAAAATTAGGATGGCAATGAACAATCTGAAATCTCAATGGATACATCAAAGTCATGAGTATGTGAGTAGTTGAAAGCCATCTCCTATGATCAAGTCTCCTCTATCTTCAATCCTCAACCAAGGACTACTCATATGTTGGACTTAAAAAACTATCCAACCCATCTGCAGATCAAAATCCGAACTCATGTGTAACCTGATCGGAATGTGGACAGCAGTGCTAATGCTCACTGTTACGATTCCAAGGCCCTCTGAAAGACGAACCATAGCATAAAGAAGTTCACTGTGTTGAAACAACTTCGAAGGTGAATTGTCAAAGCTTACAACACAAACCTTCATAAGTTGAACTCCTTGAGTTTGGATGGTCTAAAATAAAACCACTACTGTCGTACATGACTGAAATCAGCAAAGTACAATCTGATTTAAGTACTCTACATAGAGAACAGCAGTACCAATGAATTCTCCAAGTATATGCATGAAAGTTGACTGTTGCAATGATCAAAAATAACTCCAGAATGGTTGGAAAACCCATCCACACAATCTTCATCTAAAAACCAATATTCCCTTGACAAAAGAAATTGTACTAACTCCCCTAAATGAGAGCAAATCATAAAGTGAAGTGATTGATCTGTAACCAAACAGCAAGCTTGAAAAATTGATCAATTATTTACCAAGGAATGCTCCCAACTGTAATCATACTATCAATGCTCCAATATCTGCTTAAAATCTCTCTCCAATCCATTTGTAAATGATCAAATGGAATCACAAGATTGGCTGTTAAGGAATGGATTGACACTATCAATTCTAAAATTTAGATTCTTGTCCCTCCAAAAATTACTCCAACAATCCCCAATAAACTCCACCAATTCTTGTTGAAATCCTGAGCAATGGATACCCATCCAAGAATGGTTTCCAATGTTCCTAGAAAGGTGCACAACATAACTCCAAGTGCCATCCAAAACAAAATACACCATGGAATTTTGTGACTTCTTTGTTAATCCCTTGTAGCCTATCCATGAAAGAATCTACAACTAAACTGCAAGAAGCAATAATTGTCTTCAAAACCAATCCCAAAGAAAGATTAGTATGATGTATAACATCACTCAATCCAAAGGATGGATTGTCAAATATGTAGATGCCATATTTATGTCCTTACTTCTCAAAAGCTACATAAGAAACAAGCTGGAAACTTCCTTTACTTAGTGCTATGCTGAAATTTTCAGCAAGCTCAAGAAAAAGGTTTAGAAACCTTTCAACAATGAAATGTAGAAGTCTCCAATAATAACTATATCCCATGAAGAAACTGCATCTCCAACTACATATGCAAGGCATGCATTACAGCTCATCAACTCAACCAAAGTATGAAATGTCCCACTTGTTGGACGATTCCAAAACTCAAGACCAAACCTTGTGTCAGAGTGAAACAACTCAAAATGAATACCAACAACAAAATAACTCTCAACTGAAATCATTAATTGTAATACCCAAGTTACCTTCCAATTCCTCATGTAATAAGGAATAATGATGCCTCCTAGTGTCGTATAACTCCCTATGCAATCTTCATCTGTCTCCTCTTTTGTATATTTCATGTTTGATGGTCTCTCATGAGGATAACCAATCACCTCATAAAGTGAACTTAGATCGTCATCAAGCTGAAAACCATACTCCAACTTAAGTTCTGAATCTTCTCCTGGAACCCATACCTTTCTATTTTTACCAAGTGCAAGGCTACAACCAGGAGTTGTTCCATCATCCCACTCAAAAAGAGGATTGTCAATTATCTTCTCAATGCCCATCTCAAACAACGGGCTATCAAACTATACCACAAACTGATTTTGCAAAGAAAGTGAACTGGTACTATGATGAATACAAAAATCAGAACTATCATACCTATCATCAATGATTCCATAGCTGTCCCAAATCTCCTGTGCATCCTCATTATCATTTTCAGCGATATACTACAGATCCAAATCATCAAAATCCCTAAACTTTTGGTCAAAGGTCAGCCCCATGCAAAGATAAATCAGAATTTGTTTCGAGACCTTCATCACAAGGGAATTCATCCCATGTAGGATCCTCATCATATTTAGGTGCTAACACAGCCCGCTCCAATGTGTCAAGGAGATCCCTCTGTTCAGAAGGAATGTACTCACTGAGCTCCTTTTGAGTGGTAAACTCAATGAATGAGCCTCTCCCCAACTCACTACTATAGGAATCATTCCTCTTCATAGGCTCATTATGGATATCCAGCCTATATCTATCTGGACCGACCTCACTAGAAATGTTTGAACTCAAACCAAAGGCTGTTGTTCTGTCCTTTTCTTCATACGCAACCTCAACCACAGTAGCTGCACACATGACCAAAGAGTTATCCTGAAACTTTGTCACAAAGTTCTCATGTTTCATGGCAATCTCTCCTTCATTTTTTTCTAATTTAGACTCCTCTTCATTCTCTTGCTCCTAAATCTCAAAAAGATTCATTCTTCTAAAAGCTTTAGAGTTGGGCAAGGGCAAGTGTACCCTCGTTCTCTTCCTACTTTATTGACTCTTATGATCCCGGTAATCATCAAATGACAAATTATGTTCGATCATATCGTGAAGAGTGTCATTGTGCCAAAGCATTCCTGAATTCATTGATAATTTGTTGAGTGGTAGAACTAGTTTCACCACCATTTGTTTGATTGCCCTGGGTCATGCTCTAATCAAATTTGTCTATGAATTGTGACATCATGTCCACTATGGCATTTAATTTTCTTTCCATTCTGATATGCAACTATTGAATGCAATAAGAGGCTACTGCTCAACAAGCTGGCGGGAAAAAACTCTCTTTGATACCACTGTAATGACCACCCCTAATTTTTATGTTTAAGTGTTTGTCGCAAGTTTGTTTTCCAATGAAGTAATTTGCTGTTTGTTGTTTCAGATTGTTTTTAAGATAACACTCAAACCTGTAACTAAATGCACTCAATAACACACTAGAGGAAGGGTGGGGGCTTGATACCTTCACCACCCAACAGTACAATAGCATAGAACAACAAAATAGATTGCAACTAGACTAGATGTAAGTGGGAGGAGGGGGGGCTTGATACCTTCACCACCCAATAATACAATAGTATAGAATAACAAAACAGATTGCAGCTAGAATATATGAATGGGGGAGCGGCCCGGGGGGGGCGGGGGGGGGATGCCTTCACCACCTAGCAACACAATGGCATAGAATAATAAGAGCTTATTAAAACAATTTTTCATTCAAACTTCATGAGTCATATTTAAACATTACAAATTGGGTTCAAAGAACTATATCCTGAAAATCAGACTTGACAATTAATTTGCAGACCTGAGAAAGACTCCCAAAAGTGAAGAATAGCACTCAACAAACAATTGATAAGGAGGTATTCTCCACAACAAGTCAAATTGTGATATTGCTATCAAGATTCAACTGTGTAATTTTCGAGTCAAATTTATTGACCCATGTTTCATGTGTAGTGATAAGAATCCATCTCTCATGAGAATGAATGGAACACTTGGCATGCATTGCATCTAGGCGATGCTCACAGAGGTGAAGCATTGGGCCTTCTCGCGAGGTCACTCAAAAAAAAGTCCAACTCCAACTAAGTTTCCAAGGATGTCAAGGGCAAATTCTGGAAATGTTATATATGCCTTCAAACAGCTCCAAATCTGCTCCAATAACCTTTGATTGCAATCAGAAAATTAAAACTCCATCACCAACCTTATTTCAACGCCCAAAAATGCAGAGTTAAAACTTCCTTCAATACCCATGTGCTAACAAGGAAGAATGGTGTCTACTAAAGGGGCAATTTGACTAAATAATTCAGTTCTTTACCAAATCTGCTAAATGAGTACTCTATTTGGGACCCAGCAATGAGGAAAATTTAGAAATTATAACCAAATAATAACTTCCACTCCATTAATTTGTCTGAACACATTGGCAACATCGAAATACCCCTCTGATCTTGCTCACACCAACTCAAAAAGCCAACACCAGTTGCACTGCAAGAGAGCCAGAAAATGAAGACATTACAGTCAGGCTATGAGGTCTCTGTCAGTACTTACTAGTTACTGAGAGGGGGGGTGAATCAGTAACTACTCGCTATTATACTTTTTAATTCTGAACTCCTTAACCTTATTTGATAAGCAGAATATAACTGTCATTCAAAAGTATAAACAGAATCACACAGATCACTACAAGTATTTATACGTGGAAACCCTTGATTATAAGGGAAAAACCACAGTGAGACAGAGCTCACAACTCCACTACTTCAGAATGAAGGCACCCTGTTAGGAGCTTAAAAAGCACTGGTTAAGGTGCTACCCGGTTAGGGGATTTTACAAAAGATCTATTAAGATCTAAACCCCAGTTAGGAGCTGCCTGGTTACAGGACTTTGAACATCAACAAGATGTTACCCTGTTAGGGGATTCTTACAATGAACCGATTAGGTCCACCCTAATAAAAGGATTTGAATATGCTTCTACTTCTAATAGAATTTATGATTTGTTATGACACTAAATGTCTGATAAGATCATACCTCTTCTTTGGTTGCCTGGCTGTTGATCTCTGCTACCTCTATGTCTGCAGCTCTTCTCTTAGAAGATGTCTCTTCTTTTCTCCATACAATCACTCACAATCAACAACAACTTTCTTTGCATCCTATAGCTTATATTTATATGAGAGTTCACCGTAATGAGACCCTTAACTCATAGAACCGCCAGGCTACAAACTCCGCAATAAATCATGCAATCAACAAAAAGCTATGCGCACTGAATCTAGAGTTTACCTTGCAAGACATCCACATGAATTAAAGCTAACTCCTATTAAAAAGATAACTCCACTTCTAAGCGGTGGATGTCCTGTATAATCCTGCTTTTAACTCAAACTGATCCACTAAACCCGGTGTAGATCTTTAGGCTGCTTTAGACCGGTGTGACCTTATATCCGGTTCAACTTATGCATACTAAGACCGGTGCGTGTTCTTAGCTTGGTCTACCGGTGTTCTTTATCTACCGATGCATACGTTATGTTGCTTGTCTACCGGTGTCGTCTAAGTGTTGTGAGTGACCGGTGACCTCTTACCGGTACATAGTGTTTGTGGATGTTTGTATACTAATGACAACTTGAATTGCTAACAATCTTCCCCTTTGTCATTGGTGGCAAAACTGTACACAAACTTCACTTATTTACTGATCATAGTGCCTTGTACCGGTAGAACACTGCTTTCCCTATTCCGGACTTCCCCTAACTGAAAGTTCTGCACTATCTAAATACTTCCCCTATCTAAGTGCTCCAGTGTTCTTTGTTTTTGTTTTTTTTGCTTCTCCTCTATTCTCCTTCTGTTCACTCTCTATCTCTCTATCTTGCTGCTTTCTTCCCCTTTTTGCCGCCAGAGGACAAAGGCTTTTACTTCACTTCACATTTGTAGTTTGGTGAAGATGTCCTTGTAAATTGTTTTGACCGAGTGAAGGAAAGGTGCCCATTGACTGGTTATTTGTTCAATATTCTTGAGAGTTGTGGTGAGGGAAACAGCTATGTTTTCCATATCTTCAACAATCTTGTAATCCAGTTCATTTATCAGAGCTTCTATTGTAGTAGCAATGCGCTACATTGAGTCAAATGTTGGGGCGAGAAACATTTGAAATCCAATAATATCTTGGATTCTCTTACTTTCCTCTTCTATAGTCTTTCTTTTGACAAGAGCCAGACTTGTCATTTCCCTGCTATAATGAACTGTAGATTTATTCTGTATATTAAACTGGGAAGATAAAGCTTTGATGCCCTCTATGGTCTTAATAGACTTCTCTATTAGATCTTGCAGAAATATTTCAAAGTTTGAGGTTCTGCACATCAGACTTTTTGCCTCTTGAAGCTGTTGTTGGAGGATTCGCAGGTTGGTTGTCACATTGATTTTGATATCAACCTGTTTGTGGAGTATTTCTACTCTTTTCTTTTCGTAGTGGTCGGCTGCTATTGTTTCTGGATCGGTTAGATCCTCACTGATTGTTTGCGCCAAAACTTCCAACTGATCTATGACCGGTTCATCTTCATCTATGTCAGCATCAGGGACAAAGTTGTACAGGATGTTCTTTACATTTGTCAGGACCATAGCCTGTTTTCTTTTGGTCAATTCTTTTAGTTGCCTTGTTGACATCTTACTAATGTCTACCACTGTGTCTGTAAATCTGCTTCTTTTTGCTTCCTTTTCCTCGGCAAATGATAGTTTCCTTTTTGAAGAGGAGCTTGGAATGTCTCTGTGTTCTTGCTGATCTTGTTCTTGCTCCGGTTTTAGCTGCTCTGGGTGGACAGGGATCTCTTCTTCTTGCCCCTTATTGTCTTCCATTACTTGATGAGCTCTGCCTTCCAGTTGGACTCCTTCTAGCGACTTACTACCTTCAACATTTTCTGGTTGTTCTCCCGGTGGATCTTCTTTTTGCTGTTGCTCCTCGGCAGTATGGAGATTCCCTATGGGTATATCAATTTTTGTTTCTTGTTCAACATCTGTTTGTTCATTAGTTAAGAGCTCTTCTGTTTGCACAGGTCTATTTTGATCCTAAGGACCATATTTCTCTAATGCCACGAAGTCATAATTGTTCCAGAAGTCTAGAGTGTCTTTGTAGACTTTATTCTCATATCCATTCAATATCTCTGCAACTCTATCAAATGTTTTAAGGTTGATGGATGCTTCTTCTAGAAGAAGCTTTATTCTTTCTTCACTAAAACCAGGTCGAACCTTAAGTAGTGTCTCTAGTCTGGTGTTCAGACCTAGACCGGTTTTCCATTTTTCTTGTAGCCTATTGTTTAGTTCTGGCGGGAACTTGGACCTGTAGTGCCTTGGGGTCCTATTATAATCCATGAAGGTCTCTACAATCCTGACAATCAGCTTTTGTTTGTCTTCTTCATTTAGTACACATTGTCCACGTCCCCAAAGTCCATAACTTCAGTTATTAAATCATCAGCATGCATAGGTTGAAAGTTACCTTTGCTTGGTGAGATGAAAACCGTTGGATTCGTTGCTTGTTCCTTGGTTAAGTCCACTAGTAAAGGTGCTTCTTCTCCAAGTACTCCTTTCCCCTTACCGATGTCAAGTGCCGATTTGGCTATTGTTCTTTGTGCTGCTTCTTGTTCTGCTTGTTGCTGGATCTGAAGAAGTTTGGTCCATAGTGCGACTTCTTCATTGCGTACCTTCTCAATTTCTCCAGTAAGCACTAGGCCCATCCTTCTTATAGTTGCAAAAGTTTTCTGATGCAGTTCAGCCTGTTCTGCTGCCTCGTCCAAAGTAAGGTGATTCTGAACCTCCAGAAGAGCCCGTATCCTCTCCTCCTTTTCTCTTTCTTCTAAGGCTTTCCACCGGGCCTCAATATTCTATAGAAGTTGTTCCAGTAGAGTAGTGCGAAGTCCACCGGGATGAAGATTGAATTTGTGGAGGCAAAATGCTACTGCATCCTCAAGTTTGTCCTTGTCTTCATCACTGCTTAAGTCATATCTTCTTCTTACAGAGCCTAGATTTCCAACCTTCTTCAATCCTTCCACAATTTCGTCAATTGTGGGCTTGGCTCGTCTAGGTGGATCCTCCTTTGATACTTTTTCAGTCTTCTTCTTCCTAATCAGAGGAACTGTGACTTCAAGGTCTGTTTCTTCCTATTCTTCCTCTTGGATGTTGGGTGTCAGTTCTTCTTTCTTCCTTCGGCCTTTGGGCGGTTGTCGCCGATTTCTTTCTTGGTGGAGGCGTCCTCTTATAGATGATTTTGATCGGTGCCCTTTTTGACAGATTCTGAAGAATTTCAGTGTACATGCCAAACCGAATAGTACCAAGATCCAAATTTGCATCATTTAATGCCTCAGCATATGCCTTCGCAACTTTGGCTGAGATCTCGTAACCCAGCTCAGGAGCATATGCATCTCTTGGTTCAACTGCTTGAACAATGCAGTTGTCGGTGGTGACCAGAAAACATACCTCATCCTTGTAATGTTCAACAATTGCCGACGGAATTCTTTCCCTCTGGTGCATCTCTAGTTGAAAGGCTTTGGAATGTTTGGTCATAGCATTGCTTAGCTGGTCTCCCTGTTTATTTGCCATTTCAGTGATTTGATGCATGATTGGTTTGTCGGTTCTCCAATTCACTTTTCCGAAACCTGGGAAGAAATCCAGGTAGAAAAAGTATAAGCACATCAGAAGGGTTCCATACTTCATAGATTTCTTCTTCACAACTCCAAGCTTCTTCATATTTTCAAAGATTTGATTTCGAAGCATTGCACAAATGTCGTATTGGACATTTCGTGCATAATGCGATGCGCAGCATGGATTGCACCACCTAGTACGTTGTTTAGGTTGCTTGACTGACAGACTTTATAAACGATAACAGCGGACGCGAAACGTACTCCATCTTCAATGTCGTTTATAGTCATAAGTCGACCATCAAACTTCGACTTGGTCAGCTTGTTGACGATAGAATTGCAGATGGTGCGCAGGGTTATCGCTTCCCCTTTGTCACTGTACCCGGTCACTCTGTGGAGATCCTCTTTGGTGATCTTGTGACATGCGCCTTTGTTGAGCCAGAATCCTAGTTCATGAAGACGGCTCAGCACCAATCTAACTTGGTCCTCCCGGAAGATTGCAGGGTAGCACACGCCATTTATTAGACCGGAGGATACCAAATTAGCATATTTGTCGAGCAGTTTCCCTTCTTCACATAACGACACATACTCTCCTTGAATAAAGGTTTCTCTGAGTTCTTCCTGTCTGGCATGAATGAACGTTGTAACATCCTCGGTCAAGAGGACTCCTGTTGGTATGGAAGAGAGAGCACCAGCCATGTCATTTTCTCTGTTCTGCACAGGCAAGATGTTGTATGCAGGTCTGTTCACTAGATCTCCTTTGATCAACTTCACGATAGCGGAAGATGAAGCCATTCTTGCTAACTGGAAATTCGCAGACAGTGATTTCTCAGTGATCAAAGCGTGAGAACAACACTTAGCACAAGAATTCCTAAATCGCAAATTAAGCAAAGTGAAAACTTGCGAGTAATTTCCCTTTCTTTTATAGGGTTAGGTAATTACCAAACGGTAACTATTTGTTAAACGGCTATAGTAATAAATACTTTACCAACTTTTTCCTTCCGTTTTGCCAACCGGTTGATTTTAATCTTGCCTTACCGGTTAATCTTGTAGACCGAATGAGTCCAACTCTCATCAGTCATACCGGGAATGGTAGTGGACCTACTAGTTCCCTCTAAGCCCTCATGGTTTAGTTTGCCGAAGAAATATCATCATCAGCAGATGGTGATTTTTCCTCGGTCTTTTCTTCAGCGGAGATCTTTGATTCTTTTACGAACCAAATCTGTTTGACCATTCTCTTAGTCTTTTCTTCCTTGTTGATCTTCTCTTCAGATTTAACCGGTTCACTCTTCTTCCTAGATGACCGGTTTCTGCATTCTTTGGCTTTGTGTCCCACTTTGTTGCAGTGATAGCAGATTACTCCAGTTGCTTTCCATGAGTTCATTCTTTTCGTGTCAGTTGACTTGTTGCGTGAACCGTTGTAGTTGTGTAATCCACGGTTTACTGTACTCAGGTTCTTGTTTCTTTTGTTGAGTATTGGTTTTGGGGATCTAAATGCCATTGTCTTGGATCTGCATTCTTGTGCTTTGTGCCCAAATCTATTGCATGCATAGCAGTATCCTCTGAAGCTTCCCTTGCTTCTGCAGGACACAGATGTGGGACTGGACCAGCACTCACTGGTCTTGTGGCCCTTTTTATAGCAGTTCTTGCAATAGCTATTGGTGGTCTTTACCAGTGCTTTCCTACAGTTGTTAGTCTTATGACCCGATTTCCCATAGTGATTGCAAGATGTGTTAGGGAGATTGTTACCTTTTTGCATCAGCGATTTCATCTTATCCTTCTTGATTGCTTTTGCCCTAGAGGGCTCACCATTCCCTTTTGCATTTTCACCGATGAAACCAAGACCAGTCTGATCTTTGTATCTTCTTTGACCTTTGAGTTGCTCATCAAGCTTAGTTGAACTTTCATTGTATCTTCTCAGTATTTCGTTTGTCTCTTCAAGTTCGTTCATCTACTCCCTTAGTTGATGCAATTCTTGAGACAATCTATTGCGTGCTTCATTCCTATCATGCCAGCCTTTCTGCATGTGGGCATTTTCTTGGGTGACACTCTACATGTCTTCTTGAAGTTGTAGTATGATAAGTTCATTTGCTCCTACGGCCTCCACTGCCCAATCCCTTGCTTTCTCAGAGGCTGACAGAGACTTGACTGTCGAATTTCTTTCGTCTTCAACTTTTCTCTTTTTCTCGATTAGTTCGGTCATCCTCAAGGCATTGTCTTCTTGTTCTCTTTTGAGATTAGAGATCTCATCGGTCAGGATCTGATTCCTTTCCATGAGTTCAGATACTGCCTCCTTAGCTTCGTCAGATCCACTCTGCCCAGAGAGTTCATCAATGGTCTCATTGCTCTCATTCAACTACAGCGCTAGTTCCTTTCTTTTTGCAAGTGATCTCCTCAATCTGTTTTCCAGAGAGGTGATGATGTCGTTGGCTTCCTCTAGCTACTTTTGATACCGGTAAACCTCCATGATCTTTGTCTCCAGCTGTTAGGCTTAGAAGTAGAGAGAACTTGGCTCTGATACCAATTGTCAGTACTTACTGGTTACTGAGAGGGGGGCGTGAATCAGTAACTACTCGCTATTATACTTTTTAATTCTGAACTCCTTAACTTTATTTGATAAGCAGAATATAACAGTCATTCAAAAGTATAAACAGAATCACACAGATCACTACAAGTATTTATACGTGGAAACCCTTGATTATAAGGGAAAAAACCACGGTGAGACAGAGCTCACAACTCCACTACTTCAGAATAAAGGCGCCCTGTTAGGAGCTGACAAAGCACTGGTTAAGGTGCTACCTGGTTAGGGGATTTTACAAGAGATTTGTTAAGATCTAAACCCGGTTAGGAGCTGCCTGGTTACAGGACTTTGAACATCAACAAGATGTTACCTTGTTAGGGGATTCTTACAATGAACCGATTAGGTCCACCCTAATAAAGGGATTTGAATATGCTTCTACTTCTAATAGAATTTATGATCTGTTATGACACTGAATGTCTGATAAGATCATACCTCTTCTCTTGTTGCCTGGCTGTTGATCTCTGCTACCTTTGTGTCTGCAGCTCTTCTCTTAGAAGATGTCTCTTCTTTTCTCCATACAATCACTCACAATCAACAACAACTTTCTTTGCATCCTATAGCTTATATTTATATGAGAGTTCACCGTAATGAGACCCTTAACTCATAGAACCGCCAGGCTGCAAACTCCGCAATAAATCATGCAATCAGCAAAAAGCTATGCGCACTGAATTTGGAGTTTACCTTGCAAGACATCCGCATGAATTAAAGCTAACTCCTATTAAAAAGCTAACTCCACTTCTAAGCGGTGGATGTCCCGTATAATCCTACTTTTAACTCAAACTGATCCACTAAACCCGGTGCGGATTTTTAGGCTACTTTAGACCGGTGTGACCTTATATCTAGTTCAACTTATGCATACTGAGACTTGTGCGTGTGGTTCAACTTATGCATATTGAGACCGGTGCGTGTTCTTAGCTCAGTCTACCGGTGTTCTTTATCTACCGGTGCATACGTTATGTTGCTTGTCCACCGGTGTCGTCTAAGTGTTGTGAGTGACCGGTGACCTCTTACCGGTACATAGTGTTTGTGGATGTTTGTATACTAATGACAACTTGAATTGCTAACAGTCTCATGTTTTTTGGGATAGTGTGTTGAGATGGTTACTCTTTAATGAGGATTTCAGCAATAAGACTAAGGAGCCTACGCCTAGTTATGGATGTAAATACGGACGTGAAGACAAGATTGTTATTCATTATAAGCTTTAATTTCTTAGTGTTGTGTGCTCATGATAATCTTGTATCCCACTCTTGGTCTACTCAACAAGTGAATTATCTAAGAGGTATTGTTCACCTAGTTATCAGATTTGTCCTTTATTCTGTATCTTGTCTTCTCATGCAAACTAGTCTTGAATATATTAGTTTTGAGGACCTGTTGAGAAAAAGATGCACCAATTTTTGTTGCTCTCCTTGTTGTTGGTGTTAAGCTACGGATCTAGTTTTGGGGACCCATTTGGAGAGGTACAAGAAATGTTTTAAGCCTTTGGGCATATTCCTTTTGATCTGGGAATGGTTGTTTTGTTTGATCTACCTTCAGTATGAGAGGTTTGCATCTATTTCTGCCATGTTTCATTTGATTCGTGTGGGGAAGGGAATTTGCCACCCTTGAGATTGATAAAACCTCTAGGGATGAATCGGCCCAATGCCACCTGACTTCTACTACCACTCTAGTGAGGTAGGGAGCTTTAATTACAAGAAAATTAAAGTTGACTATGACTGCAAAATAACAGAAATGGAAATAACTCAATGATATAGGCTTATAATTGATAATCCGATAAATGATAGAAAGATAAAATATAAAAATCAAGAACACAATAGATATGCTCTATCAAATAAAAGTAAACGAGTGTGAAGTGTGAAACAACTCCCCTTTGAAGCCAAGAAGTCGAAGCTTGGTGGATTGAATGTGAGAGCGAGCTTATGTACAAAGGAATGGTGGAGTAACCAAGTGAGATGACCCAAGAGCTATAAAATCACCAAGAAGCTACAAAGGCAATTTGAAATCAACCTAGAGAATGTTTGAAGAGACCAAGAAGTTGCAAAAGACCCAAAATGAGACAAAAAGGAAGCTTATAACAACCCAGGACTGCTAAGTTGCCGGTTTGGATTCGGTATGGATGCGGGTTCAAGATTCGGGTTCGAAATTCATCCAAATTTTTTTTGGGTTGGGTTTGGGTTCGTCCATACAAGAATTTTTTAGTATATATATATATATAGCAGCAAATATATGTATACAAATCTTGTGAAATGTTTAATAGATTAAAAATATGGGAGCAATTAGAAAACAAAACATTTCATATTAAGCTCAACCAAAAACAGCCAGAATTTATAATAGAATGCATATATTGATAAATAAATTAAGTAAAAGTATAGTATTAAATATTAAAATTCTAGAGCAGTTATTCATTTTTCTAATGATTGAATCTTATACTTGAAATATGGAGAGTGTGTGCAAAGAGGCTGCCAAGTCAAAATGGCAGATTCGACCAAGTCAACGCTGCCTAAGATGCTACTTGCTTGAGAACCAGGTCGACTCCATGTGCGAATGACCCAGTTGATGTCGTGCGTGAATGCCTGAGATTTTGAGAATGACCCAATCAACGTCGTGTGCGAATGTCATATTATTTTCTAACATGTTGTTACTTTTAGGTTTAGAACTTTAGATTGAAAAAAAATGTTTAAAATTTGTAATGAAAAGTCAATAAATCCAAATTCGTCCACATGCGCCCGAAATTCATTTGACTTTTTCCACATTCGGTCAAAATGCCGTAAAATTCGTCCAGGGTTCAAAATTGCAAATTTACAGCGAATTTGTCAAAAAAAATTTGGCTTTGGAGTGAATACGAATCCGACTTTTGGGCAAACTGACTTGTGAATTTGCTCCTAGCCAAGCGAATGTGGTAACGTAGCCTAGGAGGAATCCGAACGTTGTTCCCCTGCCATAGAAGGTGTTACATTGCCATGGGCAGCAAGTGTAATGCTCCAACGGCCACCTTTAGTCTATAAATCCATAGGACAAGTGCACGTAGCACAGACGTTTCCGCAATGCGCATGTGT
Organism: Chamaecyparis obtusa; assembly: GCA_027943335.1. Taxonomy (NCBI): domain Eukaryota; kingdom Viridiplantae; phylum Streptophyta; class Pinopsida; order Cupressales; family Cupressaceae; genus Chamaecyparis; species Chamaecyparis obtusa. The sequence continues at coordinate 266,625 of BSBK01003921.1, forward strand.
CCTAAATCAAACAGTCCACATGGTGAAGAATCCAAAAAAAGGAGATGATGACTACGCAAGTGGGGTGAAATGGAGGCTTAGGTGGAAATTCAAATTCAACTAAAGGGAGGCACCATGTGGTGAAGAATTGCACTAGGTACAATTTACAACATTACAATTTGAATGTTAGATGTTTATATAATAATTGATCCTACAGACTATGCTCCAGAACTGCTCCAAGCAATATTCCCAAGATTCAAGCCAGATTCTCGGGATTCAATTCACACATTAGGATACAATACTAGAGATGGTGTGGGGCTCTTAAAAAGGAGGTAGACCCACTAGCTAATGCTTAAACCGGTTGTTGCTCTACAAAGGGAGAGGAAAGAGGGTATGGAAAGTTGCCTGTTGGTGCTCAAGTAGACCGCTCTCATTTAACATTTTGGTTGATAATAGAAAAAATGGGTATCTTAATCGGCTCCGAGTGTTCCATGTTCCACAGCAATATGTTCAATACAGAAATGGTGAAAGAGACCTTACATTACACAGCTTAGTAGATGTTAGTGTGGAGCAAGGATATAACTTGATTTGTGGGTTCTCTCTTTGGTCTTGTTCTTCATCCTAGATGTTTGTATTAACATGGTTGAGCGTGAAGAACTTGGGAGAGCTATGGAGACCAATGGTGAGAGAGGTGCTGCAGCAAATTTGTTCGTAGGATTTGCAGATCACTATATGTTTCCTTGATACTATGCAATAGAGGAATCAGCCACATCCTCTATGTGAAGTACTATAGATACACTTGATATGCTTTGATTTGTTTTCAGATTTGACATGGCTTGTGTATGTAATGAGCCCGTATGTAATGAGCCCAACTGGCTCTCTATTGGATTTATGCTCTTATCTCAATTTCAATTGCAATTTTTATAAGTTCCAGAACTTATAATCTATTTTTGCAAATTTCCAATTAAAATCATTGATAAAAAATGACAGAATTTCTCATTATAATCATTTAATAACAGCAATCCAATCTGCCTTGTATGCTCATCAATTATCAATAATGAAATTTATTACTTTCAAAACATTACAAATTTGAAAAAGAAAACACTTGCACCTTAATTTGCAAATTAAATCTGTTGAATATTGATCTGCAGCTCTTGAAGAATAGGAACCAGCAATTTATATCCTCACTTTACAATGATGATTCCAAAACACAGCCTTCCAATCTTTGTCACAACCTTCCACAAAGCTAACAACTAGGATTTCTTACAATCAAGGCAAACACGGTATATAACTTCAGCATCCAACAACACTCCACACATCTCAGCCCAATTCCGTACAGCATGTACGACCCTACAAGAAATCCGTATGGCCCTTGCTAGAAAACGTACGACAACCACGTTAAATTCTAACAATTACAATCCAGCAGCACATTAAATTACTGATCAAATACCACTCATTACTCATCAAAATTTGCAGAGTTCTCTCCAAAATCTGAAGACCAAACTCTGTATTGATTATTCTCCTGTAAGCTCAAATTGAACTTCTGAATGAAGCCCACACTGTAGCAAATCTCAATGTTTATTTCAACACCTCAAATGCTTGTAAAAACTTTGAAGAATTCACAATTCTCCAAGTCTGAAATTCTGAAACCCTTGTTCCAAATTTCTCTTCACACAAATCAATAATATCAAATGCACCATAGAATGAATGAAATGAAATCTGAATCCCCTTTTATAATATTCAATTTTCATTTGTCTTCATCTCCTTTAATTTACTTTAATTTCATTTCTCATAAAGCAACTTTATGTTATAATTTAAAGATGACATATAATAAAGTCACTTTATTAATTTAAACTCCCCCATTTCTCCAAAAATGACCTTTTCATTAATACAATGATATTCTAACACATAGGGTGCCTGTTTTATGTGCTCAAGATTTAAAACTTCTCAACCCGGTTCCAACGAGCTATAACACCAAGGTGTCCAATATGCAATCCCAATAAAAATAGCAACCTTAGCCAATTTAATTAAATAATAATCATAATTCACCCATCTTGTGAAAATGACTGAAGAAGCATCGGAATCGAAATCTGACAGCATAGGCGTGATCCTGATGAAAAAAGATGATGAATGAACTTGATGAGGTGACTTACTAAAAATAGACGCTCCCTCCAAGATTCTTGGAGCCCAAACCGGAAGCCAAAAATATAAACAGAGAGCATCATTCAACTCCTCTAACTCACCTGAGCTCATCAGAACCATCCCTTAACTTACTATAAATAGTAAGTCCCATCAAACGGAGCCATAACCCTCAACAAGGTCCTCTAAGCACCAGTATTAGCCTACAAGGACCTGGTAATAGGCTAAATCCAATAACTCTGATGCTCGCTCAGAATGGGGACATTACAGTGTAGTGAGAGTTTTGAGATGTATGTTTGATTGTACTCTTTGATATCTTGGTTTGTTGATTACTAATGTGATGATGAGTTTGCATGTTTCAATGTTTGGTATGCAATTGCGTAGGCTGATCACCTATTAATTTCAGCGGGATGAACCGGATGTGGACTGCCTATATCAACAAGATCGATTTAATGTTGATGGAAACTTCATTAGTTGGCCTTGTCTATGGTCATTTGTGCATTGGTATGTTGCATTGAGATAGGAGGATGGATATATAGAGACTCGATTGCATATTTAGAGTTGATATGCCGATGGCATGAAGTTTTATCTATGATGGAATACCTTGGTTTGAGGTATGATTAGCTTGGATGTATTGCAATTTGTTGCAGTTACTATTCTAGGTGGTATAAGTATGAAAATTACTCTGACCCTTTGTTATCATTTGAGTCTGATGCCTATGTTCATGTCAAGATTGGTGCAAGATTCAGCGACAGTTGATATGGTTCACCTTGGCATGTTCCTTTTTCTTCCATAAGTGGTATGTTGGAGGATGTAAGGAGTGTGCTGCTTGATGGTGGTTATCATGGTTACTTTTGGATGTATCTTGTTGGAGCATGAGAATATGGTGAAGATTTAAATGGCTCATGGATGATTTTCCCTTATTTGTGATTCCTATGGGTGCATTTGCAATGTCTGATGTCAAGTGGGAAAATGTTAGGATTAAGGTGCCATCTATCTTGTCAATCGTATGACATGGTTCCAAAATCCTTGGAAAGTGGCTTTAGGCACTTAAGGTGTATCGGGAAAAAAAATTTAATATTTATTCTCACTGTTGTTTGTAATATATTCATAAGGGGTGATGGGTTCCACTAGCAGCAGTAAGGGTGGGTTGTGAACACAATTATTTAATATTGTTTTCCCCACATGTGGATACCTAAAATGGGATAATTAATGAATTGGGAAGTGGAAAAATGAGTGACCTTTGGGCTTCTCCAAGTGGGTGCTTGGAAGAAGCAATTGGTATCTCTTGGTACATTTAATGTAATGTTTAACTTGCAAGATTGGGCACCCAAGAGGGAGGGAAAGTATTAGAGCCAAAACTAATGTCTTATCGACTTCAGTAGAAGGATTCCAAGGGTTGTGATTGTGAGGAATGAAGAGCCTTCTTTGGACATCTTTATTGGTGATTTTGGAGCTCTTTCCATTCTATAAATTCAGCTCTTTGGATTGTAATGTCCCCTTCTCCGTGTTAGGCCATTATGGTGCTCGATTAGTCTATCTCCCCATCTGGATAGACTAATGGCTTCTTTCAGAGGATGTCAGCCAGTCACAGGCTTCAGTGGGCAAATATCTTTTATTTGAGATCCCTTTTCTATAGTTAAGTCACTTTATTTTATAAAGTGAGGTTATAAAAGTTACTTTATGTCTTAAGTCACTTTATATTAAAAGTAACTTTTTGTGACTTTATGTGAGTGCACTTTATCCCACATTGCTTAGTTTTCCGTGCTTTCCCTCACTTCGAGGTTATAAAAGCATAAAGTATGCCTTGGGATCAACACCATGGATTTTATAAACAAAAGAAAACAAAACGGGTTGCTTATGTGACTGGTTATTTCTTGAGGACAGAAACCCTTGAGGAAGTTCCGAGGAGTTGGACACAATCCCAGCATCTCGATATTGGTGGAGTCATTCAGATTTCACATTGGAGCTCAACGAATAAGTTAAGGAATTAATTTTTTATTACAGTAGTGTTCTTGATATCAGACCCAGCATTTAAGAAACTCGACAGTACCTATGGAGTTGTGAAAATCCGACTGTATGCTTGCTTTCCACTATGGTACATCATTAAGTTTATTGAGTTTATTGTATGGTTATGGGCATGGAGGGAGACAAGAAGTCTGTTTAGCTCTGCCGACACTTCATCTTTGCGGGAAAACATCATCATGGTTGTTGTTTGAAGGAGGAGACTCTTGTGCTGGGCGCCGAACTAAACTATTACGGTGGCCGAACTTGTGACTGGGAGGAGATACCGCGTTTTGTGTTGGGTGGGCATGTTGGACGAAGGATGTGCTGACCGTTGAATGTTCAAGTTATACGTCTCGCACTAGCAATAATAGGTGTGACGATCTGTCTACACACCTGCAAGGACGGGCAGAATGGGAACTGGTTGTTACAGCACTGTTCCGGAAGTATCCAGTCTCGCGGGAGAGAGCAACCAGGCTCGAGGCCAAGGCGCTGGCGAAATGGAGGTGACGGGCCAGGCAGATTCACCGCCAGCCTCACAGAGCTGTAACACCTCATGTGTGGGGACAAGCCGCAACCCAGCAAAATCATCAATGGTGACTGGTGAACATCAGCACTAGGCGTCAACTTCAGGTGCATATTTTTGGGTCCGAGCTCATCTAGATGTTTACGCACATTTTGTTTTATGACTAAACTGAAATCTGGAAGTTTAATTAGTAATCGTGGCTGAGGCTATTTTATTGCCTTAAATATCAATGAGTTACATTTCCATTGCGTTACTATCTCTGCAATATTTCTTGTCTGGTTAAACAATACAATGAAACGCACACAGCATTAGAGGTACTGTGGATTTATGTTTACACATATTCCTTTATCCTATACTTAATCAAGCAAGAAAACAAGGCATACACACTTCGCAACCAACTAGACTAGCTTCAGCCTCCAGAGATCAAAACTCTTGCAGACAATCTTTCTTGACAGACAGTTAGAATATCACATGGATGTAGAATGGAACAATGAAGAATAATCAAATGTCAAGTTTCTTTGCAAGAAAAAGGACAGGTGAGAGGCATAAGGAGATTGTTCATGGGTACACATGTTCTATCATGTTGGAGGCAAAGAGGAGAATGGAAGTGAGTGTACTGTAATCACATTTATTCTTGATAATGCATACTCGGCCTCACTTCTTGGTGGAGTTTTTTTTCTGCAAGGGGTTCTCCACATAAATCCTATATTATGTGGTGTTCTTATGTTGCTTATTTGTGCCTCATTGCTGCTAGCTTATGGTGATATTATTCTTTACTCTTTGCTGTTATAAGTTCACATAAGATAGGGTTATCAAGCACGACATGTAGGCTGCTTTTTGGCATCATAAGAAGAAGGATCTAAGCATAACTTTCCACATTAAGACAACTTAATTTTCACATTTGCAAACAAGTTTCAGATTTTTATGTTGTAGTCATTCAAGCCTTGTATCCAATACTTTGATTGATTTATTGGATAGAGATTTATCTTTACAATCTTTGGTATTGAACCTATTTGTTTCCCAACAATTCATGGGCACACAGACTATACCACACTACAAATTGACACCAAAGACAATAATATATTTTTTATACAATTAATCATCATTCTCTATAGTAAATTTGGCATGTAAGCCAAATGAAGGAGCTATAATGACTAATAAGTACGAATCTCAAAACAATTATATGCACCTAGAGCACATGAGCAACAAAACAAGAGAAAAGGAAAAAGGCATTAACTAGCAATGCGCATGAAGCCTGAGGCATTCTCAACAAACAAGCAACAAACACTATGAAAATCCCATTCAGCAAACACAAACTAGAACAAGACAAAACCAAGATTCTTCACGGTTTTACATTTTGTATTCAACAGCAATTGTGGATGAAATGCTTAAGGCAATGATTAAAAGGGTGAAGGTAGAAGCAAAGGTAAAAATAAATAGAAAGTGTTGCCCTAATTACATAAATTTTGAAACAGCAACACATGATCGATACCCTAGAAGCATGGATTATGAAAGAATGGTAAGGGTGAGACATTATTGAAACCCACTATTTTTACAAATGTTATGTTATAGCTCAATTTCAATCTACAAATGAAAGAGGCATGAAGATAAAAGAGAGCCCATGGAATTGTCGCAATCTTAACTCACTCTCAAACATTGGTGTCACCATTTCAAAAGTACAAAGGCAACATTTATACCGAAAGGTACCCAAGTAGGGCTTTATACTCTCACAATTGAGATAATGCAAGTCATCCGTAATGTAATCAAAGATCTATAAAACTTTTCAAACCTATACAAGGAGGTTTTGACTTCAGATTGAACTTTGAATCACCATTCAAATATGAGAATGGATCCATCTCTTCATTCCTAATCAATTCGAACTGTGGAACATAAATGAAAGAAGGTTGGTGATATTGTGGGTGAGATGGATAAAGGATTTGACTGGATAAAAATCAACCTGAGGGAATCAAAAGTTAAAATAAAAATTGTGAATCTATCAAATCTCCCAAAGAAATCTAACACAATTCATAACTACAAAATAAATGGAGAGGAAGAATTGAATTGGAAATACTATAGGATTAAGCACATAAAGCAATTATGGAAAGTACAAAGAACACAATGAACTATGACAAATACATTCTCGAGGCAAAGAGAGGTCCCTCCATCACGAAAATGAAGATCTTTTTGTGGAATGTTAGGGAACTAAACACCTCTAATAAACAATGCAATTGCAACTTCAAAGGACACTTAAACATGATTAATGATATCAGTTTTCTATCATCCATAGTGTTTATTACTGCTGTTTCTGGATTTGATTGCGTAAGTGTTTTGTGCATCAAAATTTCAGATCAAGTGATCCGAAAAGTTGATGCACAAAACAATTAAGCAACCAAATCCAGAAACAGCAATAAACAAACATGATGTTGCTCAACAAAAAAAAAACTCTTGATGATTGATGGGGCAGTCCTAGTTTCCTATAATTAGAAATCCTAGTTCAAGCTTGCAAATAATGTTGCTAAGGCCTCTACAGGATTATGCATTCTTTGGAATCAACACACGCGGTTTAGTAAATAAACAAGGCAGCTGGATAGCCGCAAAGTGACAGTTTCAAGGAGAATATTCGTGGAATAATAATAAATGGATATGGCCTGAGTAGTCCAATCACAAAAAGGAACTATAACGATTCTCGGAGCAGAGCAACTGAAGGATCAAGAGCCCTTCACTGGAGGTGACTTCAAAGCAACCCAATATGGTGGCCAACTGAGTAAAAAGTTACCATAGAAATCAATGGGATCCAAACTACTGCTTAAGTTTGACTACTATTGCTCCATCTGCCATGTTATAGTGTGAAAGTATTAGTTGTATTCCAATGTGATCAATGTTTATAGATATAAAGCGCAATTCATCGAAGGCCGCCCATAGCCTCACAAGAACTTTGCCCCCCAAGTCAAAAGGGACGCACTTGAGTGAAGTCATATATCTAGCATACGTGGCAATGTGGAATGCGGCATAGAGAAAAAATTAATTAGTATATACCGATAAAATAGAACTCAATTCCCGGAGTTCTGTCAGGCTAGACACAGACTGAACTGGATTAAAAACTTGGATTCAATCCTCGTTGGGCTCGCTATAGAAGCTTCCCTCCAGAGAAGATGGACTAACCTGAGACATTGCCTAAGATAAAACTAGAGCAGCAATATATTTAGGTACTCTTATTAGAATTATTCAAAATCCAAACAAAAAAATGATACCCAAGAAGAAATATCAATAAAAGAAGAAGAATGTTTTTACTTAAAAAATGATATCACGGAAGAAAAATGAAAAATAAATGCACCTGCTATGCAGAACACTTGAATAATTCTTTTATTAAAAAAATGATGGCCCAGAAGAAAAATGAAAACCAAATGATCTAGTGAGCAGAACCTTCGAATATTTCTTTTATAAAAAAGCAATGTCCCAGAAGAAAAATGAAAGCTAAATGCACCTGGTATGCAGAACCTTCGGTAGTGCTTCCCATACCGAACTCGTCCATATTTGTTTTGCCAATGAGAAGCGCGCCATTTTGACGCAATTTCGTGACGGCCGTGGCGTCAAATGGAGGACGGTAATCCTCTAATATCCTGGACCCTGCAGTCGACGGCATGTCATTCGTACACAGATTGTCCTTGACTGCAATTGGAACGCCCGCCAGCATTCCCACCTCCTCATTTCTTGCCAGTTTCTCATCGATCTGTGTCGCCTCCATCAAAACTTTGTCAGATATGTGAAGAAAACTCTTAACATTAGGTTCAGTCCGTTGAATGCGAGTTAAATATTCTTGTGTGATTTCAACGGCTGTTTGTTCTCTTGACATAAGAGACTTTCTAATGCGCAGAATTTCGGATGAATTAATGCCATTATTGTTTGCGTGGATTCTTGAGAGCTCTGAGATAGTCTGAGATGCATCAACTCTGATAGCAATCCGACTAAACCTTCTTGCTGAGCAGAGGGATGGAGTTAGGCGTGTGTAAAGAGAAGAGCGCGGGAATGGAACCTCTGCCCTCATCTTAAGCAACATATCTGAAGGTAACGAATGAAGATAAGAATTGTTGCTGGGTTATAAGAATGAAAACAGCATAAAGATATTTTAGTTTGAATATAAGAAGGTGATTTTAAATAATAGTAATTGAACCTTGATATTGATAGAATTTTGTTTGATTCAATTAAGTAATATTTTATTTATTTTTTTCATTTAATGTAATCCAAGCTTGTTGAAATGATAATGATCATAATATTTTTTTAATGTAAAGTAGTATTTTTAAGTGTAATGAAGATTGGATGAGAATAGATAGTATAAGAGTTTTTGATATGACATGGGTCTTAAATTCATTATATGAAATTAAAGTTTTGAATGTTTTTAGCACATGTCGATAAATATCTAAAATTAAATCATAGTGTTTAGTTAATCATTCATATAATTTTCATATTTGTATCTATTATGTAGTTGGTATTTAAAATAAATTATAATCAACAATGGATTTATTCTAATATAATGGTGGTTTGATAAAAGCACATGTGGGTGTAAAATGCTTCCTGTTAAGACTTAATATACATATATTCTACATGTCTAGTTGAGTATGTGTGGTTGTGTGGTAAGATTGGTGTCACATTTTGTTCATGGCATGTTTCTTACTTGGCAAGTACACCATATTCAGCAACAAAAAGTACCTAAATTAGTGATTTTAGCCATTATATGACCATGTTATTGGAAAATAAAAATATGATATGATCATGTTATAGCTTGACAAATAACTGATGATACTATTCTTATTTCTGAAATATTTGTGGATGACATTATTTTTGGAGGTCAAAATCAAATTTGTAAGTCATTTGCTGATGAAATGAGAAATGAATTTGAGATGTCTATGTTCGGAGAGATTAAGTTCTTTCTTGGACTACAAGTGATTCAGCAGAATGATGACATATTCATCACGCAATCCAAATATATCAAGGAAGTATTGAAGACATTTGGCATGGAAGATGCTAAACCTGTGGGAACATCGATGGCTACTAGATGTGAACTAACTAAGGAAAATGAAACTATAGAAGTGAACCAAACACTGTACCAATCAATGATTGGTAAGTTAATGTATGTAGTACATAGTAGACCAGACATAGCACATGTTGTGGGAATTGTTGCAAGATTTTCTGCAAACCTTAGAGAGTCACACATGATTGCTACAAAGAGAATCTTAAGATACCTGAAGAAAATAAAAGATTATGGATTATGGTATCCTAAGGAAGGCAAGTTTGAACTCAGAGTCTATACTGATGCTGATTGGGCTGGAAATGTGGATGACAAAAAAAGTACCATCAGAGGAGCATTTTTCTTTGGTGAAAGACTTGTTACATGGACAAGTAAGAAACGGGCTTGTATTTCTTAGTCTACAGCCGAAGCAGAGTATGTTGTTGCTGCTACAAACTGTTCAAATATTGCATATATTAAGCAAGTTTTGGAAGGTATGAATGAGATAATCATTGAGTCAGTGATTATATATTGTGATAACACCAGTGCAATAAACATTTCAAAGAATCCAGTGATGCACTCTAAAATAAAGCATATATCAATTAAGTATCACTACTTGAGAGAACAAGTACAGGAGGAGCAAGTTAAGCTAGAGTCAGTTACATCAAAAAAACAACTTGCAAACATATTTACAAAGCCTCTACCAAAGGATACATTTGAGTACTTAAGGACTAGACTTGGGGTTCGTCCCCTATCTACCGGTCACTAATGTGATCTGGATGTTGCATCAGCCTAATCTTATCAGAAGATCATTCATGTTGATGTAGCATAGTTCGCACTTTGGATCATGTCTAAAATTGTGAAAAGTTGGAGAACTGGAATAGATTGGCATATCAGTATACAGAGATATAGAGTATGCACCGGACAACAGAGAGTTACTTGGCTACTACAGAGTTGTATGTTTATTTGTTTCTTTGGCATTGTTGTCAAAGGGAGAGATAAATAATATGAAACAATATGCACCAATGAGAACTATATAAGGGAGAGACAAATTGAAGAAAGGAAGAGCACTGAAGATCAGTTACTGAGAACAGAAGAAGGAATTCGAGAGCTGAAAAGATCTTATCTCAAAATGTCAAAGCTGCATTTGTAATGTTGTTGAGTAACGTAGTGATTAAACATATTAAGCTAGGGCGAGCTTGTACAACATTTGTTCATAGAGTTGTAGAATACATGTTTGGTATGTGTATGGTATATTTCATATTACTTGAGTTGCCATCAATGCCAAAGGGAGAGATTGATGAACTACAACTGATTTAGAACTTGATTGAAGAATTTGTGATTTAAGATCACCGAGTTAATTGATTAGATATGTAATATGATTAAATTAGTATTATGTTGTCATTGATGTCAACTAGTTTGACAACACTTATCTTGTAAGTTACTATACCGAAACATCTATAGAAAAGGAGTAAAAGAGATAAAGTACAGAAATATCTACATGAAGAAGATGGATATGATAGATGAGGATAAAAAATACATTGAGTAACTTGTTGATGAGTCTATGACCTTATGTTATTGACTTGATTATGTTTCATTCATCTATGATAAGGAAAAGAGTTGAAAGACAAAAGGCAGTGTTGTCGGTTGATGAAGCATTTTAGTATACACCGACGAGATGTAGTGTATATCGAGCACAGTATAAACTGAGCTTGTGTTCACCGACACATTTCTTTGTTAACCGAGCAGGAGAAAAGAATTAAATGATTAGTTTAGCCGATAGAATTGATGAGTTGGAAAGTGTATGATTTTGAGGGAACAGATAATGTTTGTTACAAGATCGATGACTAACAAAATTCATGAAAGATCTAAAGGATGACAATCAAACGTGTTATTGACACATCAGCCGAAGATGTTTAAGCGGCAAAATCAATGAAGATGATTAAGGGGCAAAATCTAATAGAGCAGAAGAAAATGGTTTACTTGTCTATATAAGAGATTGGAGATTTCATAGTTAAAGAGAATGCCAGAAGGAGGAGACTACAGAATTATTGCGTGAACAAGTTTTCATGCATACCTGATCAAACTAGTTAGTGAGAATTGAACTGTAGAGTTTTTATCGAGCTACAAGAAGCTATTACCGAGCGACAATAAGTTACTGAAGATTGTTTGGAATAGAATTGATTTAATGATCAGAAGATTGAATGAGCTTAACATTGATTTATATATCTACAATTGAAGTTGTATTAAGGCAGATCACCTACTATTACATTTTAACCATTGTACATAGTCAAATCCCTTAACCGAGTGGACTAAGAAAGTCTTTTATGTATCATTCGTAGAATGAACATTGTTATCCTGTCAACCCCAAAGTGACTGTTGGTTGGATGATAACAATTGGTCTAAAATCCTCTAACAAGGTCACACCTAACAGTGTGTTTGTAACTTTTAACAGGGTTGGGTCTTCACCAACCTCACTTCAGAAGAGTGAATATTTTTGGGTTGTCGGTCCCAGGTGGTTTTTCTCTTCGCAAGGTTTCCATGTTAAATCTCTTGTGTTATGTGTTGATTGTGATGTTTGTTTGATGTCATATTTGCATGTTGCATATTTGATTTGATTGGTAACTACTATATATTTTAGATTGGTAATCGGTAAAAGCATACACAGTACAGTATTTTAAGTTACCGAGTATCAAAAGTTTTAAGTATTTGATTTTGGATTATACATTTTGAATTGGGACACTGGATAACTGATTCACCTCCCTCTTAGTTATTCTAACAATAACATGTAAAGACTAAAATTTTGACACAAAAGACACCTCAACAAATTATAATATAGTCTAAGGAGTTGGTCAACAAGTCAAAGGTCGAATGCACAAGTCGACTAGATACAAAGAGATTCCTGATAATATAGGAATAAAAGAAGTATAATTACGACCAAAACTGTCAAAAAGATAGGGAATACCTCTATGTCCATGAAAAGTGGAAAGTCGACTAGTTGTTGTATGTCCTAAAGAAATCACAATAAGAGATGTCACATCAAATACAAGCAAGTACAAACTATCATGTTAGAATAACAACCCAAGAGATTTTTGACCAACCGTCAAATCACATCAATAAAAGATTAAGATTAGTTCAATTATGAACTTTTATTTCTAATAATAAAGGTAAACATCCGAGTCGAGAAATACTACCATGTCGAATACATAGAAGCGTATAGCGTTGTAAGAGAAAGTCCTTCTGAAAGAAGCTTCAAACACCTATTCACAAAAGTCAGTTATTGCAAGAATATTGTGGGAGTGCATTTTCACCCTACCACGAAGCATTAACGCTTCCCTGGAATCCTTCCTGACATGAAGGATACCCAGCCCAGCTAGAGAAAATATAATAAAGTAAAACTAAGAAGTAATGGAATATGTGCTACTCGATACATCCACATTCAATTTGTAATATAACATGTCATAGAATTCCAAAAGCATACCTTGTAAATCTGCTTCCATTTCATACATATGGAAATATTGTGCAAAGATTCTCATTTAATGCATATTACATCATGTTTCCATGGATGCATTCAACATACATATAGGAACATAACAAAATCCTTCTCCTAACTATCAAAAACATGTCAATCTCATACATTTACGCCAATATCTCTTTTAGTTCAAATGATAATTATAACTTGAATTCATCATAGTACATGGAGAAAACCCAAGAATACACATGTCACAAATTCATTTCATTCATGAAGTATAAACTATAGCAACCATTAATAGGTACTTCACAAATAGGTCTAGTGAGTTTACATGTCTAAGTTTTCCTCCATATATCTACTCATTAAGATTTGGCTTTCACCTCTTTTATTTTTTGTAGTACTGTAATAAGTAATAACCATATTCTAAATCATTACCATCAAGACATGGATAAACCAATTGCATTATTTAGACATATTAAATTAGAAGCATCAACTCTTTCTTAATCAACATGTTGAGATCTCAATTCTTTCTCTCTCACATATATAGATATACTAAGAGATTATTTTAAATGAAGGAACTCGCAATAATGGCATAGGAAGCAACAAGATTTCACAATACTTTAATCATATCAAGTTTCACCAACAAGTACACAAGTACACATATCCTATTTTCAATATAATTTTATCATAGACTTTCTAAGAAATACTTAATTAAACTGATTTCATTCGACAAAGTGGTTAGCTCCCACTTATAAATCCAAGTTTAAAGTTTGAACACATGAAGTTCAATACAGTTCTAATTTTAGCAATAAATTCTCCCCTAAACAATAAATTTTTCCACCCTATATATATAGTTAAGATTTTAATTACTTCTTCCAAAATGGATCAACACATTGCATTAGTAAGGAGTTTCAAATTCAGGTTTTCAATAAATAGTAGAGTATTATTAATCAGAAAAAAATAAAAAAAACAGAGGACTTTAATTCCATGTCTATTGCCTTCAACATGATAATTCTTTGTTCTCGAAATAAACAATTATAGAAAACATTGTAATAAAAGTAACTTTGTATTTTCATCTTTAGGTGATCTGTTGATTGCTACAGGAAGTTCAAGTATATCCTATCATATTTTGGAAGGATTTAAACAACCTTATTTTAATTTTTACCTGAAGTACTTTTACAACCTGTCGCAGTTTGAAAAATAATTAACAGCATACAGGTTTTCCTAGAATTTTAAACATAAACTCAACATGTTGGTAACCTACCAGATTTGTTTGGGTTCTATAATTTGAATACTGACTAGTGACATTTAATCATTTAATATGCAAAAACTTCATTCAGTTTATCCAAAACAAGCATCTCATAAATGTTTATAAATCAAGACAACACTAAGAATAAGAGACAATAAGGTTTCAATCCACGTCATAGAATTCAAAATAGTTTTTACTAATAAACTCCATCTCTTTTAACTATGTCTTAACACAAGAAGAAAAAAATACGATTTCATGAATACTTTTCTAATTACCAAAAATTTCTTTCAAGAAAAATACTAGGAATTATGTACACAGTTTTCCTCTGTTTCTCTGATCTGACCTTTTCCTATCACTCTATAATGGCCTCCTTTATCATTAATTCATTGGTCTCTGATCTTCTTGGTTTGAATCGCAACCCAAGAATTAACTGCATCTTTGGGCTTCCAAGTGTTTTCCCCACTCCAGAATATGTTCTCACCATAGGGGCCAGATGAATGCTTTAAAGCATAGTTATATTTTCTTTGATGTGTATAACACTTTGCTTAGTGAGCGACTTTGGCATCCCACACACGAGGAGGATCTCCCACCTTCCTGGCACTTGTGTTGTAATGATGTCACATCCTCCTTTTTAACCTCCTAACAATGTATGTTGTTTTCAATCCTTCCCCCGGTGCATGCTTTATCTTCTCCCTTAAATTTGGTGCAGAACAACGTCATCCTCAGAGTCTCCTTCCTGATGCACCAATCAAGCCCGTTAACTACTCCTCCTTTCTGATGCATTGTCCCCGGTCTTATCTTAAACTTCATCCTCTTTCCTTTTCTCACTAGTGCGCTCCCCAAAAATGTCCTCATTCAACTACTTAGACTATGGTTAGAACTCCTCCAAAGAGCAGTAATAACACCTCAAATAGAGGTCGATGTTACAGTCACCTTTCAAAACATGGGAGATCTCTTAAGCATGCAACGAAGTTCACAATTTGTTTTCTTGATTTCTTGGATTGTGACATAACAAGCCATAATGTGATCATGTTATAGCTTGATAAGTAACAAGCCATAATGTGATCACATTTTGTTTTAAAAAATGTGATCATGTTTATAGAACATGAAACATGGTGACATTTTTAAAATATAAAAGAGAAAAAAAAATGTGCATTATTTAATGCACTCACATTATGTAACATGCTCATGTCTTTTACTCCAAAAAAGAATTGTATTGCGTTAAAATATATTTGAATGATTTGTCTCCATTAACATATTTTTAATCTTTAATAGTATTTTCCAACTTCAACATTATTAGAACTACTTGTTTTATAATAATATCTTATAAAACTAAGAGCAAAATTCTACATGTCTTCTTAGCTTTCTAATTATAAACATGTATGTGTGTGTATGTACGTATGTACGTATGTATGTATGTATGTACATATTTGTAGATACATAAATATACATTAACATATATAGAATATATTAATATATTTATTTATTTTTAATAATATTTAATACTATTTATATATTCCTCATAAGTATATGCATTATTTTTATAATATTTTATCGACGTATTGATATGTATGTATGTAGATTAATATACATACACATATACATGCATACATACATATGCATCTCTCTCTCTCTCTCTCTCTCTCTCTCTCTCTCTCTCTCTCTCTCTCTCTCTATGTGCACACACGCATTGTTTCAAAGAGGGACAAAATGTATACACCTAAAAATGGTTTGATAAGATTAATTAAAAAATTAACTATTTAATTAATGATTATTTTTCTATCACTAAATAAAATATTCAATTTATTTAGCTAATTTACCCTCTATTATTCCTCTAAGCCTAAGTCTTCTAAAAACCTTAATTAAATAATTTCAAAATTATTTAATATCCTTGTCATCACATGACAAAGTCAAACCTCATCCACATCATACCTCATTTAATCTACCACCTCATCCATGTGTAGTTAGGGAGATTAATTTTCTTTAATATGTAAATAGCCTAATTGTCTTCAACAATTATCCATGTTCATAAGGGGTAGGAAAGCTTATGTGTCCTTACTTGACTTAGTCTTTTCCCACCTTCCTTATTATTTGTCCAGTTGTCCTTGCTTTGGTCTCGGTTGTCTGCTCCATACGCCTGCACTATTTGCATGTGCTCAGGAGGGGCGACCTTCTCATTAGTTGATCTTTAATATGCAATCTCCTTCCCTGAACACATCATTAGTCTCATGTTATCAATCTTCATGCCTAAGGATCCAACCCTTTCAAGCTCCTCAATAAGGCTCTCAGTTCAACCATAATTCTCTATGGTAATATTCCTCTCTACAGTCAAATCACGAATCTATCTTTATTGCCTCTATAACTCAAGTTAAGGAATCATATCAACATGTGCATGTAATTCAACTAACTCTACTAGTACCACAATAACATTAAAATCAACCTCATCCTATGGCTGGTCCTGTAGCTGATCAAGTGGTCTATCATGTGGCTCATCATGTGGTTGACCTTTAAAGGAATCTATGTCTAATCTGATAGTATACCAAATTATACATATGCCTATACATCTAGTTTCTGTTGTCATGGTGAAATCACTCTCACTACTCTCCTCCATCTCTAACCACCACCTCCTTGGCCCAATTCTTGTCTACCCTATCAACCATCTCTATCATCACCTCCCTATACAACACTTGGATCTTGTATCCTCCTCCTCTATGGTCTTTGTGGTTGCTCATGCCCATCCTTTGATGGTTGTGGAATCTCGCCAAGTTCTATAATTCTAGGAAAGGGGTGTGTCATAAAATAAGCTAAATACTCATTTGAAATGTCAAGATAAACCACATTCTTCCTCATACTCCAATCCTGATAAGGAATAGAGATGAAGTCTATGTGAAATATCTCAAAAGAAATCATAGGGCCCCAATCTCTCAGCTACTTGTGTGTTCAAGGGAATTCAGTAGTACCTTGGGGCATCTTGTGGGTCCTAACTCTTACCAAAGTGTCAAAGCACACGAGTAATAATTTTCCTCACCATAATGTAAGGAGTATGTCCTATCAGCCACCAAGTTTTAAATTATTATGAAAGCTTCTTACCATCCTCCTCTCACTCCTCATAATCAATATAAGGCCTCCACGTAACAAAATCCAAAGTACTAAAGGTTTGTCATCAATACTCTACCTTCCACAGCTCAAGTTGGGAATACATTTCAAGATAAGAATAGACAAATATCTATCTAGCACTTCTAAATCTCATGTAGATGGTATGGATAATGGTGATATTCTACCACACCCAAATATGGAGTAAGGTAACTCCTACCAAGAGGCTAGAAGACCCATCATAAATAAAATAGTGCAAATCATGATACAAGTGGGCTAACATACAAAAACCTCATGCTTATCTACATCCACTCCAAATTTGACCCCCAACCTACAACAAATGCATGAGATCTTATGTTTGGGAAAACATATCCACCAATGGCTATAGCCAAGACTACGAGGAGAGGCTCGTATGAATCAACTAAATCATTCTAGCTAATCTTTGAATCATCAATTTCATCATCATCAAATACCCTCCTATAGATATGATCCACGAGGATCATATTGTACCAACTCTTGAGTGATGGGCAATCTCAAGATGCAATATACATCCTCAAGGGTGACCAACATCTCACGAGTTGGTAAATGAAATGAGCTAGTCTTCCTATTCCATCTCTCTACTAAGGTTGTCAACATCCCTAAATTTTCCCTAACCTGAGGTATCTCTCTACTTGAGGTATGTATATCATATGGAATAACCTATTCAAACCTAGAATAGCCTTCTCAATCATGGACAAGAGATATCTCAAGTTTTGTGATGGGATATTGCTAGTGTGTCATCATCACATTAGAAAGATCCTCCTATCAAAAGAAAAATGTACAAGCATACATCATATAAATTGTTATTTATCAAATCAAATCTATCTATCAATAATTTTATCCAATTCAATGAGATTTTATCAATCAAATTGTGTATCTAGTCAGCCATCACAATGCAACGATGTTGACTATATCAATTGATTGATCAATTTAAATAATTAATTCATAAGAATCAAGACCGACAAATTCAACTCAACAAATTAAATTGCATCAATCAAAATCATGTAGTTTAATCATAGAATTTCTACTTGTTGGTACATATGTGTAGATTCAGTGTATGCATTGAAGGATATGGCATATGTGCAATAATAATATATGCATAGTAGTTTTAGATGAATGTTCTAAAATAATAAATGTGTAACAAGCAATCATAAATGTGTAGAGATGACATAAATTTATGCGTAGTAAAAATGGATAAATGCACATAAACAAGAAATAGTGCATTCATAAAAGCTCATATTTGACCTAAAATTTGACCATAAAAAAGGCATAAAAAAGTAAAAGGTTGAGCGTACATACTAGCTCACCATAGTTGTCTATCTATTGGAATTGATAAACTTGTTTGAACCTATGTTTGTGTACTCAAATCACTATTTTCTCTTGGACTGCTAGTTCTCCTTCACCACTCTCCAATCTCCTAAAGCCAAGTACATGCAAATGACTTGAAAAGGGACCTTTCAACCCTATATATAGGCATGTGAACCCTAATGTAGGAGATGTATGGGGAACGTATATTGGGCCTATAAAAATAAATATTTGGAGGCCTTAATTCACACATTTTTCATCCAATGGGGATAATATTACATCACTTTGTTGTGACATCGATTGATCATCAAAATTAGAACCATAAATAAATCTCTTGAGGGGGCATGCACATGATGTTGCACCAAGGGCGGGGTTATAAATAGGAGGCTTGAATTTTAAAATTCTTTGAAACAATGCAATAAACACATTGTTTCAAAGCTCGGGTCAAAATGTATATGCCTAAAAATGGCTTGATAAGATTAACTAAACAATTGAATATTTAATTAATGGTCATTCTTCTATCACTCAAAAAAATAAATTTATTTAGTTGATTCACCCTCTATTATTCTTCTAAGCCTAAGTCTTCTAAAAAACTTAGTTAAATATTTTAAATTTATTTAAAATCCTTGTCATCACATGAAAAAGTCAAAATATCTTGAGTCCACATTATCCCTCCAATTCATCTTCCACCTCATTCATATGTGGCTAGGGAAATTAAATTTCTTTAATATTTAAACAACCTAATTATCTTCAACAAGTATTTGTATTCATAAGGGATAGAAAGACTTATATGTCCTTACATGACTATTATTTTCCCACCTTTCCTATTATCTAGTAAATTGTCCCTCCACCTCATCCAGTCAAAGTTAACTCATAGGAAACTTATTTCATGAATCCTATTTATCCTCTCACAATGCGTCTCACAATTTCTATACAATAGAAAAATAGAGGCACAGAGATGTGCCCACCTTTTCCTAGTGCACAATTAAAAGGAAGATGATCCAATAGGATCAAGTAGAACTTAAGCACCAAGTGAGTGTAATGATCCTTTTCTATAATGATTAGGATGAGTTGATATAGGGGAATGTGGTGGGGTGATGTAATATAGAAGGCTAAATAAGTGAAATTGACAATATTTGGTAGATACAAACTGACATAGATTAGACATGATCCTACAATGGGAAACAACAACTAAATAGTAGTGCTTACATGTGGTTCAAATTTGAGGTTGATTTGGAGGGTATTGAACACCTTGAGCATCATGTACCTGAGGATAGAACATCTGGGGTGTTGTATACCCTATACTATTTCCTATAACTTTCACAGACAATCCATTTGATTTTGTACTTTCCAAAATGAGTTTTGATAGGTTCACCCCATATTTCTGCACATAGAAAAATGGGGAAGAAGGTTGTATAAAGGGGCTCCCCTTGGTCAAATACCTATTTGGAATCGACCTTGAAATGAAATAAGGTAAATGGGAGCGTGTTGTCATATAGAAGAGGCTAGATATGAAAAATGAAGTACGTCATACCTTGGTAATGCAAGTGCTTCTTTGAATGCGATCAATTATGTTAATGCAATAGCTCTGAATTAACACATAAACAAGAAAGAAAACCATGAAATACAAAACCTTGTGTAATGGATGTTGTAGGTTGCTACAATGCTTGATTTGAGAGGAAGAAGGAATACCTTGAAGAGTTGAAGACTTTGATGAATGTAGATGTGTGTAGATCTCCTCCCTTAATAGTACATTCCTTTTCCTGACCTTCAATGAGGGAAGGAAGCTTGATCCATGGAGACGATTGCCTTAAAAACACCTTTAATGCTTGATATTGCTTGATAATGCTTGGATGAAAAATTGTGGGAGAGGTCTTAAAAAATCTTGATCTTGGTTTCCAAAATGAGGAGAGATAGGACACTTATATACCTCTCACTACATTTTGGGGTTAAAACTCAGGATGCATGACCTCAAATCCAAAGTCCCCACTAAATTACCAAGATGAGCCCCCGATTCAAATCTCAACCCAAAACTAGAGCTACATAATGTCTAGGGTGTTCTATAGCCACTAAAACTATGGGACCCAACTAACTAGGGGATGTCAAATTATGAAGAAAAGTCAATTTTGAGGTTGGGAAGAAGTACAAAGGACAAAAATGGTAACATACAACCCATGTAGGCTAATAAATGGTTAAATTGGAGAAATAATAATGGATCACACCTAGAAATAAGGGCTCACATTGAGTTTTGAGGAAATTAAAATAACATCGATGCATATTTAAATTTAGGTGTCCATTAAGTGTCATATAAAGTCCTATTCACTATAGAAAAATGAAAAATTAGCTCCCTTGTTTTGCTTCCACCCTCTGTTTCAATATTTTTTTTCCAATTTTCCAGAAAGTCAGCGCTATATTTCAGGATGGTGCTATTTTTGGCATTGTTTGCGCGGATAAAATAAGTTCAATGCTACATTAGCGGCTAAATTAGTGCCTAATTTAGTACACAAATTTAGCTCCTAAATTAGCACATAAATTAGTAGTACCTAAATTAGCACCCAATTTAGCACCTAAATTAGCACCCAATTTAGCACCTAAATTAGTGCCTATTTTAGTAGCACCTAACTACCGCCTAAATTAGCACCTAAATTAGTAACGCCTAAATTAGCATTTAATATAGTGTCCAAATTAGCACATAATTTAGCACCTAAGTTATCACCTAAATTAGCATTATTCATTATAAAGTCCCAAAAACTATCCTTATGCATGCATTCATCACATGGGCTCCAAAATTGGCATATAACTACTCTTGAAACTGGTTCAAAACTATCCATAACTCATGCATAGAAAAAACCCCTCATAGATTGTCCAATACTATATTCTTTGACTATTCCTACAACCATTGAAACTTTGTTCTGCGACTGACGTTCCTGCAACCATTGGAACTCTATTATGTGATTGTTCTTACTCCTCATAACTTCCTTGTTCTATCAAATTTGACATTAATATGAATTTATGTAGTCTATAAACCTTTGTTGAATTGGAAGGGATAATTGAATGTCCCTTTTTTGTAGATATCATGCCAATTATTAGTTTGCCCTCTAAAATATAAGATTGTATTGCTCTTGTACTTTCCTCATGACAAAATGCAATGATGAGGGGAAAAAACTTTACTATAATCTCCTATTTGTTTGCCCACTTCTTTTTCTAACCATAAAATTTTTAGAGACTTCTACCCTTAATGAGGTTCAATGAACAAAAGACTTTCCTTCAAATCAAAATTTGATGAGGCCTAGAATTTTTGTTGCTTTCCTTGCAAATTTTAATGCAAACTCTAATGCAATAATCATTTATAACAATCGACACTATTGCATCCATGTTTGGTCCATTAGCATTCTCTCTTACTACATGAACTGAAGTGAAAGCTCTACCTCAAAACTCTTCCAAGAATACTACAAAAAAATTGACAATTAGCACTTAAAATAGCGTCGAATTTTAGTGTATTTTTTTGCTTTAAATGAGCCTTTTTGTTAAAGCTAGTGCAAAAGTACCTCCATCCTTTTGCACTAAGTTTTGCACCTTTTCCACTCTGTTATGTATCCTCAAAAATTATAAAAGATTACTTGACATTGCTTACCATCATTATTATTGGCAACCAATACATGAAATTTAAGATGTTCCTGTTGTCAATCAGGATTGCACCTATAGCAAGATGTGAAACCTAGCTATCCTATTGGAACATGGAAACACTCTTAGGCTATGGGTGTCCTATGGTGAGAGTGAATCTCTAGGATTAAAAGGCCCAACTGTGAGTAACACCAAGACAACTACTCTAGAAGGCCTCTCCATTGATATACAACTGAAAAATAGCCTCAAAACACTCCAAAACTATAGCCGAACTAAAAAAGAACCTCCTCAAACTCACACATGTCATGCAGAAACTAAAAGGCCTCCAACCACAAATTGAACTCCTCTAATCTCATTCTCCAGAAATGATATCCAGACCTGGAATTCAATGGTCACCCCTATCTGTCATATGTTTTTTTTTTAATGACGGTTTGTTCATTTTAATGACTTTCATTTTACGTTTTATGAAAAATATTGATTTTCAAAAAACTTATTTACTAGTAATTTGCATTAATTTTTTCAATTCAAAATATTCTAAATTAATAATAACATTAAAAATTATATAGAAACTTTTATTTGTACTAAAAGGAAAATAAAATTAGAAAAATATTATAAATTAGTAATAAAGACAAAAATCTCAAATTAACTTAACAAGTTTCTAAGTGTGTAAATAGAAGAGCGTGGGAATGGAACCTCTGCCCTCATCTTAATGAACATATCTGAAAGTAATGAATGAAGATAAGAATTGTTGTTGGGTTATAAGAATGAAAACAACATAAAGATATTTTAGTTTGAATATAAGAAGAAGGTGATTTTAAATAATAGTTATTGAACCTTGATATTGATAGAAGTTTGTTTGATTCAATCAAGTAATATTTTTATTTTATTTTTCATTTAATGTAATTCAAGCTTGTTGAATTGATAATGATCATTATATTTTTTTAATGCAAAGTAGTATTTTTAAGTGTAAGGGTAAGAGTTTGGAGGTGGGTACCAATTCTACGGAAGTTCACAGTGTGAAAATTTTGGAATAAAAATGGGCACCCAATTTGTAAATCGAGCACCCATTTAGGTTTGGGAACCCGATCCATTTTCAAAAATTGGGCGCCCGTTTAAAAAATAGGCACCCATTTAGGATCAGGCACCCAAACCAAAACGGGTGCCCGATTTTTAAAAAATAGATGCCCATTTTGAACAAATCGGGCGCCCGTTTCTAATATCTATTTTTTAAAAAACTGATTTCTTATCATTTTCATCTTCAAAAAAAAGGGATCACGTTTAGCAGTGCTCGGGTGCCCATTTTAGCTTCCCCTACCGACCCCATGTGCTATTTTTTTCGTGTTCTAGGTATGTACTATTGTTTTTAATTATCTTTTTATGATTTTTGTCATTAAAAATTGTAGTTTCAAGTTATTTTTAATTTAAAAACATAGTTTAATATTGTTTTCAAAATTATTGTATAAATTTAATTATATTTTATCTTTCAAGTAGTTTTTTTAAATTTTAATTTACTTTGTAAATTACCGTACTAAAGTAGAAAATTGGTAAACTTTAGGTATACAAAATTAAATTACAAAACCCTACGTAGAACACCAAAACCCTAGGTAGTAAAACAAAAACGTAAACCTATAAAAAATTAAATTATGAAACCCTAAACTTAGAAAATCAAAACATAAATTTAGTTCAAACCAAAACATAAATTTAGAAACCCCCCCTCTCTCTCTCTCACACGCACACACATGCACACACACACACACACACAAGTTTGAATTATTTAAGTCATTCAAGTTGTAAGGTAAAATATATTTTACAGTATGTTAATTGTAAATTATCATGTTTTTATATGTACGCAGATTGACAATATGGATGATTTTCACATTGATGAGCTTATAGGTCAGCATGCACCACCACCACCTCCTCCCCCTCCCCCTCCACCTAGAGAGTTAAGAGATAATATTAGGAGAAATGTAGAGGCAATCATGAGAGATAAATATTATTAGGAATGATCCCTATCCATCTGCCCAACTACTACACCTTGTAGATAGCATGCAAGACATAGTAGATTTCGTACACACATTAGACTATGAGATTGATAGTTTTGAGTCATGGAGGGAGAGTATGCGTGTATATTATGTTGACGACCTCTCTTATAAAGAGGCTAATAAATTAAAAATTACAAAAATTGATTTGGCACGCTATTTTTTGAACCCTACAACGGGTGAGAAGATACTTGGCAAGAAGCCACGTATTTCGATTAGATAGTGTAGACACCCTGGCATAGCAGAGCATTTTTGGGAGTGGTGGTGGATGGTATTTAACCATCCACCACATGCTAATCATGAGGTCCCACTTTATTTTTTGAATAAATTATGGGCTAAGTTTGAATTGGGTAAGAAACCCAATTATTTTGACATGAGAGCATTTCAGGGGGTTGGCCGAGGCATGCCACAGGATAGGCCAGGGGCCTAATTGAGTGATAGAACTAGAAATCATGTGTGCAATGAGCCCCTTGTTCCTCTTCCATCTCTTGTACTTCCTGCACTTGTCCATCATCGAGCAGTGCAATCATCTCTTGGTTCACTAGTAGAATTTGGCAAATAAATGACCAGGTGACTAAAAATTTTAGTCACGTGACTAAAACTGATCATGTTCTACCATTTTTTTAGTCACGTGACTAAAATTTTTAGTCATGTGACTAAAACTAATCATGTTCTACAAATATAAATGACTAAATAAATGACCAATTTGGTCATCAGGTAAAATCAAAACTAAAATGACTAAAATAATTAGTTTTTAGTGAAAGTGATTGCAAGCCTAAGTCGTCTTGGGATATTGGTTTTGGAACCTCTTTTGGAAACCATTGTTTTGTCCTTTTGGAAAGGTGTTTTGACTTATTGGTTGTGGGATAAAATTTTTAGTCACATGATTAAAACTGATCAAATTCTACTAATTATTTACAATTCACAAGTATAAATGACTAATTTGGTCATCGGGTAAACTCACAAGGTCAAACAACTAAAAATGACCAAATAAATGACTAAACAATTAGTCACTAATAATTAGTCACCCAAATAAAAATGACCAAATAAATGACTAAATAATTAGTCATCCAAACAAAAATGACTAAATGAATGATTATTACTCCTTTATAATAACATTTGATAATATCATAGACTTATATACTTAGAAGTTCCATTTCAACAGTAATGCTTGTTCATTAATAGGCTTATTGTGTGAGCAATCCATCTACACCTGCCTCATGCCAGAAATATGGCTTTTAGGTGATTTCAAAATTGATCGATAAACAATATTTAGAGATAGAATCACAAGGAATATAAGTCACCATCAAACAAATGTTTTCTCATGGTTTTCTATTTCAAAGTAGTTATTTCTAGAAGCAATTAGATTCAATTTACAATATGGATTGTAGAAATGTAATGGTCCAGTCTACTGAAAATGAAACTTTTTCCCTTAAAGAAAAAGAACATTTTTCCTTAAAAATGAAGGTTGATTCACTTCTATCTTTGCTTGTTGATATACTCGACCATTTGAAGAATATGAAATAGAAATAACAATGAGAGCTTTTGTTACGATAATTGTAAAAATAGAATTATATTATAATCTATGAACATAAATAAGATAGGCAAATTGTATATCAAACAATAAAATTTAAACATACATTATTTATTATTTTAAGAACTCAAAATTCTAAATAATAAATAATATAATTTGACTACTAATTCTATCTCCTAGAACCCTAGAACCCTAATATTCCTTTTAATAATAAGTAATATAATTTTAACTATAACTTTCCCTAGAATCATATATCTTCATTTTAAAATGAGAAAGAGTTTCCTCAATAATATCCCCTATTGCAAATGAGTTTCCTCAATAATATGGAAAGAATAAATGAAGTATACTAATGTGCACAAAGAGAAATGTAGATCCATGAGACTTTTGACTACAAAGAACTAAGAAGCAAAATGTTATCATCTTGATCTTTATCTCCTTTTGCATTTCACAAATCTTCGGCTAAAAGTGTCTAAAGCATTTTTTCAATTTTTTATCCATAAAATGGTTCAAACACACTATCTCTACAATCCAATGTGTCCATGTGTATTTTTTTAATTTAAAAATGCACATATATGTATTTATCAACAATTAAACAACATGATTTGCTCAAAAACTTATTCTAATTTTTCACCAAGTGATATCTTTATATGTTACTTAGCCTATATCTTTATCTCTTTTCATCTCTCCATTTCCTCCTTTATCATTATCTCTTTCTGTCTATATTTCCCCCTCCTTCATCTCTCCTATCTATCTCTCACCAACTCTATCTTTACAAAATTATATCTATATCTCTATCTCTACCTATCTCACTATCACTCATTTCTATATTTATAATATACTTCTCTTTTCTCTCTCTATTTTTCTCCCCTCCTCTCTCCATTTTTCTCCCCATCTCCTTCTCACTTATACATACACATGGTGTCTATTTCTCCCTCCCCATCTCTATATATATCTCTTTGTCTTTCTTCCTCTATATAACTTATATATTTTACACCCCCCTCTCTCTCCATATCTTTCTTCTCCACCTCTATCCCCTATCTCTCTTGGTGTTCTCCCACCTCCTCCCTCTCTCCTAGTTAAGAACATAACATGATCCTATTGTTAATGGATCTTGATTATCTTCCTAGTTCAATGGTTTTCTTCTTATCATGTTTGGATCCTAATTCCAGACTTTTGTGGCACAAATAACATCATTTGCTAAATTATACACAAAAAAGATCAATTTTTTTTATGATTGACCTTCCAAACCTCTTAGGCATACTCATTGCACACCAAGATGCAATTGCTAAATCAACCTGTCTCACGCGGGCAAAAAACTAATTTTCCAGTTTAGAAATTTGTGTGAGAATAACCTCCCGCCAGAATCCTCCTCTCTCACGCGGGCAAAAAAACCAATTTTTCGGTCGAGAAATTTTTGTGCAAATAATCCTCTACTGGAAGTCATTTTTGAGGATGAGGATGAGGATGATTTGATGCAGCAACAATAGGTCAACACTCCATCTCTCATGATTTTAAGCCAGGGATACGAATCTCATCCTCTGGATTACTCACCCCAAGCAGCGTCCGTTGAGCTCAATAGGAAGCAAATTCCCTTCGATGTCTATGAGTATGGCATGCCCTCCGATGGTCCAATTCTTCCTCCTCGTGAATAGATGCAAGAGGAGGGTTTCATTCTTCATGAATGGAGACGTTTTTCATCCCCTGGACTAGATCTCTCTAAGTTAAACATCTAAAGTAGATGCTTTTTTCTTTCGCTTTCTTGATTGGGTTCATTTATCTTAAATTGACCCTAAATTGCTCTTGGTGGGTGATGATATGACTAGATGTGGTTGCCCATTGTTATCTCTTTTGTTAGGTCTGTCTGTCTAGCTTATTTCCATTTTCGTAAGTTGGAGATGAAATTTTTGGTTGCAACTGAAGTTTTAAGCTATTGTACTCTAAAAATGTTAATTGTAATTTAAGCTATTGTACTCTAAAAATGTTAATTGTAATTTTTTTGACAAAATTTATGGGAGTAATCAAGTTTGAAATCTGAATTTAAGCCCTCCACGGTAGAGCATTTGGTGACTTGCCAATTCTGATTGTGGATATAGAATGAAATCTCATTTCACATAGTGGTATGACGGTTAACTTTAAATAGCCAATGTCCACTGTGATTAGTTATTTCTAAACAAATTTGTAGAAGTTGAAATATTCCTCGCTTCACACTTGAAAAAAAGTTCCAGAACAGTTTTGATGTGCTGCAGGAACTTTGTTCCGAATTTGGGAATCTAAGAGCCCTAAAACCTCAATATTTGTAGATCTACTCTTTGATTATCGAGAATAAATTGGAGGAGTAGCTGTAGGGAAATTGGTCTTGGTTTGTTTGATTTTTAAATCTGCTTTGGTAGGGTTTTATCATATATTTCCTAGAAGTTGCACCCAATTTTTCCCATCGGCATCGTTGAAAGCACAATCTTGAGGTAAGGCCCTTGCCATGGTTCCAAGGATTTTTTTGGGGGGGAATCTATAAATGGTAGATTGTTTTAAGCATTTTGAGATTATAAAGAAAATAGGAGAGGGAGTGTAGGGCACATTTTTCTGTGTTGGATTTCCAGTAGCCCTCATTACTTTGTATTGAAGACCATGAACAGAGTGATTCTTGAGAAGATTAGCAAGGAAAAATGTATTCAAAATGAGATTGAGATATTTGACATCATTCATTCCAAATAGGGGTCTCTATTATTTCTGTTATAGACTACTGCCCAGGTGGTGACTTGTATGGTCATCAGCGAAAGCAACCAAGAGATTGATTTTCTAAAGCAGATGCGAGGTATGCTTCTTTTAGCTTGTCCTTTTAGCGATGTCTGTAGATTCTTGTTTTGGTTTGGGGCATTGTCTGTAGCCTTTGATACTTATAATTAATCTAAGACACTGGTTATGACTATTTTCTCTCTGAGACAGTCCCATGCCACTTAGTTATATGTGATCTATAATTTAAGTTTTGGCTGCTTTTAGATTAAATCTAACATGAAAAAAGGGAAAAATGAAAATTTATCTGAGTTTTATTTGGTTCACCCATAATGTTAGGTCTCTTTGTGGATTAGTATATTTTTGGGGTAGGATTTTATATTATCTAGGATTCATTTTGTTTTATTAGATGTGGGAGTATAAGTTTATGTTGATATCTCTTTTGTTGAGAGTCAAGGACATGAGTTATTTGTGCCATCATAATTGTACAAGGTACGATCCTTCGTAAGTCCTTATATTAAATCTTCATAAGTCTGAACATTAGAAAATAACATAACAAAAAAAACACTACCATTCTTATCAATTATGGTCAACCAATTAAATAAAAACCTTTTTATATATTGTGAATTATCTCTGTTCCAATCTTTTAGATTTTATGGTGGTGAAAATCATATTTATTAACCAACATTGGTGTAGTTTTTTGAGTCAAACTCATTGACCCATGTTTCATGAGTTTGAATTAAAAACTACACAGTTGATTCCTGCTACCTATATCACAATTTGACTTGCTTTGGAAAATATCTCCTACCTATCAAGGTATAAGTTGTTTTTTCACTTCCAGCTAAGAAAAATCTATTCTATAGCTTATTCTAAGAATCCTATGTAAGGTACTGAAATGCATTATTTATGCTGGTATAAAGGTCCCTTGTATTGGCCAACCAATCAGAGCCATAATAAAAATTATCATGTACTAGTTGGTGCTTGTCATTTTGTTGAATATTTCGAACATTAATCCTCATTTATTTTTGACTAGCAAGCTTGAGACTGAGTGTACACTACTGGCCCAATCAATAGGGCCACAAATGGGAGACTTCTAGACCCAATGAAAAAATAGTTCAAACCTGCAAGTAAAGGAGCCCAACAGGGACATGGAGCCTTTGAGCCCAAGGTTTTCTCAGGGTTTGATATTGATAAAATTAATAGGAATTTGCTACCCTAGAGGATTGACTGTTGGTAGCTAAGATGACCGTGGTGACTCTAAATGCAGAAGTGAGGTTAGAACTATCATATCCATTCTTGGAGTTCTCTCATCAATTAATAGTTAAGATTTGAATTGAGTTGTTCATTGATGCAATTTTTGGAACCAACCTTCAATGAGCATGTATGTCTTAAGCTTTGACTCCACAATAGGAATTAGGTAGATTGAAATTGCACCCCAAATTAGCGAGACTAGTATCCAGAACTTTCTAACTGGAACTAGTTCTATTTATCTTACTACTTCCAATTCGTCCCTTTCACCGATTCTTGAGACTAAGGCTAAAGAAGTTGAAGGGACATCGTTCAAATCTCATAGAAAAATAAATCAATTTTTTTATTATGCCCTGTGATTCCTTGACTACCTACCATACTATTTTTGGACAATTCATGCCATAATTTTCTAGTCATTCTCCTTAGAATGTAATGCTCCTTTTCCCATCATTTACTATATGGTTTTAGAATATTTCCTACAGCGTCATTTGTATATATCTTTATATGATTTATGCATCTGCAGAACTCTCTTTGTACAACAGAAATTCTTTTTTTTAGAGAGCTACTAAGGACCAATAGCTCTGAAGAACATGTCAAGAAAAAACCTATAAATGAGCACACTGGACTGGTTAGTGCTCCGAAAACCTCCACTTTCAGAAATAGTAAATTTATTTACCATCACAATGGCATGAAAGAGAAAAGTCTCATAGAAAGATGAGATTTCTTTGAAGTGTAACTGATTGGGGTCATATGAATTATATTGGTATCATATAATAGCTAAATGGGATGATAGGAATATTTTTCCTATATTTTCACCAAAGTTCTTATTGTTATGATTAATTGATCAGATTAAAAAAATTCTGATACATGCCACAACAAGTTGTCAAAGCTTCCGTTTGAAGCTTTCCCTAAACATTGAAACACTACTCAATGTCTAAGGATAACTTTGCATTAGATTCAGATTGATAGTCAGGCATAATTCATTTTTTATAATTTCATTGCCCTCTCTTGTTGAGAAGTTTATCGTCTTTAAGTATCTTAAAATTACTTCAGAGGCTTCATTCAACGATCTCTTTTTCTTCTTTGTCTAGTTTTATGAACAATTTACGAATTATCAACACAATCCTTTTGATCTCACCTAATGTTTTGCTTCTTGACCTGTCTTATCTGAACATCCATTTAAACATATGTAGAAAACCAAGTTAAAATCTATCTACTATTGGGATTACCACCACCAAATGGAAGTATATTTGGATTGAATTTTGCAATTCAAAATATGATAGGTCTTCTGGCATTTTTTTGAATATATGCTATCCGAAAAGGTGTTGTGATTGCGTCTCTTCCATGTCATGCATAGTTTAGATGTCATTGTTTGTTAGAGTTGCACGTAAGTAAATATGATGGTCACAAATTGTTTCACACCTATTAGCTTGTATTTGCCTCTATTTGGGATACAAAGCTTAAAAGATCATTTTATATATGATATCATAAATCCTCTCATAGTATAGTGTATTTCTTTGTTATTTCTTATATAGGGTTGAGAAATTCAACCAATTGATCAGACATTGCTTCAACTTCAACGATTCCCTGCATTACTCAGTGCTTGGAATTTAACCAATCAAGAGTTGAGAAATTGGAGCAATTGATGTGACTGCTTCAAGTTGAGCAATTAAAGTGCTTGATCGAACATCTGTTTGTTTTCCTCAATGATCGGAATCCATTTTTCTATCTTCTTGTTCTTTTAAAGGTAGCCTCACAGAATGGAGCCAGAGCACAGTCCTCTTTCCATTTTCGTGTTAGAATTGATAACTCTGACCAGGGGTTAAATTTGATGGTTAACCCAAGCTGTCAAGTAAAATTTTTATTTTATGATGGTTGTGTATTCAATAATATCTTTCACATCCTAGGACATTCCAGGAGAAAAGTAGGAATTACGAGAGATCAAATATATAGTTACTACTATTGTCTAGAATCCATTTGCCAAAATTTCTCTTAAAATTGATTAGTCTTAAAAAAAATTAATTATTTTTTACACTACTAAATTGCAAAAAGAAGTCACCAGGCCATCATATTTTACCATGTCACTATTTTAACATATTATTCTCACTATGCTAAGATTTTTTACTCCCACGTGTTTCTCCTTGTTTCATTGTTGGGTATTACCCTTTCTTTGATAAGCATACAATATCACCATTTTGATCATAATATCACTCTAGCTGCTCATTTTTTTTATTACCCCATCTCTATTTTCAACACCACATGCCCTTCTTTTTATGTTCCTTTCATTGACACTGTGAGTTGTCACTGTGCTCCTATAGTGACCTTGTGCTTTTGAATTTCATCTTTGTTACAAAACTATCACCATTTATTAAAACAATGTCACTTTTTTAACATATATTGC
This sequence comes from Chamaecyparis obtusa, assembly GCA_027943335.1. Classification (NCBI taxonomy): domain Eukaryota; kingdom Viridiplantae; phylum Streptophyta; class Pinopsida; order Cupressales; family Cupressaceae; genus Chamaecyparis; species Chamaecyparis obtusa. The sequence continues at coordinate 299,012 of BSBK01003921.1, forward strand.
CATTATATTTCACTATCATGACACATGTTTTGAAGTCACCAATTACTACTTTTAAGGTGCCATTTACCATTTCTTTGTCATATATTTGTCTTTAGTCACTATTTTGACATCTTTATGATAGTTCCCTTAATGTTTATTCCTTGATAAATGCCTTCTCTTTTATGGCTTCTTTCCCTCATCGTTGCTTTGATAACAGTCATAGTGCTCTACATTGATGATTATCACTATTATTCACATCTATAACAATGTATTAATGCTTGCACCTTTGTCATTCATTGCAATGCTCTCCTTTTCTAACTGTTCTTTAAAAAACTCACTATTTAGTCATTGGATATTTGCGAATGCTTGGTCATAAAATTGTCTTCAAACAAGAAAAAAGGGTGTAAGGGATCATTTTTACTATCATTGTCCACCATAATCTTTGTTCATTGTTTATTGTATACTACCACTGCTTTATGACAGTGATCTTCATGCTTCTTGTAACTATATTTTTCTCTTTGACATGATTGTTTATGCTCTTTATTTTGTTGTCCACAACAATCATGGTTCCTCCTTTTTCTTTTTGTGTCTCCTAGTTACTGATATCACTTCCTTGAACCTTCATTGCATTATACTTATGCTCTCTTTTGACTTTGACTATCTCTTTTCAATGCAAACTGTTGCTTTGCCAGATTTCCCTCTTGATCATTGTTGCTGCTCCTTACATATGACTGTCATAGTGGGCCACTGTTCATCTTCTTCTTGACTATCTCTCATTAATGGCCACTGAACACTATCATCCTTGATCATATTACTGTTGTGAAGGCTTTTTTTTTATGTTTTCATATGACTGTTGTTGGCATGGTCTAAATTTTTAGTTGTGTACTTTGGACCTAGACGAGATACAGTTGCCCATGAACCCAAAATTTAGACTATGCCAGTAATATATTTGTACTTTGCTGCTTTCAGTAGTCGGTGTTCACTAGTTATGTAAAGATCTATGTAGATACTTATTCTTTGTAAATTTTTCATGTATACGGTTTTGATGAAAGTTGTAACTATCCTATTTCTTCCATGGTTAGAGAGTCTGATGTTTGTGTGAATTAGGTACTACAGGCATGTGGCATATATTCTTTAGCATTTCTAATTGTTTTGTGCATGAGCAGTATTTATAAATTATTTAATGTACTTTTCCCTTGTAGCTTGATTGATATGAATAAATTATATTATAATCCTTCTATAAAGATATTAGTAACTCAGCATTCAACATTAGAATTAACAGCTCACAAGCTTTAAACTAGGTTTTAAAGAAGATACATATAATTTTGTTGTGCTACAACATATGGAAAGTTTTATTTAGTTATACAGTAAGCAGGTCTGCCTAATAATCTGTGATGTCAACTTACATTTATCAACAAACTATATTCAGATCAAAACTAAAGCTTGCATCCATGAAACTTGATCTTACTCACAAATAATCTATTGCCTTCTTGGAGTAACAAGGAATGCCCAAATCTGAATATGGGAGACTATAAACCTCGACACAAGCTTAAATTTGAAATCAACTGTAGATTATCGAATGCTTTTAGGTCTATCTTGGAACAAAAAATCCGTATGTGCGTGTGTATGAATGCTAGTATTCTTCTTCTTGTACCCTTAGATTGACCCTAGCATGGAGGTTCTGAATTGCAGTCCAATGAAAGTTGTGCCTGGGTACTTCTAGCGAGTTGAATAATGGTTAGAAAACTTGAATTTGTTATCAGTTGCAGTTCTTTTTCGTTACTATAACCACTCTCCTTTGTGAGTTTTCTTTAGATCTCGCAATATGGAAATTGTGATGAACTGGACTCAATTTGGTTCAATCAGCTCCTTACAGAAATTGCCTCTTTGGTGCCCACCAAAAATGGTATGATTCTTCAAAATGATGGACTCCTACGCAAGTGGCGTAATGTCCCATTTTTGGGATAATCCTGATTTTACCCAAAAATACAATTCCAACATCACAATTTATTTATAAATAATATTCTATAATAAAAATACATAATTGCAATTCAATTTAGACAAAATTGTAGTTAAATATCAAACAATAACATCAATCATTTATGATCATATAAAAATAATACATATTGAAAACATAACACTCTAAATTCACTTGTATCCATTTCATAGCTCAGTTCTAATAACTAACCATATTAGGAATTCAATGGAAATGATAGGACTCTGGGAGACTATCCTCCTCAACCAAGCTCAAGGACATAGAATGAGCCTCTGAGTCATTCAGCTTTTTGGGCCACAAGAATGGCAGGACGTCTATCCATCTTGGAGTTGTCATATTTGATGATCGAACCAGTAGTGGTGCTTCTTTATATCAAACATTTCAAATAGATTCCAAATACAATTTCTAATGGAAATCAGATAAATAATTACTAATCTTATAATTCTTGTTAGGATGATCAAATATTTTCTTCCTTAACCAAGCCCACGGGCACATAATGAGCCTCTAAGTCATTTAGCCCCTTGACCCACAAGAATGGAAGAACCTTTATTCCATCCATCTCACGGTTGGCATACTTGATGAGGGAAGACCAGTACTATTGCATCTTCTTAACAAATTTAATTAGGAGATTAATACAATAATACTTGCACGCTAAAATAAGGGACATGGCTAAAATTGAAGCATTCTATTTTTTGTGGGGGAGAAGGGCCGTGACATGGAACTGAGAAGATGAGCTCCAGTGTCATGACAAACAACATTAATGGAAGAGGAAAAAACTACGACCAATACACTTGCATTCACTGTTCTGAGTTGGGCACACCAAAATAAGGGACATGGCTATCCAGAGCTTATTGGGTGTCTGTCACAAGGCACCTCTCCTCTGTCACACACCTTCCAGTTCTGCTCATGGAGATGAATGCTGGAGGAAAACTGCTTCGATGGTATGCTCAAAATATATGTCGTTTAAGAAAAATGATTGTACAATGGTGGAAAGAAGGTTCAGATATCCAATCCTATTTTCTATTTCATGCAAGGCTGCTAGTACAAAAGGCACTTCTGCAGAAACATCAATAGAAAGTGCCAAGAAAGATGTTCTAAAAGCATCGTCTCAAATGATAGACCCTGACTTCGGGATTGACATTGTTTCATGTGGGTTTGTAAAAGACATGGAACTGGATGAGATCTCTAGAGAGGTTTCATTTAGACTTGAGCTAATGACACCTGCGTGCCCCATCAAAGATATGTTTGAACAGAAAGCCAATGATGTAGTGGTTGCATTACCTTTGGTGCAAAAAGTCAACGTGACAATGTTTCCACAACCTACAAAGCACGTTTTTATGGAGGAAATGCCAACAGGCTTGAAAGCTATTTCTAACATTATTGTTGTTTCTAGTTGCAAGGGAGGCGTGGGTAAGTCAACTATTGTTGTAAATCTAGCTTACACATTGGCTGGGATGGGAGAAAGAGTGGGCATATTTGATGCAGATGTTTATGGGCCATGTTTAACGACAATGGTTTCTCTGGAGAACCGTCTATTGCAAATGGTCACAGAGACAAAATCTATAATCCTAACAGAATATCTAGGTGTAAAGCTTGTGTCGTTTGGATTCACAGGTCAAGGTCATGCTATAATGCACAGACCAATGGTTTATGGCGTTATCAATCAGCTTCTCACTACTATTGAATGAGGACAGTTAGACTACCTTGTGATTGATATGCCTCCTGGAACAGGAGACATACAGTTGACATTATGCCAGGTAGTTCCTTTAACAGTGGCTGTGATACTCACAACTCCTCAAAAGTTGGCATTCATTGATGTTGCAAAGGGTGTGCAGATATTTTCAAAATTGAAGGTCCCATGTGTTGCAGTTGTTGAAAATATGTGCCATTTTGATGCTGATGGAAAAAGATATTACCCATTTGGTAAGGGCTCTGGTTCCCAGGTTGTTCAGCAATTTGGAATTCCACATCTATTTGAGCTACCCATCAGACCTGCTCTCTCTGCTTCTAGAGATGGTGGAAATCCAGAAGTGGTCAATAAACCTAAAGGTGATATTGCTAAAATATTCTTAGATATTGGTGTCTGTGTTGTGCAGCAATGTGCAAAGCTTCGTCAACAAGTTTCCATAGTTGTGGCATATGATAAGACAATCCGAGAAATCAAAGTGAAAGTTCCAGGTTCAGATGAAGAATTCTTCTTGGACCCTGCAACTGTGAGACAGAATAACCATGCAACTAAAAGTGTTGATGAGTGGACTGGTGAACAAAAACTACAATATACTGATGTGCCCAAGGACATAGAACCAAAGAGAATCAGGCATATGGGAAACTATGTTGTGTTTATAACATGGCCAGATGGTTTTAGTCAGGTGGGACCTTATGATCAATTGCAAGGTATAGAAAGATTAGTGGATATTATGAATCTTGTTATATAGAAGAATATGAAAAATGATGTAGCAAATGGTACTTCCAAAAATCAAATTCAAGTCATGCCTTCTACAGATAAGAGTAGAACTGCTGCAGAAACTATTTTGGAACATGTCAGTGCACTCAAAGAAATGAAATAGGACGTGATAGTTTTGGTTGCTTCTTCAATATTTCTTCTCCCCTATCTAGCATATGTATCATCATGTAGTCAGTTTTATGTGGTTCTGATACAAAAAAAACTATACATGTTTCAAGGATCTTCGGGAAGGTTTCTTTTGTAATATCTATGAGTAGAGTTCCCTGTGATAAATATTTATAGAAATATTTCTCATCCTTGGTGCTTGGACAAAAAAAATAATAATTACACCAATTATTTTCTGTTATATTGTATACTGTTGTTATTTTATATATGAGTTCTTTTCTAATTCAAACTTGATTATTTGATTTCTTTCATTGATATTCATTCTTATTTGTGCTCCATTCATGTCCTCAATTTTCAGATTTCTTATTCTTCAATTCTACTTGATGCTATCTACAAATGAATTGTCTCCCCTTTTATATCTTTGATTGTGGAGAATTTCCTCATCAGCATTATTCATACAATTTGTGGAGAATTTTGAGGTAAGTCCCTTTCCATTTTACTTCTATTGTTTCATTTGAGTTCTGGCAAGGAAAGGATCTGGACATAATGTGGATTAGTGTCATTGTTTTGCAGTCATTACCTTACTCTACAGTTGCATTTGGTTGTACATTTTAGTAGTGACTGGAATATGGCAGTCTCAGATAGTTTTTGGACATCATGGAGTGTAAATGCCTCTTAAAGTGCCCTTCATGAATTTGGAACCACCTTATCTCCTTCTATCATGCTCCTACCATGTTGTATCATTCATGAGATGCTTATTCTTTCACTGCAGCCTTCCTACAATACACTCATCTACCTTTTTGACAGTCCCTCTGGTTGAAAACCTCTTTGGAGATCCCATTTCCTCTCACTAGCACATGCTGCTTCTCCTCAAACCTCCATGACTGTCTAGTGTTATTTGCTTGGGTACCAGGTCTATACTCTTGTCTTTACCAGTCACTTTCCTTGCTATCTTGTTCATTGGAACTATTTTCATGCTTATTTGTGCCCCTTGTCATCATACAGTTCATCATTTTGTTGTCTTCAACAAGCCCTTGACACTATTCAGAGACCATGCATGTTTAGACCTTCAGAGCTTAAAGCATACATGGCAATAGTTTGGAAGGAAGCTCATACATTTCCTTAGCAAACAACAATAGTTGATAAGCTTTCCGTAGCATCTATGAGACTTCAAAGCCATTCAAATCATAAATCTATTCATCATTCACTGCCCACTATCATCTAGAAGAGTTTCTTTAAGGTCTAAGGCCTGTGCAAGATCTATCCTTTCAACTGTTTCCATGACTTCCCTGTGCTTCTATCTCTTGCCATTTTTCTTTTTCTGTCTTCATGCTTCCTTGTTGTCAACACACTGTGCAATGTCATTAGCTTCATGACATGACTGTTCTGTACACGTCTTCAGTAAGGTTATCATATGAATTTTAGATGATTATGAAGGTCTCTAGTATGGCTTAATCTAACATTCCCTGCCATGTCTCATTAATCATGACAGTATCCAACTGTCTCTATTGCCTTTTTCAACATTCATCTTGTAAGCTTCTTCTAATGCCTCTTTTCAACCATGCCCATTTGTATTCATGTTTGTGAAGGCCTTCTCTGTATAAAGTTTAGGAGAACTTCTCATGCACTAGGAGAGAGGAGCCAGAACGTGCTCACCCTAACTTCATGCTTCTCAAAATCTTATGTGGAAATTTCAAATTACTCTCAATTTTTTACAGCCGCTTATTTGTCAAGTCCTCTATTTAAAAACAAAATTTCGGCTAGCAGGTATAAAGGTATAAACTGCAGCCCTTTGGCACCATCCCCCAAAACTTGTGCCAAAATGGGGGCTTTGGCACATAGTAGAGATCCATTAAAAATAATAAAAAATGATTTTAAGTTAGAAGCATTTAGTATTTGTGCACGCTGTGGTAAATATACTTCAAAAAGAAAGGTGGAAGTATCAATTGTAAGTGATTGACAATTTCATATCTTGGAAAACTGGCAGTTAATTTAAAGTATCTGCCAATCTTCCATTTTTGAATTTTTCCCCTGAAGATGAGTGAGTGAATGGGTTACAGTTTGTGGCACGATGTGCATATGTAGATTATATTTTGTGATGCACCTCTGTATTAAATGGAATATTGTGAAGCTTCTAGACTTGCTGTATTCCCCTCTGCCTTTGCACTTGGATACCTCTTGCATATCTATGAGGCTGGAACAAGTACTCAGAGTCCTAGACAAAGTAAACTTATTTTGACTCAAGCCATTCCACTATAGCTGCCTGAAAATAACCAATTCCTCCTCACCCTCACCATTAGAGACAACCTAAAATCATTGCATTCAATGAAATAATTTTAGGCTTGGGCATTTTGTCAAATACTTGGCATGCATCCTCAATTTTATTGCATTTCGTATACATGTCTACAAAGGAACTCTCCACGAAAACATTGAACTCAACAAGACTCTTAACGGTCAATCTATGAACTTGTTTTCCCTCACTTAGAGCTAATATAATTTCAATTAAATGTTCCCTTTTTGTAGATTTTTTTTTCAAATAAAGTGGATATCAAGCATAATCTTCATTGTATTTTTCTGACTTTTTAGTATTTTTAACATTTTTTGAAATTTGGATTTCTAGAGGCCTTTGGACTTTGGAGTGGAATTGGCCTCTAGAACTTTCATTTGTTGCTTAGGTGGAGAATCTAAGGCTGTCCTCCTAGATAATTCAATTTAGTTCTTTTCGAGACCTTTCAAATGCAATAAACTATTACTGTTTTCATCCAATGGATCAGAAATTATGACCCTATTAGTAATTCTTATAATAAAATTTTATTTTGTTAGAAATTTGTCCTCGTCTGACTGACTATTTCGACTTTTATGGAGGACACAGATCGTAACCAAGTATGCGACCTATGGCTCTTGTTTTTAAATGACATGGTAATGTTAGAAAGATGTTGGTGAATTGTAGCAAATCATTAGAATTTAAAAAGGGAGCCTTGGCCCTTCACAGGGTTTTTCAAATGAGTCTGGTAAGTTGTACTTGTGATATTTTTTTGGAAATCATACTGCGGGTTTTCCCAATGAGATTGAAGCATTCAACATTGAAATTAAAAGATACAAGTGCAAATTCTTAGGCCTAAATGTGTCATTACCATTTCTTTTAATTTAATGAGTTTCTAACCAAACTCTCCTTTCCTGTCTTTAAGATCTTGTTCATGAGCTGTTAATGCAAGATTTTTAGGCGTAGTTAGTGCACTGTCATAAGTGCTAATCGGTAATTCAGCTTCAGTTCTTTGAACTTCATTCTCAACTCTGTACAACCAACATTCAAATACTTTGACAGCCCTCCTGCCATAGTTGAGAGCTTCTTCAACTCTCTCTTGAATAGCCAATGCAAAATACATCTCATAGAGTTTGATCTTATTGATTAAGGATTATGATTAAATTTGCTGAGGTGAAAAACTTTAAGCAACATGAGAAGTAAAGAAACAACAGACGCTTTATTGAATTATGATGAAGATATAGTGATGCTATGTGGGGACTATCAGGATTCATGGTTCCCTCAAAAATAGTGAGAGCCTTAGTATATTCTTTCAAAGCTCTGTGCAAATCCCCTGCAAATCATTGACCCATAAATTATATTGTTTTAAACATGTATTAATTAATTTTACATTCAATAAAATGTGCATACCCCTCTTCAGATAGATATCTCCCAAAATCCTACTAGCATATGCTATGTTAAAATAATTAGCTTTTTCATCTTTCTCAAAAATCATCCGCCCGGTGTTCAACATTTCCCATGCCAAAGCTAAATCCAAGTTTTCCTTTTCCATTGCCGATTGACAATGAGGACAATGAAGCCCTACAAATTACAACATTTTCAACAAATTGAATGTAAAAATTGAAATTTAAATACCAATTTAAATTAGTTCTAAGACCTTCATTATCAGCAGGAGTCCCAGAAGAAGTTTCAGTATCAGCAAGAGAAGAGCCATTGGAACTTGAAAGTTCATCGTCATCTTCTTCTTCATTAGAGGACTCACTATCATCATACATTTGTGAGATTGTATACACGGTCGCATTAAAATAGAGTGCACACCCTAATTCTAGATATGTTGTTCCACATTCAAGAGCAAACTCTCCATAATGTTGTACCCTAAATTATAGATTAACGAAATTGTATCAACAATTAAAACAGAAGAACTAGGGCTAAAAGCTCAGACACTTCAGGCCACAATGCATCAGAAACAAATATTCCACTATTAGAAGAAGCAAAATACAATTATTATCTGTAATGAATTTTAAGCTGCCAAATACGGCCCTTGGACAAAGATTTTCACATGAAGACAATTGCAGAATTTCTAGCTGTAACTGTTCTCTCTTGAATCCCTGTGATAGTTGCCTGTGATAATTGTTATCTTGTGTTTGTGAAATACAAGATTCATTAGCTTTCAAATGTTGCATTATATCTTTTTACTTCTACTTCCCTTATCATTTGGTCCTCACAACGTTGTCGTATATGCTTTTTCTTGCTTCCTGTTGCCCACTCATGTGGCTTTGCTAATCAAGACAATGATTAGTCAAAAACTGAAGCTTATTTATTATGTTCTTAATGTACTCTTTCCACTAGATAGATGGTAGATTTGTTTGTTTAGAATCGTGGAGAGCATAGGAGCTCACAACTAGATGCTATAGAAAATCAAATTCCAGTCTTAAGTTGCCCTCTTAGCCTCACTTAATTTGACTTCATATTCTATCGGTATTTTCCCCCTTTCTCTTCCAGATTTTTGGTGTTTTTGTTAGTGGTGATTTTGAGAAATGTGAGTAAATATATACTAGAGTATTTTCTTGAGGTATTGCTATTGTCTGTGAAGGATGACAGTGGGTGATGACAAATTAAGTAAAAATTGACACGAGACTAGAAGTGGAAATGGCTCTCGTGTATATTAGTTGTACAAAAAACATATAATTTAATGATATCTAGCAACATTATACACAAACAATACAAAGCTATCTAGGATATATCATAGTTATTATCATAAAATACAAGAGACATGTAAGTCAAAATCTGGTTAACAGATGAACCATTGCCAGGATGATATATTTACAACTGGCTTTAGTGAAGTCTGTGATAATTATCATGCTGATAGTTTCACGTCTGGTAGATGATAACTATTCTCATGTTTCTTTGGCATTGTTCACAAGCTGCTTCAAAGTTGTGGATAATGTGCTTCAAGCTTTTCTATTTGAATACAAGTCTTAACTTTTGCACAACTTTTTTTTTTAGAACTCAATGTGTCGGAGCCAAAAGGAGTGCTTGTATAGAATTTTTATTCTGATCTATCTTCTCTAAAGAAGGGATGCAAAAGGTAGCGGTTTTTCCAGTTCCATTCTTTGCTCTTGCTAGTATATCACTTCTAGTTAAAGCTATTGGGATACTTTCTTCTTGAATTGGAGAAGGCCTTTCAAATCCCTTCTCATATATGCCCATAAGTAACTCTCGCTTAAGAAAATAGTCTTCAAATTCATTTCCCTTGGTGGCAGTTACATCCTTAGTCCTGTAACATGAATCGGCAGGAGGAATTTTGAGTTGGGCCTTCCAGTCGTGTGTACTCAAATCGCCATATGCAGACTGAATCCTCTTCTCCTCTTCGCTGTTATCTGCTGCTGCATCTTTGTTAGGCTGAATTTGACTTCTACTAATCCACTGTTGTTGCTGATTATTATGTTTAATATAATTATTACTACCGTTACTGCCATTATTACTATTTCTTTGTACAAATTGTTGATGCACAATTTTCTGAGCAGCAGATTGCTCCGAATTGAACTGCACCGCCTGACCGTTCGAAATTGGGCCACCGTTCAAAATTTTGGGAACAATATATTCCTTTTGATCCAAATTTTCCATTACCAGAAGGGAATGGCTAGGGTAAAAGAACTCTTAATATTCCAATGTTACTTAGAACTATAGATCACATAAGACAATATCATTAAAGTTTTGCTCCGAATTAAAGTTTTCATAATTGGCAAACTAAAGTGTTCAAATAATGATTAGTGATTCCAATGCATTACTGACTTGTGGCATCCTTAAGTAGTTTTAAGGTCAATGTTTAATATTTTGTGTTTTCTAGCTATGATAAGAAAGATGCTACATTATTAGTTATTAATGTATCTTAAGGATCAATATATATCACAAATAGGAGATCTTGGAAAATGGCTATCGCTTTTTATAAATTGAATTTAGTGTGTATCAAATTTTTTTAATAATAGTAAGTTTATGATTGATGTATTAGATAGAAGTGCAATAGATTGGTAGGTTATCAGGAGTGTGGACTTCTAAAGTAGTAAAGCTTTTGATGGGTTAATTATGAGTTAAAATGTAGAAGGTATAATCATTGGTACATACTTTATCTCTATTTAATGTGGCTAGTTTCCCCTAAAGATATATGATTGTCATTATAATAAGGGGAACAAACCATATGTAATGTATTTTCCAATGACATCATTCACTTCATTCTTATATTGCACATTGAATAGCTTCACCATTGAGTTTAAAGTATCACTAGTCATCCTCCCTTTAAGCTTTGATACCCTTGAACTATAGATGGAAAAACTTGAAATTATGTTTAGTGAAAAGTACTAGTATACATGGTATGATTATTCTTTAAAGGGTACTAGCTCAATGGAAGAGAACCTACTTTACAAGTAGGAGGATGATGGTTAGATTCCATCATGCTCTAATATGACTAAATTAATGACTAAATATATGATCAAATAAACGACCAAATAAATGATCAAATAAACGACCAAATAAATGACCAAATAAACTACCAAATGACCAAATAAACTACCAAATAAATGACTAAATGCCCAAATAAATGACCAAATAAACTATCAAATGACCAAATAAATGATTAAATATATGACCAAATCAATGACTAAAATAGTTTAGTCATAAATTTGGTCACGAGATAAATGACCGGCAATAAAATACCACTGGTCATGTGACCAAATGTGGTCATTTATCTACAATTTTTGGTAGTTTATTTGGTCATATATTGTTGTTTTTGTACTAGTGGTTCTTTGAGTGCCCTTACAGGCAATTTGTTACAACACATGACCCAGGTGAGGATTGTCCCCAACATAGCACATATTTGCACGAGTTGTGGGGGTATATGTAGGGGTCCCTAGTCTGATCCTGATGCTTCCCATGCTACCCATGGTGGATATGGTGATGATGATGATGGCACACATGGTGGATATGCCGATGATGATGATGGCGCACATGGTGATGCCAGAGATGATATCTCATCATACGTTGATTTACTCAATGCAGACGATGATCATCCCACATAGGTAAATTTAATTATAATTTATATAGTGCAATATTAAATTTTTTATTTATACAATTATGAGCCATAACATGTGGATTTTTTGGTGAACAGAGGAGGGTTGACCCTCCATCATTCATTAGCCATCATCATATAACGTTGAGACCTCGACATATCAGTGCTCCATTCACAGTATGCACTTTAATCTTGATACATTAAACTTTAAACAAAATACACTTTAATTGATAATGTTTTTGACATATTTTTGTGATTTTGTAGGGTCTCTCATGTACCACTGAGTTTGGCAATCTTTCATTCTATGCCCCACTAGTCATCGAGAGTCAGCTGCATATACTTATAGTATGTTTTTTATTTATTAATTTTAAGTGTTTATATCTTACTAATTTATGTGCAACTTTGATTCACACTTGTTTTTTTGCAATTGTAGGCTTTTGGATTGTCTCATGTTGCACAATCACATTTACATCCTGAATCATCGATGACATTAGCTACATGTCACACATAGGTAATGTACATGTTTTTATTCCATAAATTTGTATAGTCAAGTCATATATATATTTTATAATTTATGTATATGTACTATAAGTTTGATTAATGCTTTATATATGTTGTTCAGTTCGACACCACCATGAGTCTTGGCATGGCTATAGGATTAAGCCAAATACAACCATCAACATTATCTTTTGAGGTAATGATTAAAAATAATTTTTCAATGTCCATTATGTATCTAGATCTTTTACACCTAATTATTAAAAAAATGTACTTTAAATATTTTTACAGGAGTTGGCTGCATCCACTTTTCATGTACCTGAGGATGAGGGTACTCAAGACTAGACAGAGCAGGATGAGGGTACTACTCAGGAGGATACAAAGCAGGATGAGGGTACTACTCATGACCATACATAGCATGTTGATGCATCACAGTCCTCTTCACATGGAGTGAAGAGGACTGCAGATCATCTAGATGAGTAGAGTTATATTATGATGACTATTTGGACTTTTTTAATATGATGATGATTATTTGGACTTGTGTTATGATGACTTGTTGTCATATTATTTAGATTATGATGATGATTACTTGGACTTCTTCATATTATTTTTACTTGTTGCTAGATTAGGATTTGCATTACATACTAGTCCACTTGTTATCATATATTTTACTTGAACTTATTTTTAGAGTATGAATTTGTTTTGTGATTGTATGTATATATCACGAGTTGGTATGATGGACATTATAATACATGTAAATTATTTTAGGACTTGTTATGTTATTTATCTTAATCATGATTGTTATATATATGAGCTTATGGAAAAGAAATCATTTTTAATATCAATTCTAATTAAATTTATCAATATCCTAAAAAAACCATCTATCTAACAATGAGATCTATTAATTCATGTGTAATTGAGAAGAACAATATCTAGATACATTACAAGTAATATGAACACTTTCATTAACTATAAAAAAACCATATATCTAACAATGAGTTCTATTAATACATGTAATTAACAAGAACAATATGGATGTTACAAACTTAATAACTATTAAACAATGAGATCTATTTAATTTGAACAATGAATTTATGGATGCACAAATAAATCTATCATAAGATCTATTAAGTGAACACAATCTGACCAATGTGCATAGTTTAATATTTAGAACAAAATTAGGTGAATACAAAGTTATGAATTTAACTTAAATATTTAAAACAAAATTTGATGAATAAAAGTGAGTTCATGTGAACTTAAATTACAAAGCCAAAATTGTACGAATACAAGAGTGCATTGTACTACATAAATAGTTCATGTCTATGTTCTTCCAGACATCCTGCATCATAAAAATAAACATGTTGAAATGTTAGAATTTATACAAGTTCATTTAAAGTTAATTTAAATTTAAATTTCAAATCTATATCTCTAAATTATAAATTATGACGCTTCAAAGAAGACATGTAGAAAACATATAAAAATATGACAATTGAACAAAAACTTACATGCATAAATTTGATTCAACCTAATGTACCATCAACATCCTCTCTTTTCCGCAATGCGTCTATGTTCTTCTAGACATCCTGCATCATAAAAATAAACATGTTGAAATGTTAGAATTTATACAAGTTCATTTAAAATTAAAATTAATTTTAATTTCAAATCTATATCTCTAAATTATAAATTATGACACTTCAAAGAAGACATGTAGAAAACATATAAAAATATGACAATTGAACAAAAATTTACATGTATAAATTTGATTCAACCTAATGTACCATCAACATCCTCTTTTTTCTGCAATGCGTCTATGATTGCCTCATTCTCTTCCATTGAAAGTGTCCATAATATTTTATTAGCATGTCTCCCTTTGTATCTTTCCAATTTGATATTTGTTGCCACTACTAAATGAGAATAGTGCATAATCTTCTTTTCTGATTGGTAGTCTTCAAAAGCTGGTAAACCATTCCTTCTTGTTAGGTATTTGTGTAGCCATGTACCAACTACCACAATAGACCCAATTGGATACTGAAAATCATCATCATCTACTTGATGACATCAACTTTTTCTTAGGTTCTACACATCGAGCTAACCAATATTCTGTCTGCTCTTCATTATCCACAGGTGCAACAACAACATACACATGTCCTGCAAAACAAAATTAAGTACATGAACAAATAAAACTTGTTTAAAGATTTATAATTCAAATATATATAATCATAAATTATATGACATACACATGTAACTAATATATAATTTAAAGTTTTACAATAAGTTGAATTAAATTACCAGGTTGTATGAGGTTTGAAACATGATCATAATCTTCTGATGCAAAGGCATGATCCAAATCTTCATTTATTATATCATCTTCATCTTGTCTCTCACTAGGTGTTAAATATTTTTGTTGCCATTCTTCAACCCATTATGTATTCTCGCATTCTTCCCATTCACCTGCAACACAAAATTGACAAAAACATGCAAGCTCCCTAGTTCATATAGTCTAAGTGTTAGAATTAGAACTCCTAAATGAATTCCATTTAGTTGATTCGTTGATTGTATTACAATCATATCTTGAAAGGATATTCTTCTCTTCAACTAGCTAGAAAAAATGTCTGATTGTAGAGTTCTGACTTGATCCTGTAGACAAACTTGTTTTACATTGTTCAACAATTGCACGTGCATCTTTAAATTTTGATTTTTCCTCAAATTTAAGTTGCTCTTTACAAAGGGCTCTCTTAACACATGCACCGACACCATCATGTTCTCCCTTCCCGTGTCCAACCTCAAAAAAACTCTAGATATGTTGGATATTTATTTTATTGTGCGTCCTATTCAACCAATAAAATATTCTAGCATTCTTGAATTTCCCTGTGCAATTATCTGATCATATTAGATGTTGTGTTATATGAATTTCTCTCTCCCTTAAATTTTCATAAAAGGTCTTAAAGCAATACTAGAAAAACTCCGATGAGTGTAACTTATTATCACTCATATAGAAATGATACTCTCAATATTTTTTGATCCTCTTCTGCATTATCAGGTGCATGTCTATAGACAATATGAACAAAAATTGTTACTTGCACTGAATTATAATATTGTGGTTGGATCTCATCTTGTGGTGCAAGCATGAAGTTCTCTGCAAAGTCAACAACTGAAAGTATAATACCAATTGGAAATGTATTCTTGCATATGCAGAATTGTCCATCAAGCCATCTATAATTGTGAGAGTGTTTCACATATTTAAGTACGACCTTATTCTTAAATTCATTCATAAAAGCATTAACACTAAGTTTTTCAGTTATTAGGTTGCACCATTTTCTAACTTTTCCAACCTTCAATGGATACTCAACAGTTTTAAATATCTGTACATCAACTAATTGTTGTCCAAAATCAAATGAAATATTTTCATGCAAACATTCATCTAATAATGTAAGATTGCCACATACATCACATACACCAGAAACACATGCATTCAAAAGATTAAATTGCTCATTAGGTGGGTTACAAAACAAATTTGATATAAACTCCTTTACAATTTGAGGTGGTATATTTATACCACATTCCTGCAATATTTCATTAGTATGCATAGTAGAACGTATAGTTTTGCAACAACAAGTGATTCTTTCTTTGTTAATCCTTACATACTGTGGTTTACATTTTTCAAAAGATCTTTGACTAATACTAATAGTTAACACTTTATCATCCACAATTTTTTTATACAATTCTGTTTGAGTCATATCTAAAAGGTGTTTTGGATGTGGATCATGAACTTTTGAAGTGACTCTTAATTTAAGAACATCTCTGGCATTAGGGGATACTCTTGTATTATCGTGCCAAAATTTTCAATCAAAGTTTTGACTTCACCAATAAGTTTCATGTCAGACCTCGGGAGTCTACCACTGAAGGTCCATAAATGGTTTGCCGGATCACTTTCAAAGTTAACTCTTCTCTTTATAGCTCTTGTTAAAGTTTCACGATGAATATTAAGACATCCACTTATGTTTGAAATCATTCTTTTATCAGTAGTAGTTTTGTTTACTAAAGCTGTTGTTATTGCTTGTCGTGCCGCATTACTATCTTTAAAATAATTTTTCTTTCCAATTGTGTCAAAGGCACTAGCAACAGTTGATACAACTTGTTTTAGAAACTCATCCTTCTTCTTAGTTTTCACATAAATGCCTAACCTCTTCATCACTTTTCACATTTTAGACATTTTAATTAATTGTAACATTAATTGACATTGAAACCCAAATTTCTTATTATAAAAAAATTGTCTAAACAATTTGCTCGCGTGTGTCCTAATTTGTCTCCATGAAACCAAACCATGCAGATTTTCTAGCACATCAATTTTTATTTGAAATTGTTCATTTATTTCATTATCATTCAAATGATTTTCTTTCTCAATCGGTGTTTCTATGTCTACATCTACATTGTTGATTTCAATCTGAATTGGTGTTTGATTTTCAGTTTCAATTGGGGTTTGACTTTCAGTTCTTTTATCATTATGATTAACATTACTAATTTCTAAAATTTCACGTGCAATTAAATTTGTTAATCTATTTTCAGGAATAAAATTTAAATCATTTTGATTGTAACCTGCTTTTAGCAAATCATGAACATCTTTATCAGAATAAGTTGTAACATTTGGATGTGAAGACATACCTGTATCCAATACTAGATTAGAAGATGCACCTGGATTTTCTTCTTCAACCTCTGCATCCATTATGGTGTCTTCATTGTCCTCCTCTTCTGAAACAATTGTTGAACTCGATGCTCCAACATTATTCAGGTTTCAAAGTCTTTCTCTTCTTTCTTGTTGTTATTTTGTCTCCTCTCTATTTTTTGCAATCTCCTTAGATGTCAGAACCTTCGTTGACCTCTTTCTATGTCGGTTTGATCCCATTTTTGCACCAAGATTCGAATTCAAACAATCTTTTTTGAATGTCAGATCCAAAATAAGACAAAAATATAGAATGTTGATAGAAATATTCTATTTGTCTACTACGGATTGATATAAAAATGATTGAAAAGTCATCAATCATTGAGATCAGGTCCACAGTCTTGTTTTTTGGTTGCAACGACTCTTTATGAAATGGGCGCTCGTTTTGTAGTTTCACAAAATAGGCGCCCGTTTTGTGAACTATGAGCGGGAACCCTACCTGCTGGCTTGGGTTTTGGTTCGAGACAGGCTTGGTGGAACCAAGCTTATGCTTGACCCTGCAAAAAAATGGCTAAGGCATTATAGAATAAATTTTTTGCCTTGCCATAATTTTTTGGATACTTTTTCGAATGAATTTTTTGATAAAACGAAAACCCATTTTAGCTCTTATTGTGCAGATTATAAAAATATAAATTTTATAGTGATATGATAAATTTTAATATTTTACAATATTTATTAAGCCAACGTGGTACCTAAACTTGAAATACTAAGGTTAACTAAAACTTTAATAACTTTTTTAATTTTACATTTTTTTAAAAATGAGTTATATGAGACCAATCTAGATAGAATTTCCTTCAAATTAAAAAATAAAATTGAAAAAAAGTGAAGTTATCATCAAATTATGACACCCGTACACTAGAGGTTTCAAAAATGTACTTTATAGTCAATTAAAAATTAATAAAAAAAATATTCAATAAAAAAATAAGATAAAATATTTTGACTAATCTTCAGTATTTTAGGTACCTTTTCCCAAAAGGATTCACAAAAATACATTCATTTACTTCAAAAAAGGGTGTCCGTACATGTGTCAGGTGTGGTTCCGAAACAGGTATTTTGAAAAAAAAGTTTTTAAACATGCCTACTAAAATTCAATTTATACCATGTGGGTATTGAAATAAATTACATATTTGAAAACTAGACTCTGAACAGTAAATTTCATATTACTCAAGTTTTTCAAGATTCAATCTTTAAGTGCCTCAAATTTTGACATTAATTGACATAAATTTTGAAGAATAGAGAAAACACTTCCACTTTTTGGCCAAAAGTGGGACTCAACTTCTTGCAGCCACCCGTAATGAAGATTGGATGAGAATAGATAGTATTAGGGTTTTTGATATGACATGGGTCTTAAATTCATTATATAAAATCAAAGTTTTGAATGTTTTTAGTACATGTCTATAAATATAAAAAATTAAATCATAGTGTTTAGTTAATCATTCATATAATCTTCTTATTTGTATCTATTATGTAGTTGGTATTTAAAATAAATTATAATCAACAATGGATTCATTCTAATATAATGGTGGTTTGATAAAAGTACACGTAGGTGTATAATGCTTCTTGTTAGGACTTAATATACATATATTCTACATGTCTAGTTGAGTATGTGTGGTTGTGTGGTAAGATTAATGTCACATTTTGTTTGTGTCATGTTTCTTACTTCATGAGTGCACCAAATTCAGCAACAAAAAGTACCTAAATTAGTAATTCTAGTCATTATATGACCATGTTATTAGAAAATAACAATATGATTTGATCATGTTATAACTTGACAAATAACAAGCCATAATGTGATCATGTTATAGCTTGATATGTAACAAGCCATAATGTGATCACATTTTGTTTTAAAAAATGCGATCATGTTCATAAAACATAAAACATGGTGACATTTTTAAAATATAAAAGAGAAAAAAAAAAGTGCATTATTTAATGTACTCGTGTATTATGTAACATGCTCATGTCTTTTACTCCAAAAATGAATTGTATTGCTTTAAAATATATTTGAATAACTTGTCTCCATTAACATATTTTTAATCTTCAATAGTATTTTCCAACTTCAACATTATTAGAACTACTTATTTTTTAATAATATCTTATAAAACTATGAGCAAAATTTTACATGTCTTCTTAGCTTTCTAACTATAAACATGTACGTATGTGTGTATGTACGTATGTACATATGTATGTACATATTTGTACATACATAGATATACATTAACATATATAGAATATATTAATATATTTATTTATTAATTTTAATATTTATGTATTCTTCACAAGTATATGCATTATGTTTTATAATATTTTATTGACAAGTATTGATATGTATGTATGTAGATAAGTAGGAGATATTTTCCACAAGTCAAATTGTGATATTGCTATGTATGTATGTAGATTAATATACATACACATATACATGTATACATACATGTACATGTACTCTCTCTCTCTCTCTCTCTCTCTCTCTGCGTGCACACATTGTTTCAAAGAGCCCCTGGACAAAATGTATACACCTAAAAATGGTTTGATAAGATTAATTAAATAATTAATTACTTAATTAATGGTTATTTTTCTATCACTAAATAAAATATTTAATTTATTTAGCTAATTTACCCTCTATTATTCCTCTAAGACTAAGTCTTCTAAAAACCTTAATTAAATAATTTCAAAATTATTTAACATCCTTGTCATCACATGACAAAGTCAAACCTCTTGTCCACATCATACCTCCACTTCGTCTACCACCTCATTCATGTGTAGTTAGGGAGATTAATTTTCTTTAATATGTAAATAACCTAATTATCTTCAACAAGTATCCATGATCATAAGGGGTGGGAAGGCCTATGTGTCCTTACACGACTTAGTCTTTTCCCAAATTTCTTATTATTTATCAATTTTCCTTTCTCTGGTCTCGGTTGTCTGCTCCATACACCTGCATTATTTGTATGTGTTTGCTCGTATGGTCTCCCATAAGAACTATCAATGAAGCTACCAATCCTATGCTCAAGAGGGGTGACCTTCTTATAAGTTGATCTTTAATATGAAATCTCCTTCCATGCATGCATCATTAGTCTCATGTTATCGATGTTCGGGCCTAATGATCTAGCCTTTCAAGCTCCTCAATAAGGTTCTCAAATCAACCATAATTCTCTATGGTATTATTCCTCTCTACAGTCAAATCATGAATCTATCTTTGTTGCCTCTATAACTCAAGTTGAGGAATCATATCCACATGTGCATGTAAATCAACCAACTCTACTAGTACCCCAACAACATCAAAATCAACCTCATCCTATGGTTGGTTCTATAGTTGATCAAGTGGTCTATCATGTGGTTCATCATGTGGTTGACCTTTAAAGGAGCCTATTTCTAGTCTGGTGGTATACCAAATTGTACATGTGCCTATACATCTAGTTTCTGTTGTCATGGTGAAATCACTCTCACTACTCTCCTCCATCTCTGACCACCACCTCCTTGGCCTGATTCCTATCTATCCTATCCACCACCTTCGTTATCACCTCCCTATACAACACTTGGATCTCATATCCTCCTACTCTATGGTCTTTGTGGTTTCTCATCCCCATCCTCATATGGTGGTGGAATCTCACAAAGTTCTATAATTCTAGGAAAGGGGTGTGTTGTAAAATAGGCTAAATGCTCATTTGAAATTTTAGGATCAACCAAATTCCTCCTCATACTCCAATCTTTATAAGGAATAGAGATGAAGTCTATGTGAAATGTCTCAAAAGAAATTATAGGGCCCTAATCTCTCTACTCCTTGTGTGTTCAAGTGAATTCAATAGTGTACACACTAAAATGGTGCACTTCTATGAACCATTACATGCAAGGTTGCTCAAGAATGAGGCCTCACAAAGCGGCTCATAGCTCTCTATGTATGGAGTTGCAAGATTGAAAATTGCTCTCAGTTAGAGCTACAAGCTTGTGACCTTGCTAGTCACCATACAATGAGAGATTCAAGTGAAGACAAGAGCAACAATGCCAATATCTCCAAGAATCTAAATAAAATGCAATGCAAGTCTAGGTGAGAATGCAATCTAAGCTATGAAAGGAAAGTACAATGCAACTAATCTATGAAAGGAAATAGCAATGGATTACAATGCCTCCTATTTAGACTATGTGAGCTTATTCTATTGCATAAAAAGAAATCTACACTAAGAATGCCATTATCATGCAACTATGAAAGCAAATATGCAACTAAATGATGAGAGCAACAAGTCTTCAATATCCTCAAAAGCTCCAAATGCACCTAAAACTTGCAGCATAACATTAGCATAAAAACATGGTATATGCAAATGAAGGAGAGAGCTCTCCTTTTATAAGAAATGAGGTGAAATGGACCATTGAGATTAAGAGGCAAAAAGTCTTAATCAGCGGTGGAGCTTGAAAGAGGAGCAATCCATGTGCACAAGTATCCTCCAATAGGAAAATAAGAGTTGACTTTATGTCCATATGAGACAAAAAGTGCTTTTCTCTTTTTTATAAAATATGAATAATGCTTTATTTGTGCAACTTAGGATAAGAGGAAAGTGGGGCTTTTTATTTAATCAAAAGGGGAGGAAATATTCCTTTTAATCAAATAAAGGCTTAGAATAAATGGTTAGCCCAAGGATAAAAATTCAATATATGATCGAAATTAAGACTTGATCAAGAAATTAATAATGTTGAAAATATTGATTATTGATAAAATTGATTCAGGATTGATAAATCAAATAAATGGGGCCCAAAGTTTAGGCGACCATTTTTGGGTGCATACAAATAGTACCTTGGGGAATCTTGTGGGTCCTACCAAACTGTCAAAGCACATGAGTAATAATTTTCCTCACAATAATGTAAGGAGTCTTCCGTATCAGCCACCAAGTTTTAAATTAGTATGAAAGCTTCTTACCATCCTCCCCTCACTCCTCACAATCAACATAAGGCCTCCATGTAACAAAATCCAAAGTACCAAAGGTTTGTCATCAATAATCTACCTTCCACAACTCAGGTTGGGAATGCATATCAAGATAAGAATAGACAAATTTCTATCTAGCACCTATGAATCTCATTTAGATGGGATGGGTAATGGTGATAAAATCCCACACCCAAATATGGAGTAAGGTAACTCCTACTAAGAGGCTAGTAGACCCATCATAAATAAAATAGTTCAAATCATGATACAAGTGGGCCAACATAAAAAACACCTCATGCTTATCTACATCCACTCCAAATCTGGCCCCCAACCTACAACAAATTCATGAGATCTTATGTTTGGGAAAATGTATCCACTAATGGCTCCATCCAAGACTACAAGGAGAGGCTCGTATGAATCAACTAAATCACTCTAGCTAATCTTTGACTTATCAATGTCGTCATCATCAAATACCCTCCTATAGATACTAATCCTCCATAAGGATCATATTTTACCAACTCTTGAGTGACGGGCAATCTCAAGATGCAATATACATCCTCAAGGGTGACTGACATCTCACCAATTGGTAAATGAAATGAGCTAGTCTTCCTTTTCCATCTCTCTACTAAGGTTGTCAACATCTCTAAATTCCTTTTAAAGAAAGTGCCTCAAGAATGGAGGGTGGAGATTAAGAGGGAAAAGATGGTAGGTAGAGATGAGTGGTGAGAAAGGTCAATCCATGTGAGAGGGTCCAAGAGTTTTTGATTGGCCAAACTTGATGGGAGAATAAGACAAAATAGAAAATCCCATTTTTAATTGTCAATTAATCAAGATTAAGTTGCCCAAAGTGCTCTTTTTAATAAAAGTGCTAAAACTTTATATTTAAAGTAAAATTTGACAATTAAATGATTTTTCAAGTTTAGAAATGATTTAATTTAATTATGCAAGGGGGATTATCATGGTTACATAATTATGTCTAGTAAAATATGCCTTTGAGTTTTAGGATTTTTTGTCAGATAATTTAATCGAGATTAGGGGGTTAGGTTCTACTAGACAAATTTTAGGTGATTACAGAAAGAAGATACTATGAATGTGTAGGTTTTAGAAAGTGGTGGTAATTGGCAATTGGTAGAGGTTGGATTGAAACATCTCTTTTCAAGTTTCTTTGTTGCAAATGTTTATGGACCAAATAACCTAGCATTAAAAAAAAAGGTGTGGATGGAATTATCCTCTCTCTTGGCACACTATGATGATGGCTTGGTTTTGTTGGGAGGAGACTTCAATGATATTTTGAACCCAATGAAGAAAAAAGGTGGTAAAGGTTGGATGAGACAGAGTCAAAGGGATTTTGTAGATTTCATTATGGAAAATGATTTGGTAGATGTTTCTTTGCAAAATGGCGACTTCACCTGGACTAATCATTGTAGTGGCTTCCTAAATATTTTGGGAAAACTTGTTAGGTTGCTTCTTGAAGAAGATTGGAAAAGTAGAAATTAGTTATATAATGCTGAAATTCTTCCTTTAGGTGTCTCAGACCATTTTTCAATATGTTTCTATATTGAAGAGGATGGAACTCCAGAACGTGCTCCCTTCCAGTTTGAATCCATGTGGCTTCAAGTGGATAATTTTCTTGATTTGATTATCAAATGGTGGTTTGAGGAACCACAGAGATTAGGTAACAAATCTTTTTTACTCTTTAAAAAACTTAAGTTTCTCAAGGATTGACTGAAAGTTTGGAATAGAGAATTTCTTAGGAATATTTTTGTAGAGAAGTTTAATTTGGAGCAAGAATTAGAAGAGTTAAACTCAAAGATTATTGTTGAGCATATGAGAGAAGAGGAATATCATAGAGAGAAAGAGTTATCCAAAAGACATTCAGAGGTGCTGGCAAGGGAAGAAATGTTTTGGAGGTAGAAGTCTAGGGAGACTTGATTAAAGGAAGGGGCTCATAACACCAAATTCTTCCATAAATTTGTTAAGATAAGGATATCTAAGAATAGAATATTTTCAATTAAGGATGTTTATGGTAATATCCTACAAGATGAGAAGGAAATAAATATGAAGGCTGTCAAATTATTCTCTAATATTTTTGCTACTGATCATGTTGCTTTGGTGACTGACTACAATGTTTTAAAGATGTCATTCCAAATTGTATCTCCAATGTACAGAATGAGAGCCTAATGAAGAAAGTGTCATTAGAAGAGGTAAAGAATGCACTTTTCAATTTGGGGAGTGATAAAGCTCCAGGACCGGATGCTTTTTTGGCCCTTTTCTTTCAAAAATCTTGGGATATTGTCGGAATGGAGCTTTGGGAAGTAGTGTAAAAGTCTAGCCCGAAGGGGGGTTCATTTTAAAAGATTTGAATAATACCTTTATAGCCTTAATCCCCCAAAAATTTGAATGTTTTTCCTTTGATGATTATAGACCAATTTTCCTTTGCACTATTGTTTACAAGGTTATAACAAAAGTGATAGCAAATAGACTCAAGAAGGTCCTCCATTTAGTAATCTCCCCTAGACACAGTGAATTTTCCCCAAACAAGTCTATATTTGAAGGGGTTATTATAGCCCATGAAGTTATTCATTCAAATAAAGTAGCTAGAACCAATTGTATGATGATTAAACTAGATGCGAAAAAGCCTTATGATAATGTGAATAGGAATTTCTTGCTTAATATTTTGGAGATATTTGATTTTTCAGTTGAATGGGTGAAATAGATTGGTAGTTCATAAACACCCCTAGAATTTCATTTTTAGTGAATGAAAGCCCCCAAGGTTTCTTTGAAACAACAAATGGCATCAGGCAAGGTGACCTGATCTCTCCATTCTTATTCATTATTCTTGCAGAAGTTTTAGGGAGATTAATTTCAAAGAAGCGAAGTAGAGGTCAGTGGAAAGGCATCGAGGTGGCAGAGGGGGTTGAGTCATTATCTCATATTCAATTTATGGATGACACCTATCTAATGGGTATAGCTGATTTGAGGGAAGCTAGAGTGATTATATCTACTATTGAATAGTATAGTGTTGCCTTTGGACAATATGTGAATTAGCACAAAGCAGAAGTTTTCTTTTCTAATATAGACCTTCAAACTTAGAGATAGATAAGTTAGGTCCTTGGCATGAGAAACAATAAACTACCAAGTAAATACTTAGGTATTCCCCTTTTTGCAAGTGCGGGCAGGTCAAACCTTTGGAAAGGGCTGATAGATAGTTGTATCAAGAGATTGGAGGGATGGAGAAGTAGATGACTAACTTCAACATGAAGGATTTTGTTGTTTCATTCAGCCATCTCAACAATTCCTATTTACTCAATGAGTTGCCTAAAAGTTCCCATTAAGGTGCTCAAGGATTTGGAGCAAAGATTGAGAAAAATCTTCTAGAATGGAGCAAGTGCTAACGATAAGATTCCTTTGTTATCATGTGATAAAATATGCAAATCTAAGAAACAAGGTGCGGCTAGACTGTGAAATTGACAAGTTATGAACCTTGATTTAGGGGCAAAATTGGTGTGGGGCATCTATTCTAACTCTGACATGCTTTGAGCAAGAATTTTTAGAGAAAAATACTTGGATAACAATGAAAAGGAGAAGATCCTCACAATAAGAGATCCCCCAAGAGGGTCAACTATATGGAATTTTATCTTAGATTTTAGGAAGATTATTACTAATCATTTGACTTGGCAGGTTGGCAATGACAATCGAGCTTCCTTCTGGAATGACTCTTGGAATGGATGCTCGACACTCAAAGATGTAGTTTAATTCCAAGACATCAAGAATTTATTTGTTAGAAGGTGGGGTGACAAACTCAGAGATAATATTTTTAGAAGGTGGGGTGACAAACTCATTTGACTTGGCAAGTTGGCAATGCCAATTGAGCTTCATGATGGAATGACTCTTGTAATGGATTCCCGACACTCAAAGATGTAGTTTAATTCCAAGATAGATCAAGAATTTATTTGTTAGAAGGTGGGGTGACAAACTCAGAGATTATATAGAAGTAAAGCAAACTATTTTGGGACATAAATTTAGGTGGAAATGTTTAGACAATCTGGACCTTTCAGACCAGTAAAGGACTTTGATGGAAAACTTGTCTTAGAGCAGAGAATGTGTTTTCTCAGGTAAGGAGGACATGTTAATTTGTTGTGTAGAAAAAAGTGGTGAGTATTAAGTTAAATTGGGCTATCAACTGATGAAAAATGATATTAACTTTGTTGATTGGTCAAAATAATTATGTTGGGGAAGAGATTATTTACCTAAGGTAGGCTCCTTTGCTTGGTTACTTATTAAATGAAGGATATTGATAGGAGAGAGAAGAAATAAGTGTGGTTTTGTAGGACCAACAAAATGTGTCTTGTGTGAAAATGCCTCGAAAGATGTTGACCACCTGCTATTAAAATACAATTTTGCTAATGAATGCTAGGAGATGGTGAGAAATAAACTTGGATGGCTTGGACCTCTACAAAACTCTTTGAGGGAGGTTTTTGTTGGATGGCCTATCGACCATAAGAAGACAATGTTATCAACAATTTGTCACATTTGTCCCTCGATTATTATTTGGGAAATTCGGAAGGAGCGAAATAGTAGGATCTTTCAAGATAAAATAGAATCTATAGAGAGGATTAAAGACACGATTAATATCTTTGTTACAAAAGTGTTGAGCACTGCAATGACCAACCTCAACTCTTATGTCCCTTACACATCCTTTGATAGTATAATTCAAGTAGAATGGCCAGAGGTTAAAATAAGATTCAGGAACAAGCGAGGGCCTATGGGAAATAAGGGTGGTAAGCGTACTATTATTCATTAAAAGAAGTGAGAGTTAGGGTGGTGGAAGGTAAACTTTGATGGGGCTGCACAAGGAAACCTGAGCCCTTCGGGAGTAGGGATCATTGTTAGAGACTGGTTGGGAAACACAATAGCCTTTGCGGCTCAGAAACTCAATGAAAGAACTAATAATATGGCAGAAGCAAAGGCAAATCTATTGGCTTTAAGGGTGATTACAAAGCTAAATTTGCAAAGAATTCATTTGGAAGGTGATTCTCAAATAATAGTGTAAGCCATTCAAAAAGGGGTAATTCAAGCTTGGCATCTCCAAAGAGTGTTTAATGTTATTTTAGATGAATTAAGAACTTTTGGGGAATTTAAAGTTAGACATGTGAGAATAATGGGGAATAATGAGGTGGATGTGCTATCGAAGTGGGCTCTGTCATTTGACAAGGTTGATGAAATAAGATTTGAAAACTTGCAGTTTTAAATTTTAAATTTAAATTCTAAAGGTGGTTGGCACTCTAGCCATGACCGTTGGAGAAAAACCAAGGTAAGTTATTAGAAGGTGGCTATTAATGAAAATTTCAGATTAGGGGGAGTGATGTCATAGAAAATGTGATATCACCTTTTAAAAATCATGATTAATTGGACATTAGGGCTTGGTGAAGGTAGTAATTAATTTGTTTTGAGGTGGTAGTGGGGAGTGTGTGGGTTGTCTTATCATAATCCGTAGAAGATATGCGATCTGACAAGATCTTAACATAACAAGCCAAGAAATGGTGTGTAAGGACATGAGGTGATGATCATTCATTACTCGCAGAGGTAAAGGTTAGGAGAGATTAAAGGAGGATAGGTTTGTTTTTAGATAGCTGACTTTGGAATTTATTTATTTGTGTAGAAAAATGATAATGGAGGCAACCTTCTTCATGGAAACTTCAAAGCAAAAGAATTCTTTCAAGGGACCTGTGAGATGGGAAAGAACGATGGGTTTGCTAAAACTTAAAGATTTGAAGGTGGCAGAGGCAGCTCTTGCAGTTTTGGGAAGTCAATTTCAAGAAAGAAAGAGGAAATGACGAGTTAACTTAGATGTGATTTCAATGTTAATTACATGGGCTGTGGAGGTGGCTGAAGAGACAAATGAGGTATAAGATATTATGAGAAGCATGTTTGAAAATGATATGTTGTTAGGGCTTGAGTCAATACTGGAATGGGCTATCCCGGGGATTGATTCAAATTACAGTGAATGCTTTGAGGATGAAGAAGAAGGTCATGTCTATGGTCTTGTGCCTTTTGTGTGTTGGTGGGGTAAAGTGAACAAAGGGGAATACATAGTGGAAATAGCAAGAGCGTAGGAGAAACTGAAGTGATTGGTGAAAGAGGCTGAGATGAAGGAAATGTAAAAGATGAGGGTGTTTAAAGTGTCAATTCCAAGAAAGAAATGAGGAGCACAAAATAGGAGACAAAATAGGAATGAGTAATGGCTCTCTGTCATAAAGAGAAAATTTTGCAATTTTGAAAAAGGTAAATGCATGATGGTTGGATGGATTAAAATTGAACAAGCCCTCAAAGATAACATAATGTTTCAAAGGAGTAAGGAGCAATATGGTGATGTCGAAGTCCTTTTTTTGAAATGTTGGAAGCAGGGTTTGGGTAATGGTGACCAAAGAAGATAGAAGATGACTCGAGCACTGGCGATAGGCAAGTGCAGAACAATTTCTGTTGCATCCTTTGCCAATTTTGTTGTAAGGGACATGCTATCTAAGATTTGTATTACTGCTCGATATCAAATAGGGTGAGATAAAACCTTATCTTTCCCTTCTTTTTTTAAAATGACTCTCCAATAACAAATGTATATTGAGAGGACGTTTAAGAAGATGAACTACAGCTGTTTGTTTGTCCTTTAACGCCCATGTTTACTTTTGAATCACAATAGCATCATTCACACCGTCACCAATTGATATATAATCTTCGAGCAATAGAAATATCAAATCTCATCACACACTAACATCAATTGTAATCACAATACGATCGGGAAACTTGAGCAGTAGCTCACAATCATCAACAACTAAAAGATTTGAAAAATCATAAGAGGGTAGCTTTCCAACTTTTCATGTTGAAGTAGGCTACGGGAACCCTTAGCAAATATCACCTCATGTTCAGAATGAATAGGGGAAACATGGGTTCAAAGGCCAAATCAATCATGAGATAGCCACTTTGATATCCTGCACAACAATATGTTGGAAGATACCATAGTGTTGGGGGTTCGAACTACTCTTTAACTGCGAATATATCGCATGAAAATAACAGCCCCAACTAAATAATCTTGCTTGAGTCACCACCATCCTTCATATTCAAAGATCAAAATCTATCATTTGAATCATTATCCGACAAAATAAAGTCCCCATTTCTTCTCACTACCAAACTATCATCCTTTTCACTTAAAGCCATAAATTGCTCGAGGAAGGACACTTTCATCTCCTATGTGGTTATTTGATCATGCCCATTAGCATTTTCCCAGATATAGCAGAAGGAAAAGATTTTCTTGAATTACTGCAAATGTAGCAAAATCCAGAGAACTTCATTCTCCAAACCTATCAATCTCAACGAAGATATTTTGTAGATTCATTATTGCTGATGGTGAAGTCCAATGTATATAGGCCTGGGCCAGAACATTTTGAGTCGAGTGCGCTTTGAAGGCACAAGGATTCGAATAGAATGAGGGCTCTGTTTTGAATCCAGTCAATGTCATTCCATTATTGAATTCAACGTTCTGTGAGTTCTTCGGCAAGGCTCGGGGCAATGATTCTCATTTTGCAAGTACTTCCACCGTGACTGTTATCAGAGATGATTAGTACATTTTTCACATGGTATAGAGCCGCCAATTTGAAAATGTTGATGGAGAATCATCTCAAACCTCTTTTTGAACCATCGGAAGAGCCGGTTGGTGACTTAGATACCTTTGAGACATGTCGGGGAGACATAAAAATTTCAGGATCCATTCATGAGTTCGTGAATTTGAAGAAGGGCCCAACTATCAGACTCTACATGGTGAAATTCAAACATATTAAAACATTTTATAGCAATTTCTATTGGGTCCATTACCTTTGAAATTCAAACATATTAAAACATTTTATACCAATCTCCATTGGGTCCATTACCTTTGGATCTGTATCATCGTGAGACAAGAATTACTCCATATTATAATCCAGAGACTATATTCCCAACATAGCCCATAGTTTTTCCACATGCACAATTGAATATACTCTGGTTTATTTGTAGGTACCTCGATGCCTCCTAGTGTCAATGATCACACTGGTTGGTTGATGTTGTATAGCAATATCCATTGGGTCCATTCCCTTTGGATCTGTATCATCGTGAGACAAGAATTCCTCCATATTACAATCCAGAGACCCATAGCAACTATATTCCCAACATAGCTCACAGTTTTTCCACATGCACAATTGAATATACTCTAGTTTATTTGCAGGTACTTTGATGCCTCTTAGTGTAAAGACTGAAATTTCGATACAAAAGCCACATCGGCAATTTGCATAAAAGACAATGGAGTTGGTCAACAAGTCAAAGGTCGAAGATACAAATCAACTAGATATAAAGAGATTTCCGAGAATATAGGAATATATGAAGTATAATTATGACCAAAATAGTCGAAAAGATAAGGAATACCTCTAAGTCCAAGAAAAGTGGAATGTCAACCCTCTGTTGAATGTTCTAGCATAATCACAATAACATATGTTATATAGACTCAATAAAAAGATTTTGACCAACTTGTCTAAACACCAAATCAAAGAGATATCGACCAACTGTCAAATCAAAATAATGTAAGGTAAATATTCGATTAAGTATGAACTTCCATATTAATGACAAACTAAACAAAAAAATTACCAGTACCATGAGGACGAGAACATAGGAACATAAGAACTATAAAGAAATTCCTCCATAAAAGAAGCTACGGTCACCTATTACACATAAATGTCAAGGGTGGGAATATTGTGGGAGTGTGTTTCCACCCTACCACGAAGCATTGACGCTTCCCCTGTGTTTCTTACTTTTCCCCCTTAAAATCAATGAACTATAATGGTAATCAATCCCAAAAGTGTTTCAACTAGTGTTGCATGTTTTTACCAAAATTTCGCACCCTCCACTAGTGTTGTGAGGGAATTATCCCGTAAAATCAATAATCAATCCCCTTTTCCAAAACTCATGTTCTTAAGTTATGCCATAAGAATCTCCTTAATTGGGGGAATGTCGTTCGTATTCATAATTAGTTTTGTTATGCATCATTTAAGGAAACTGACACATAGAGTCTCTGGAAAAGAAAAGATAGTTTCTAACGATAGCATCAAGAATTACAATGAAATGTAATTAAAAACTAAAGACTTTAATCTTCCATATTCCATGCAAAGAAACAACCACCTATGATAATGAATCTGTTATCTACCGAGATCATCTCCTATATTTTAGTTCCCACTATGTCTCCTTTCAAGATTCAATTTATTATAATCCAAAACTGTTATTAGTTTAGGTTTAAATTCAACTCATAGCATGAAGATCATAATAAAGTACATAATTATTTAAACAAATTCTTTTAATTGAAAAGTGGGTTGTGACATCCTTCCCTCCTTAGAATGTGCATCGTCCTCGATGCCTTGATTTAACTTTTCCATTTAAAAGAAAAATGAAGAAATTTCACACTTCACAAGATTTATAATTTAACTTCTATTATTTAAATGTTCAAGATAAGGCATGTGCCCACTTCAAGAAATAACATAAAATCTTTGAGACTCAATTTCATTTTCTTACATAAAGCCAAATTTTTATCAGTTATGCATTGTAGTAAATACACGCACAAAAAACAAACACACTTGAATCATAATTATTTCAAGAACATTTTCTATGTGAGTGTGTGAATTCTATTACTATCCTTCAGTTTTACAAGGTTAGAGTTACCTCTCTCCGACAATATTCCCCCTCTATTATAATGTGTTGTTCCATCTGTGATACATAGGAACAACATCAAAACATCAGTACATGTTTTCAGCATAATCAAGATATATCATTCCTTCATCCTAATGCTTTTAGTCATAAATATGCATAATACCTTCAATTTACAAAATAGCACACACATACCTGTGCTTCTCACCATACCTTGCCATCATATTGTCGTAATCAATGGACTGCGTACTTCATATCAAATTCCTGTCATACTTATATGTAGACACTTGTAATATATTTTAGTTCAATCAATTACAATTCTTCATGGAAGAAATTTCCAATGATAAATATTCTAAAATAAAGATAATCTTTGGAATACTGCAAACATTCAACAAATAAGTTCTAGAAATCTTAACTTGATCATAAGTAAATAAATTATTCATACATACCATCTAACATGTGGTACTTACTAGGTGAGAAAGTCATCCGTCCATTTCACAAATCACCTGAAAAGGTTAGTGGATCCATTTTTCCATTTATGTGACCTAGGCCCTCATGCCCATCTTGTGACAATAATATTTCAAAGAATTTTTTATTATCTGTAAAATAATATAAATCCTTCAAGTCTTACCTCTTAATATGAACATGCATTTGCATTTCCATCAATATAATTATAGTGTGCTTCATCTACGCATAAACATTCTAATTAATCATATTAATTAATCACCATATAAAATCTACACATCAATGTATGTTATACTTCTATAACAATGCATCCCAAAAGCATAACCATAAAGGTCAATCATGAAACAAGACACTTAATTGTAATTGAAAATTTTTCTTTCCATAAGTCCCTGTCTCCTATGCCATCAAACAGTCAGTTGTCCATATGCAAATCTTGAGACGGGAGTGTGGCTCAGACACTTGTTCGTTCTATCGACAAAGCTTTACACTTCTTTGGGATTCTACCTACTCGTAGAATTCCCAACCTTGCAATGCCCAACAAATAAAAGGTAGGGGGTATCTAGTGCAGCCATCAAACTTTCTATTATTCATGAATGTGGCAGGGAGATGGATCATGGGTAGCATATTTTCAAAAACATATGCAGACAAGCTTTGGCCAAAGCATCTTTTTATAAACAGGATTGAAAATTGACAGGTAGAGAAACATCCCTTTCTACCCTTCCCTGTTTACTTCTTCCACATTAGCACCCTCACTGGAAGGTAAACTTTACAATACACACAAATAGTACAATAATGATACAAACACATTTATATCATTTATTTCCTTCCATTTATTATTACGTTAACAAAAGCATAAAAGTCATACAACAAATCAACTAGTCTTATGAATAATGCCTTTCATCATGAGAAATCATAACACATCATAAGCAGTCATGTAAGAATAAAGTGTTGACCATTATGTCAAAACACCAATAGTACTTCATAACCAAATAATTCTATTCCATTTCTATAAAAAAAATATGTCGACCTACTCGTCGATCATCAAATGCATCAACTAGTACACATGTATATTTCAATCACCTCATATTAATTTCTTTGAAGGTCTCAAATATAATCATCCAAGTGCTAGTAATATCTTGTTATTGTCAAAAGATGTATTTTCAATGGATTCCATCATTCCATGAATATCCATACAATGCTCCTCATAGCATTAAAACTCACATCAAAGAATATCAATCAATGTTAATTAATTCACACTATGCATTTCTAATATACACAATCATTGCATGTCATTTCAGTTTGATCATTTCATAATAGTTGAAACATATTTCAAGTAACATAGGAATACAAGATTAGGAATGATATGTTCTTTGCAATCTATTCCCTTTTACAATCTATCATATTGCACATTGAACATGATAGATGACATCACTTTACATCATAGGACTAGCAATGTAAAACACATATCCTAGCCACCATAAGATCAGTAGAAATCACAAAATTCAAAGTTCACAAATTTCAATTCAAAACCTCAAGGGTCATAAGAAAAATCAAAAGGAGTAAGTGTGAACAAAATTCTCAACAGATTGAAAAACTCAAAATTGGTGGTTGGGTGGTCACAAGAGAGCTTAAAATTTTAAGCTAGTCCTTCACCACTTTCAAAGTTCATCAAATTTCAAAATAAAACCTCAATTGAAAACCAAAATCACATTTATAGAGTGACTAACACTAGCCACAAGGAGGGAGTAAAAGATACACGTCACCTCACATCCAAGGTAAGCTAAGAACATGACCATACTTCTAGAACATAAATCTCAAAGATTACATCATCATGTAATATCACTTTCAATTGATTAATACAACATAGATTTCTTAATTTTCTCTTTTATTTTTGAAATCTCATTCCATTGCAAGATAAGACATAAATACATTTTCACAAATTTTCTATGAATTTATGTTTCATATAAAACATGTTGAATTCTTCTTCCCTAAAAATTTCGTAAGGTTCTAGTATTAAAATCATTTCATAAAACTTGCAAATATAACTTACAATACTACATATTGCCTTCATTTATCACAAGCCAAGTCCTAAATTCTGGCAAGCTCTCTTACCTTATATTGTATATCCATCATTATCTAACTACATAATATCTCATCAAATTTTATCTTCTTTCTTTCCTACACTAAAGTAGAGAAAAAGGCATTAAAATTTTAAATGTATCCCACACACAAAGTACCTCAAATGTTTTTCACATGTACAACAATTTTACAATATGGAACATAAAACAATCACACCACTCAATGTAGACAGTTGCCAGGATCACAGAACTGTTTCAAACTTTCATAGTTTCAAGAACAAGGGACATTTAGAAAAATTTCACACATGTAAGAAGTATTGTCCCTCAAGTGACTATTTACCGTAAACCAAGGAACATCCTATCCTTTCTTATCAAGATAAACTGAAATTGGAAGACACTCTAGTCAATCCAGGGAACCAAAGTTACATTTATAGACCAAACATTAGCTGACTCACAATTTATGTGACTAAAGGTTGCAACTAAGCATAGTGAACTCAAGGCCCTAGTATGGAACCCAGAGCTCTGATACCATATGTAAAGACTAAAATTTTGACACAAAAGCCACATCAGCAATTTGCATAAAAGACAATGGAGTCGGTCAACAAGTCAAAGGTCGAATATACAAATCAACTAGATACAAAGAGATTTCCAAGAATCTAAGAATAAATGAAGTATAATTATGACCAAAATCCTTATACCTCTAAGTCCAAGAAAAGTGGAATGTCAACCCTCTGTTGAATGTTCTAGCATAATCACAATAACATATGTTATATCGACTCAATAAAAAGATTTTGACCAACTTGTCTAAACACCAAATTAAAGAGATATCGACCAACTGTCAAATCGAAATAATGTAAGATAAATATTAGATTAAGTATGAACTTCCATATTAATGACAAACTAAACAACAAAATTACCAGTACCATGAGGACGAGAACATAGGAGCATAAGCACTATAAAGAAATTCCTCCTTGAAAGAAGCTACGGTCACCTATTACACATAAATGTCAAGGGTGGTAATATTGTGGGAGTGCATTTCCACCCTACCACGAAGCATTAATGCTTCCCCTGTGTTTCTTACTTTTCCCTCTTAAAATCAATGAGTTGTAATGGTAATCAATCCCAAAAGTGTTTCAACCAGTGTTGCACATTTTTACCAAAATTCTGCACCCTCCACTGGTGTTGTGAGGGAATTATCCCGCAAAATCAATAATCAATCCCCTTTTCCAAAACTCATGTTCTTAAGTTATGCCATAAGAATCTCCTTAATTTGGGGAATGTCGTTCATATTCATAATTAGTTATGTTATGCGTCATTTAAGGGAATTGACACATAAAGTCTTTGGAAAAGAAAAGATAGTTTCTATCGATAGCATCAAGAATTACAATGAAATGTAATTAAAAAATAAAGACTTTAATCCTCCATATTCCATGCAAAGAAACAACCACCTATGATAATGAATCTGTTATCTACTGAGATCATCTCCTAAATTTTAGTTCCCACTATGTCTCCTTGTAAGATTCAATTTATTATAATCCAAAACTGTTATTAGTTTAGGTTTAAATTCAACTCATAGCATAAAGATCGTAATAAAGTACATAATTATTTAAACAAATTCTTTTAATTGAAAAGTGGGTTGTGACACCTAGTGTCAATGATCACACTGGTTGGTTGATGTGGTATAACTATCAACTGAATATTCATCCACATTTGGTTCTATTATCAGCGGGCTTGGTGATATTCGTGCCATTACCTAGGAGGTTGTTTGATCCCATTTAAGCTTTCTCTCTTCATCACGACACAAATATTTCTGATTCCATTTGCTATGACGTAGGAAGCTGATCAAGGATGAGCATATTTCGTAGACCTCGAAAGCATAGTAGGAGATTAGGGCCCGTTTGGGTGTTGGAATTAGATTGGATATTCTAGAATTAGATTTCTAGATAATGTCAATTCCATGTTTGTGTCCATTTAAAAAATTGGAATTGGAATTTCAAAATTCCAATTTTGCCCCCAAAATGGGCATTTCATCTTCCACTCAAATAGGTGGAATTGGAATTTCAAATTCCACTTCTAATTTTTATAAAACCAAATTTAATATTTCATGGAATCCGTGACTATAAAGATGTATATTTTATTGCTATAAGGATGTCTATATATATGTGTGTGTATATATACACATGTGTGTATATACAAACATGTATTTATATACATATATGTATATATACACACGTGTGTGTATATACACAAATGTGTGTATATGTATATACACACACATATGTGTATTTGTATATATGTATACACATGTGTGTATATACACATGTATGTGTGTAAATATATGTATATGTGTATATATACATACACGTATGTGTGTATATATAAACACACGTGTGTGTATACACACACATGTACACACGTGTGTGTATACACACACATGTACACATGTGTGTGTATATGTGTATACATGTGTGTATATACACACATGTATATACATACACACACATGTGTGTATGTGTATATATACACATGTGTACATATATATATACACACATGTATGTGTGTGTATATACAAACATATACACACCATAGTTAAAGAAATTAAAACTAGTAATTGCAACTTGGTATGCAATTTTTACGCCAAATAGATGTTATGTTGTTTATTTTTTTTTTTGTTTAAGTAGATTTATGTAATTGTAAAGTGTCATATTTTGTTTAAAATTATTAATTATATAAATATGTTTAGTTTTACATAATTTTTTTTATATTATATTTTAATTTAAGTATATAATATTTTTTTTTAGTTAATTTTAAATTGATTTGGGAATTTTTTTTTATTTTAAAAAAATGAAAAATTAATAACATAAAAAAAAATAGCAATAAGTTGAATGTATTGAGTACAATTCTGAAAATAATAAAAAAATATTTTTGATTTATAATATTTGAAGGATAGAAAGATAAAATAATATTTAATAAATATTATTAATATTTGTTTTTATTTAAAGAATCAATGAATGTAGTTGGCGTGAACAGTTAATTGCGAAATGGCAAAAAATCATTTAATGGGTGAAAGCGGGGTTTGAAGGTTGTAATTAGTATATTAAAGTTTCAGATTTATATGCCAAGAGTAACTGTATCTGAAATTGTAATGTGTAGGATTAAAAGTTTAATTTTTTGAAAACTTATTTGTACACTTATCGAGTAGAAGTGAATTTTTTTTTTTTCGGATTTAGTAGACGTGAAGAGGTAAATCCAAAATGTAAAAAAAACATTTAATGGGTGAAAGCGGTGTTTAAAGATTGTAATTACTAAATGCGATTCTATTAATTTACGGGTATAGTAGTGATCAACATATATATCCATGATGGAAAACATTGTATTCAAAACAAATATTTTACTGTCTACAATTTGGAAGAGTAATAATTAAAAAATTCATTGACATTAGTCATCAGATTTATATGATATCCATTGGTAATCACGATTTTCCATTTTAAGGTGTTTGCCTTAGTCATAACTAAACGAAAGCGGGTTTTGAAAGTTTTAAATACTAAATTTGATGCTATTTCATTACAGATTTTGACATAGTTAATTTGTAAATCCGATATATGAAACCGTTGAATTCGCCATTGCTTCTGTTACAAATCAAACTATCATCACTTAAGGCGCAACACCGATGACCTAGTTGACAGTTTGGATGGAATATAACTATTAGATGCTGCATGTAACAGTCAATATAATTTCCTTTTCCAAAGTTGACTTAAAGGAAGATGTCATGGCCTTGATAATAGATCAATGGTGATCGTGTGATCGCAAGTGTTGCTAAGATTCTTAGCGGAGACACGAGAATCGTTAGATCTGTCATTTGTTGTTGATGGCATAAGTAACCAGAGATAATATTAGTTGAGGAGAGTCAGAATATTTAATTCAACATCATTGCTTGTACCACTTGTCACTGACTGATTCATTGGAGTCTTCATCCAGACACTGATTGTATCTTCTTTGACATGGCATCGCCCTATCAGTTGGCATGTTGTCACATGTTTGTAATCAGGAATCTGTCACAACAAAGATACAACCACCGTCATATCATTTCATGTATCACATAAATTAAGAGGGGAAGGTTTTGCATTAGACGAATCGATTTAATAGATAATACTAACCGAGGAGAGTCAGAACATTTAATGCAACATTAGTGCCGGTACCAGTTGTCACTCACTGTTTCGGTGGGGGTTCCATTGACACAACACCAGCTTGTCAATTTTTGCTTTGGCGCATGTTTGCGATGGGTGACTCCACTCATTGATAAGATACGACTTATGTTAGATTGTAGCATATATGACAAAAATTAATAGTCGTAGGTTTCGCATTAGACAAATTGATATTATTGATTATATTAGCTGAGGAGA
The DNA here is from genome assembly GCA_027943335.1 of Chamaecyparis obtusa. Classification (NCBI taxonomy): domain Eukaryota; kingdom Viridiplantae; phylum Streptophyta; class Pinopsida; order Cupressales; family Cupressaceae; genus Chamaecyparis; species Chamaecyparis obtusa. The sequence continues at coordinate 337,671 of BSBK01003921.1, forward strand.
GTCAGAACATTTAATGGACATTTGTGACAAATCTTATAAAGATTTTGTTAATTAGTACTTTTTGAAATGGGTTAGAAAGTAAAATATTTGTATTCAATGTTCCGATTTTGATAATCGGATTTATATGGTAGTTATTACTAATTCTGGCTTTAGTAGTCATGAACAATGAATAGCGATATCACAACAAAAAACATTTAAAATGAAACAAAATTGAAAAATTAATAGAATAGATATATTTAAGAATTTTCTTAGCAATTTATGATCTAAACTAGATATTAGATAAGTTATTTCTGTTATAATTTTCATTTGATGACATCGATATTTTATATAACTCTAACTGACAACCGTGACAAGATTTAATGTTCCTCCGTAAGAAATGTAATAAAGTTTCTGTTATAAAATAATATTAAATTATTTTTGAAATTTTAGAAGATGTCACATCTGATATGAAATTTGAAGTCTAGTTGTGTCAGGTTTCACTTATTATGGCATCAATATAAGTCATTTAATTAAGTTACATCAGTCTTTAACAATTAAAGCACCTCCCTAGGAAATCTACTAAAGATTTTGTTAATTAATAATCTTGAAAATCTTATAAAGAGCCATATATGTGTAGAACTTAACGTTACTATAAATGGATGAACTAGACAATGAATTTGTTTTAAAGATCATTGGAGCAGATAATATAGATTACTTTAAATCAACTATTAGTAATGGAAGCAACATTTACTTTTCAAACAAGCTCACAACAAATTGCTTTCTTTGGAAGAGTAGAACATTCATATTTAAAAAATTTACTGCTCTGCAAGTCTAGGTCTGTTGTGCAAGCAGTTCAATGGACATTAGGCAAAGAATTTCATAATGCTACTCATCGATGGAAAGTAAATGCTGATATTGCCACTATGTTAATGGCTTGGGGTTTAGAAATTGGAGGAAATGTTGAGACTGTTCGTTTTGTCATGATTTCTCTTTTTCCTAAAGATTTGATTGATGGACTTAATTTTTTGTTAGAATACGCACAACCAGGTCAAGGTTTTGAGTACAACAACTATTTTGTAAACAAAAAAGGGAATGAAAAGATACATATTTTTCCATTTGTGCGATGGCCAATGGCAATAGATAGAGAGATTTACAAAAAAGATATCGAAAATCAATGGGTAAATCTATGTAAAGAAATCTGGCGATATAAACAATTTGAAGGTGGTTCAATATTTCCAGTTGTCTTTCCACAAAATACTCGTTCTGTCTGTGTACAAATAAAAAACAAACATTGGAATAATCAAGCTTTTATAGCAAATCAAGTTGCATTGAGGATGCCAATCATCTTTCTGAAACGCCGTCATAGTTTTTGTCAACTAAGACGAAGGATAGTTGAAAATTTTGAAAGCTGATTAATAACTAAGGTAATTTCTATAATATTTATATCTTATAAAAGTTTAAATACCATAACATTATTTTTTGTCATTTTTATGTTTTTTTTTAATGTTTTAAATCAGGTAGCCTAAAGATTATAGTTTTGGAAACTAAGATTAGTGGGAGAAAAGAGTTAATTTGTAATGAGATGCAACATCGAATGGTTGTATTCCATGCAAACTGTCAACTGGGCCATCGGTGCTGTGATGCAAGGTTTATTGTCAATGCATTTTCAATGAACAATTATCGTATGTTCACAAGGAATCTAATTATTTGTTACGAACATGCACCATCCTTTAGATTATGTTCTATAAAAGATCGATGGGTCAGTTTCAAACTTCAATAATAACTGGTGCACAATTGTTTTTTCCCCTTAAGTGATGACAGTTAAATTTGTAATTAGTTGGAATTTTATATGGCGGGTTGTTCATATTTGGAGGAAAGTATGTTCTTTTTAAATTATTTGGTTTAGATTTTGTTTTGTATAAATGTTATTGTATAAGAATATACATTTGCGTATATGAATTTTTTATACAGAATCAGAAAAGTTTTTAAAATGTGGAAATCCTATTCAGTGTTTGGAGTGACGTATAGGTAATTGTTGGTGATTATGGTTTTTTTGATATTCTAGATTTTATATATATCGACTCTTTCTAGATAATATAGTATAGTGGTTAGAGAAGACATATGAAGAACTTGAGATAATGTTGGTGTGGAAATGTCCCAATTAAATTGTTTTAGTCATAGACATGTTGTGGATTTGAGAAGAATTGGTGAATCACATGTTAGTGTATTGGTCCAGTCTTTTGGGTTTCCACAGGACTGCGACTGTGCAGAGAATACTCTTTAGATGTACCAATCATGCGATTACCATCGATATTAGTTTATTACCGAGCATTTGAAAAAGGTGGGGCCGGTGTTAGCTGTATAGAGATGTTTATTTCTGATTGTGTTTTTTATTTGATGATGTTTATTTTAATTTTGTAAACATTTACAATATTGGTTGCTAGAAGATTTCGGGTTTTAAAGGTTGTAATTACTATTTCCGATGCTATTCATAGCTAATTTTAATGAGGAATAATAAATTAAACCATCATTATTGTCACTGGAAGATTTATTATTCAACCGTAGATTAAGCGACTGCAATGAGTCTCTTAATTAAGAAAGCAGATTTATATGATACTCATTGCTAATTAGGACTTTGCATTTTCAGGTGTTCGCTTTGTTCAGTAATAAACGAAAGAGGGTTTTAAAGGTTGTAATTACTATTTCTGATGCTATTTCATTATGAATTTTGAGGTAGTTTAATTGTAAAGTCGAAATGTCAAATAGTAGAATTGGACTAAAATATTGGCAATAATATAAATATGAACAATGATGCAATATGTTAATGATTATTTGGTAAAGCACATTTGTACTTTCTACAAAACTGATGACTTGCTTATTTATGTGTGTGGTATTAAATTATTCTATTTAGTGTCCATGACATCATAATCGATTAACGATTCTCAAAAAATTTATTGCTCTGACAGTAGTTGGAAAAACACAATAATCGATAGAAAAGAAATAAAAGGCATACAACGTTCTATGCACCATCTTTAATAATATTTGCTATATTCAATACATATAGGGATCATAACTACACACGAAAAGAATAAATTTTGAAAATAACAAGAACATTAATTCCTTTTACATTTTATATGTTTTATATCTATTAAATTATAATTTTAAATAAATAAAGTTGCAGTATTTATGATTTCATTGTTTGAATTGCATATATCTTTATGAGCAAATGGTTATCTATCTATAATCTTTTACAGAATGGGTACCAAAATAAATAGTTACAATCATCTCGATGGAATAGAAAATGCATGGAAAGATATCACAGATACAAACCTTTATGTTTACAATTTAAATGATCTACACAGAAGGATTAAATCAGAACCAGTTCATACCATTACACAAAGCCTCATTGACAGTGGATTAATAGAAGCTGCAGGATTCCCAATTGCTATTCAAGTACTAGAACTCATTGTGGAATGCATTAAAAGATTTGATTCACATACTAGAGAAATAAAGAATGAAAACAATGAAGTAGTCATTTGTTTGAACAGAGAGTCAATTCAGAAGTTCTTTGTTTTACCTTCAAGAGAACAATATTCATAATGTAATTTATCTCTGTCACAGTCAAATTTTAACCTAAAAAGGTCATGATGGCAAGCTGTAATTTCCAAAAAATGATTTGAAAGCATTAGAGCAGCCAGTTCAAAGTTACCGAAAACCCTATACGGAAGTGATTTAACAAAAGAGATTCTTGATATACTAGTACTTTTACATAGAATTAGAGGGAGTGAACAAGCCCTAAATTTTAAAGAATGGTGGTTTTTCCTTGTGCAATGTATAGGTACAAATAGTATTTTTATAGATTGGGCTCAACTCATAAGTGATAGACTTACTGAAATGATCATGTCAACAAAGCATTCATACAAATTTCCAATGTCATCTTACCTCATCTATGCACTTGCATGTGAATATATAGGGATGGAGCTACCTAGTGTTGGTGAATATGATGCAAATATTCAGGTTTGTGATTTGTATCCATGTATACAACTCGAAAACAACTATGGAAATTTCAGAAGGGTTAATGATTTTTTTTCAATGAAGTTATGCCGTGAAATTTAGGGTTGTCCAAAACGTAGATTATCTGATGCAGCTGCACAAATAATTATGCAATTTGGTAGCTATTATACACAGTATTGTACATTTACATATATTAGGATTGGAGGTTTCGATGGGTTTCCATACAAATTGCCTAAATATGTAGATGATAAAATGGCTTTGATAGAGTTATGCAGACAAATCATTGAGTTCAATAGTAGATGCAGTGAATGCCATAAAGAAGATATTCATTTTCCAATTTCAATAGGTGCTTATACATGCTTTTCTAGCTCTTGTGCAATGAATTTGATCAAGTCATCTAGAAAAAGATATAAATTTGATCAATATAATGTTGTTAGGCATCATTTTGACCCTTCAAATTATGTAAAACAAAACCTACAATTAGGTCCTAATTTTAATCACATTGCTTCATTAGAAGATTTCTGGGCTAATTGTAAAGATGAATTTAAGATGAGAGAAAGATCATGGTCCCAACTCACAATTGAACAGATTCAACTTTATAATGTTGATATAGATGTGAAAGGATTATATGATGATCAATCTAAATTATTTTCCGATCGTTATTTGTTCAAAATAAAAGGGACACCTTTGCAACCTCTACAATTTGAAGAACCTGAATTAGAAAATCTTGAAGAAAGAAAGGAACAGATAATGAATAGAACCAAAAAATGGGTTTAGTACAAGCAAACAACAAAGGAGACATCAAACACAGAAGGACAATCAACAAGGGAAGGTCAAATAACAACTTCAGTTCAAGTTCCTTTATCAATAATGCAGACAATAGTTGAGTGCAGTCAAGAAATGACAGGAGGGGATGATCAACCACCGGATAAAGACAAAGCCATAGACAAGACTTGTGGTAGTGGTTCACTTGCTTTGATTAACATATACAATTTAGAGGAAGCAGGAAAAATAGAAAATGAAGATGAAATAGGTCAATCAGAACATAATGCAAGAATGCAATCTTTTAAAGAACAAACAGAAAATCAAATAAGAGATTTAATTGAAGGTGCTGTACCATGTATTCAAAATATAGTACCCAAATTTAAAAGTTCAGGTAAAGAAATAGAAAGCCCTAGAATAGTCATGAAATTGTTTGATAATGAAAGTTTAGAATCTGCCTCAAAAGTTCTAGGTACTCGTTCATGGTTAGAACATACAAAGAAAAGAAAAAGAAAAAGGAAAGAAGATAGAATTCCTAGTGAAGATTTAGTTTCTCAAATCATAAGTGAAAGTACCAGTTTGAGGAAAAAAAAGGAAAGAGGTAAACTAGCTGCATTTCAAAAACATGAAGAAACAGGGCATGGAATAATACAAGTTGCAGAACCAAAACAAGATAGTAATTTTTCTGATCTAGATGCAGCTGATTTTGATGTTAATGAAATTGACATAGGACCTACATTCCATGATCGTACTATTGATCTGTGGGAGTTTTCACATCAAGAGGTAAGAGAGAGATTGGAGCAATTGAAAGATGAAAAGAACATTCTGAAATCCACTGTCAAACATCTATCTAATTATATTCAGAAAATCTTAGTTCCTATCTCTTCTCAAATAGCAAGTCACAGAGAAGAGTTTTTTGATGCATCACTCTATTCAAGTGAAAAAATTGTGAAGAAGATGCATGAAGGTAGACAGATGGTACAACTCTCATGAGAATGGATACAATATCTCAATTCAAGAGGTGTGGGTCTCATTGACTGTATAGGCAGGTATTATAAAATCTATTATGAGCTAAAATATATTTTGTTTACAGATTTCTAGATGGCTTAGGAACATAGAATAATACATAGTAGACATGAAAAGGTATTGCAATATATGATAGATATGGACAGTGAAGAAGCCCTAAATTAAAAAATTATCAAATCCATTGACACACCTTTACAGAAGTGGATATTTTCAAACAAATTCAAAACAAAGATGAGCATAGATAGAATTCAAGAACTACAAAATTTGATTGAAAGTGTCAATACGAGCATTAGTCATATGAAAAAGATGTTTACAAATATGAGTTACAATATTGATGTAGTCAATGCTGAAGATGTTGTAGATATAGAAGTGATGAAGGAAAAATTTGAATTGCATCTTCAAAGTATTATCAGGAAAGAGGCATATGAGGAAGGAGATATATACAAATTGAGTGCAATTGTAGATTTATTAACAACTGTAAATGAAGACACAAGAGGCATTTCTGAACAAATAAAAACAATAAGAAGGGATTATGAATATTTGATTGTAAGAAATGACAATATTATTATACCACAAGAACAAGATATGCTTGATGTAGTCAGAGCAATGGATCAATATAGCAGTAAGAAAGTTGAAGAAGAAAATGCCTGTAGCAGATGACTACCGACTTTTTTGATGAAGAATTAACAATTCAGTTGGAAATTTGACACCTGACCTATGAGCAGAGGGATGGTAACAATTTATGAAAAATGGTGTAGGTTACCTTGAAATGGCAGTCACCATATCTTGTAGTAACTCAATGAAGTTATCAAGAATATTTCCAGACAAAGGTGTCAATGATCCGTTAAGGAAAATCAAATGAGTCCAAAAGTTTTTGGTCTTGTGATTGGGTGACAGACTCATTTGTTTTTAATTTTTCATAGTTTGTTGGTTTAGGGCTAAACAAATTGGAGGCTTGTTATATTCTTAGACTTAAAAGGATTGCAAGATGTTTTAACTATATATTTTTGAATTGTATTTTGTTATATAAAACACCTTATTTAGTTAGTTCATGCATATTACTTGTCTATTCATGTAAATGATTTCTCTATTGGCTTGCAATTTTTTGAATTTGAGCAATTGTTAATAATTGATGAAGCTGAAATATAGTAGTTTAGATCTGCTTTTTTGTTAGATTTGTTTGGTAAACTTGGTACTCTCTGTAGTATTTATTGAATTATATGAAAACTGGTTTTCATTGGATATCTTTTAGATATAGGATATTTTCTTTGTTAAAATTGTTTTAATATTGGATATTTTTTAGATATAGGATATCATATAATTTTAAAATGATTTTTCTATTACTTTGGAAAATACCGAGTTTGATTAATTGTTGATAATTTATGAAAGTGAACTACATTATTTTAGTATGATTAAATATTGATAATTGATGAACTTGAAATACATGTTTTTAGGTGTGCTTTTTTGTGAGATTTGTTTCCTAAACTTGCTATCATTTGTAGTATTGATGAAATTATACAAAAATTGGTTTTGATTATAAATTTTCTAGATATATAAATCTTATAGTGACAAAAAAATAGACTATAGTTCCTGAGTGTCAATAGAAAGTACAGTTTCCCAAAAAATGCTTATTGTTACTAAGTAGATCGGCTAGTTCATGAAGTCTAGAAAGAGTTGTACTGAGAAATACATGTGGAAAATGCTCACAACATCACATCCTTTGTACGTTGACATCATTCTTCCCTACGATGGTTCAAATTTCTTTACCTATATGCCACTTGGCAGCATGTCACAACATCGCTAGCAACCTGTGGGATGCTATCTCCAAGCTGCGACAATGCGACTAACATTTCATTTAATTGTTTATTGCACTTTCCTTCAAATTGCAGTTCTAAAAAATACACATGGCAATTTCTCACAACATCAGATGCCTTTTCTACGTTGACATCATTCTTTCCTACGATGGTTCACCTTCCTCTAACTATATGACACTTGGCAGCATTTCACAACATCGCGAGCAACCTGTGGTATATTTTCTCCAAGCTGTGACAATGCACCTGACATTTCATTTGACTGCTTATTCTCCTTTCCTTCAAACTACGGGACTGATAAATACACATGTTGAATGCTCGCAACATCACATCCTTTCTACGCTGACATCATCCTCCCTTATGATGGTTCAACTTTCTCTATCTATATGACACTTGGTAGCATCTCGCAGCATCACAACTAACCTGTTAATGCATATTTATTTGCATGACAATTACAATATCATGCATTAAGAATATCTTCAACCTAACATTACACAAATGCATGGTACAACTAATGTTGTTGGGCTTACGATTAATTTTGTCCAGACTCCCGGTTAAGGTTTTTCAATTATTAAAGGCTTGTCAAATATTAGGATTTTGATAACAACAATTTTTATTGTATTTTCATTTTAATGAAATCGATAGACGATAAAATGTTACAGTGCCAACAAAATAGACTGTAGTTTCAGAGTATGAACTGAAAGTACAATTTCCCATAATATGGTTATTGTCACAAAGGTTATTATATTTTTTGAAAGGACTGTATGTTTTGTAACTAAGTTACCATTAAGCAGCCCTGTCTGGACACATAAATTAGTACATAGCATAAGTTGTTGTTGTATACATAAAAGTATCTGAGATTGAAGTTGTTCTTCATCTACATTCAAACTTTGATAATCTTTTTGTTTTTCTACTATTGAAAGAGCCACATATTGATGTAGAGATAATAACATGTGCTTATTATAAAGAGCTACCATTCTATTTGTTGCAAAAAGGTGTACTTTACAATGAAACTCTTATTGTTCCTATTTGGTGAGAATAGTACTTGTCCGTGACATGAGTAGAGTCCAATCTTCAATTGTTGGTTCTACATTTATTAGATTTGTAAGAAGAGAACATAATTGTATCTGAACATCTGTGTTACCAATTTGGCAAAAGTTAGTCTCTAAAGTGATTAGTTTTTTGAATGACTGTCTTAATCATCCACCATTTGAATTTGAAGCACACATCAGAATATCTTTAATTAAGTGGAGGAACTTGACCCAAATCACGAAAAGGAATCATTGAATGATCTGCATATAGAAAGGGTACTTTTATAGCTAGACATTTTAAAGTTGACAACTTCATATTTGGAAAGAAAGCATTAAACAAAGTAAGTGACCGGTTATTTGAGTTTGAGATGAATGCTGCATTGTTTAGTTATGTAGATTCGTAAGATTTTATTGTTAATGGAAGGAAATTTTATAGTCTCACCATTCTAATTAGCAATAAACATGACCAATCTCCTCAAGAGGTTCTCATTAGGAATATCCTTAAAGTAAATAACATAAAAAGAAGAACAGAACAATTATAGTAACTGTTATCTTTAGAAAAATAGGTCAAGAAAAGGGGAAAATCCTAGATGCAATGATGGAAAATTTAAATGCTTTGACCAATTGTTTGAAGGAATTCGTTGATGGTAAGGAGATGGAAAATGAAAAGTATTCTTCTTCAGAATATGAAGAAGATACTAAAAATTATATGATATTATACATCTTTTATATATTTTGTAAAAATCATATATCTTTTATATATTTGTCGACCATTTTTATATATATTTTATATATTTTGTGAGAATTAGTTTGAAAATAAAAATATATATTTTATATCTCTTATATATCTGTAACTTATATAAATATTGTGTGAATGCCTTAGCCTTTACAAACACTAAGTATTTGACTAAAACAGTTTTGGTTAACACATTCTAATTAGCAATAGACATGACAAATGTCCTGAAGAGGATATCATTTTGTCCATTTCAATCACCAAGACAATTGCACATTTCCTCTTCCCTTGTTGCGCCTTTTTCTTCAAGTGCTATTATTGAATATCCTTTATCCCGTTTTGCTCATTCCATTAGCAATGAACAAATAGAACAGAGAGAATAGCAGAAATATGAGAAGAGAATTAAAGATAGTATTTTACACTTTGTTGGTAATGTGAAAACCAAAGAAATTTTAAAATGTGGTAAGGAATTGG